>CM053572.1:115410677-115447753 GCA_028646485.1 Cryptoprocta ferox
TAGAAAAGACCTTGTTCGAACCAAAATATGTTCTGTTTCTGATTCCTACTTTCCCAGTTCAGGAGCCTCATCGGGTGAGGGGGTGGGGGGTGGGGCTGAGTACATTGGCCTAGGGTCCCTTTCCTGATCCGTTCCGCAGCTGACCCAGGATCAGTGTAAACTCACGTGTCTCTGGTCTGTAGAATCTACTTTCTTGATGGAACATCCCTTTCTGAAACAGTTTTGCCAGAAACCAGTTATTTCTTTTGTGTTTTTCACTCTCTGTTCCACTCTGGAAGTTTCAGGTGACTGTAAGGTGCAGTGCTGTGCCTCCGCGTACTTAAAAGATGTTGTAGACTATGGTCGGAAGCTAAAGGTTTTGTTTTAATTCTTTTCTTCCTTTTTTTTTTTTTTTTTTGAGAAGCACTCATATTCTAAAATAATGCTTAGGATTTTGAGATCTGTAATTAAATAATACCACAAAGGAAAGAAAAGGACTCAATGAATTCTTTTGGAGAGGAGAGCTTTGAGATTCTGACCCCAAAGAAGGTTAAGAAAACATTCAGGCACCTTTTAGTCGACATCAGTGCACTGAAATATAAATCTTCAGACAGTTTATATTTTAGGATTATTTCAACAACAAGTCAAGAATTTTTTAATGCCAATACATTTTGAAAACAGGTTGTTAACTGTTGCCTTAAGAACTGTACTTGGCCTTCAAATATGTTTTCTTTGGCCCACGTAGTGTTTCGTAAAGAATTAGTTGCCAGCATTTAAAAATAAGGCGATTTCACATTACAAAACCAAACCAAACCAAACCTGCCTTCCTGTCCCTTTTTGAAAACCCTGAAGGTCTGTGACTTCAGGGGCCCCATGTTCCTGTGTGGTAGTTGTGTAGAAGTACAGCACTGGCTCGCGGCTGCCCGCCACCACCGGCTGCTCCGTGCCCGTTCCCTGTGGCCGGCTCCACTCGCTTCATCTGGCTGCTCCTTAGAGTGGGTTTGAGCTTGCACCTGCAGGGTTAAGAGCTAACCAGTTCAAAGTATACTTGAGAAGGTGGTAGCGGTTTGCTCTTTTGTTCCCTGAACATAGGTTGTCTGACCTCTGTCCTGAGGTGACGACCGGAAGCGCTTGGTAAAGCAGGTGGAATTTCCCCAGGAACAGCATTCCGCCGGGCAGGGTGGAGGAGGGCAGCACTCTTCATGGCATTCTAGCTCTGCTAGTTCAAGGTGACAAGCAGGGTGTCCCAAGAATAAAACAACTGTGCTTTTCTTAGGACGTGGAAAGTAGGGGAAGTAGGCCGGTGTGATAGTTGTCTGATTTTAGAGATGTCAGGGAGTTTGTCCCAGGTCACCTATCTGCCACCTGGTCAGTGGTGGCATAGGGACTGGAGCCCAGGGCTTGGAGCGCTGGTTCACTGAGTTTTCCACTGCACATTTTTCATTTACGTGTAATCGGCTAGAGATGACGTTAGTAATCAGGCCTGGATTCAAATCCACATTCTGTTCCTGACTAGCTGTGTGAACTCAGGCAAGTTTCAAAACCTATCTGTGCCTCATTTTCCTTGTTACAGAGAAGGAGAGAGTAATGATACTGACCTCATAGGGAGGTTATGGGGATTAAATCTGATACTGCATTTAAAGAACTTAAAGCAATGCCTGCTCGTGATAAATAATGTATTAACGCATGATATCTGAAAGTAATATTTGTGCATTCTATATTGTCATAGTAGACTTAGCTAAAACCAGCATTTTGACCACCTGAAACAATTACATAATCATTTTTTTCCTAAATTCTTAGAATTTAGAAAGAATTCCTCTTAGAATTTTAGGATAGTTTTATTCTGTGTATTTTTTTTAAGCCAACAATTTGAGCCAATTTTATCTTTTTTATTCATATTTTTTTTCTGTAGCAGACAGGTGCATTCAAAAGCAAAGCGTTGACCTTCCTCCTCAGAATGTAAAGAAATGATTGGGTGTCATGAAAATATTTTCAGTTCCTCACCAAAGATGCCATTTGGGTGGATTTGTTCAGTTCCCTAAATAGATCTTGAATATATTGTGCATATAAAGCCCTTTTAGATGCCAGAGTGTTGTAAAGATAAATCTCTGCTCCTTAGGGAGCTCATAATTAATGGGAAAAGAGGGTGGGAGGAAAGGAAAGAATAATCTTCAGAATACCTGGTATGATACAATAAATGCCCGAGGTGGAACTCGTACAAAGTGCAGTGGGAACGTGAAGAGCTGCCACTCTCTGGGCGTGATGGTCTGCAAGAGCCAGCAAGCCAAGATGCCCAAGGATAGGGATGAGGAGGAGAATCAGCTTGTGGGGCCCAAGTTTGAATTTGAGTTTGAACGTATGTTCTGAGCAGTTGGCTGGGCAGCCTCCTGACTGTTGGCCCGAAGCCTGAAGGGACAGCGAGGGCTAGGGATGGAGAAGCTGATTGAAGCCAGGTGCGTCTTCGCAGAAGCCAGAGATGGGTTAAGCCGTGATTAAAGTACATGCCCCAGCAATGCTGCTGAGGGCTGCGGGAGCAGTGGCCTTGGAGAGGGAACGGGATGGGGGAGAGAGAGAAGCCCCGTGTTGGAGGGAAAACTGGTGGGCTGGTGGAAGAGGTGAGAAGAAGGTGGAGTTAAGGGTGACCCTTGCTTGGGTGACCCAGGAGAGACTGGTGCCATGAACAAGAACTGGGACACAAGAGAGCAGGTTGGGAAGGGAAACTGAGTTTAATTTTATACCCGTGGAGTTTTTGAGGGATCTATGAAGTCTCTAAGTAGTGTCAAAATATTTATCATTCCTGAAGGGCCTCATTTGAGTGGATTTGTGTAGATAAGCACGAATTTGCCTAGCGGGTAGATGGTTCGTCTGTAACTGGGAAGAGACTGGTCCTAGAAAAACGGATTTCGATGTTATCAGTTGTGAATGATGATTAAAGCCACTGAATAGATAATGCTGTTCAGTGAAGACACGCAGGGTGAAAGAACGGTGGGCTGGGGGAGTCCCACCGAGGAAGTTGAGGAGGGATGCTCTCTTACGGGCATCTCTAGTCAACAGGGGAAGGAATGGATTCCGTAATGGTGTTAGGATCAGCAGAACCTTTGGGGACTAGGGGAACCTGGGTCCCAACTCCTCTTGTACACCGAGATTAATTTCATAAGGACTAAAGTTTCAGACGTTAAAAGGCTTAAATGTTCCGGAAGACTAGATGGGTGACAACTTCTACAACTTCGGCATGAGAGAGTGATTATGGTCAGAAACCATAAAGGACAAACTTGGGAAACCTGACTTCATGAAAGTCCAACAAAATCCTCACTGGAAAGTAAGAAAGCAAGCTGGAAATATGTGTAGTGCATGTAGCAGCCCATCTGTATACGGGGCTGTGATGTTAGGATGTTTCCTATCAAGCAGTGAGAAAAAGATTAGTGTCTCATTAGAAAAATGGGCAAAAGACAGAATGAGCATTTTATTCATAAAGCATTGCAGATTACCAATAGACATGTGAAGGGTAGTTTTGACTGCATAATCAGGAAATACCTAACAGCTGGAAGAGATTAAAATTAAAAAAAGAAATCCTTGATCTTGGTGAGAGTGTGGGGAAACAGGTACTGGGGAACAAGCTGTTCCTGATTGTTTTGTAAGGTAAGCTTTTATCGTGCTTTTTTCCAGCATGTTAAAGGTCCCTTGGCCTATTTTGGACCAAAAAGAAGGGTTCTTCAGGAGGTTTCTGTGCTATAATAATAGAGTGTTTCACTCGTGTAATAGAAGGCCAAAACAAGTTGAAGTGCGTGATACACATGATTAGCATTTATCGAAGGCTGTTGCACGCGGGCCACGTTGACCGCTCAGCTGAGGTAAGAGACGGGTGTACAGACCTCACTAGGCACCGTGGAGCTTCCGGTGGACCCTGAAGCTTAGGAGGAGTTGGAGGTGTGGAGAATCACAAGAGGCAGTGGTTGGAGGGGGGGCCCTCCTGCCGTTGGGTTGAAGGGGACGCCTCTGAATGGTTTTGTCTACCAGGCTGGCCAGGAACTTGATGTTGGAGCTGTGGGGAGTCTTTAAAGGATTTTAAGCACCAGAACGATGTACCCAAAATTGTTTTGACACGCTGAAGTTGTTAGTGAACAGGCTCTTGAATTAATAGGGAAGTCCTCACTGGAGTGAAGATGGTCAGAAACGAAGGAGCGGAATGTAAAGATCCTAAAAAACAAAACGACCGAGGAACACTTTTGGGGAAACACTATCCTGCAGAATCCGCAAAGACATATTCTTACAGCAGAAGTTACACTTCATTATCCTTCTCTTTCACGCAGATTCAGACTAGAGCAGGAGAATGGAATCCCTAGGCCGTGGAGATGTCCTCTCACTTAGATTCCCAAACATTTCTTGGCTCACAGTGTTCTTAATGTTTCATTGTTTTCGTGGTACCCCTAGGTCCAAAGAAACACCTAACAGCTTTATGAAGTACTTAGTTCCAGACAACGTAGTATTTATGACCTGACCCTTTAGTAGTGGTTTGGGAAAAAAATGCATATCAATTTTCAAAAGAAAGATAGTATTTTGATGTTATTCTTTAAAAGCCACATGTGTGAATCTGTTGGGTACTGCATACCTTCTCAAACCTTGGAAACAGTTTGGGGCACTGCCACCCTTGTTTCCATTTGTACATTGATATCTGGATGGGTGGTGCTTGTGTTTTATCACAGCACCAGATGACCCTGGCTTTGCAGGATAAATGACGTCATTGAGAGGAATGTAGCATGGCCTACGGTTGAAACTGACCTACCTTACGGTGCCTGGGTGGCTCAGTCGGTTAAGCTCAGAGCCTGGATGGAACCTGCTTCAGATTCTGCGTCTCCCTCTCTCTCTGCCCCTCCCCCACTATCCATCACTGGACAGTGGTGTCACGTTGTTGGACAGTGATGTCACTTTGTTTCCTTTGAAAATTTAAACTACACTGTACTATCCCAGTTCGCTTGCTTCTGTGCCTAGTGCACCTCAGTGTGCGGATTGGGAACTGCAGCTCCGACCTGTGTTCCGGGCTGGGCCGTCCTTGGGTTAGCCATCAGCCAACTTAAACTTGTAAGTGACTGCACCGTGCTGGGCAGTGGGGGCTTACAGTGAACAGAGAGGCAGCCTCCTCTCGGGGAACTTGGAGTCCGTGGGAGGAATTGCACCTGGGAGGGGATGCCCTGGAGCCGGGGTCAGCAAGCTTTCCATACGAGGCCAGGTAGTAAATGAGTATTTTAGGCTTTGCTGGCCATGCAGTCTCTGTGGACACTGCTCAGTCCTAACACGGTCATGTGAAAGCAGCCATGGGCACACGGCTGTGAGCTGGTAAAACTTCGTTCACAGAAGCAGACATGGCCCACGGCTCCTTGTTTGTGCAAGCCCCGAACTAAAGATGTGATTAAAGCGTGGAAGCAGAAGGAGGAGCAGCTGACCTGCGGGGGAATCCCAGAAGGGATCTCAGAGGCCCATGGGCTCTTCTACCTTCTGCCAGGAGTTTCCCAGGTGAGTGGAGGAGAGGAGGCGGCAGAAAGCCAGAAAGCTGTACAGAAAGGAATTCCAGGCCCAGGGGAAATACGTGCAGATGCAGGGCGTCGTGAAGGGGTGTGGCAGCCTGGCGATGGTAACTGTTAGAGGAGAGGGCGCGGGGCTACAGTTCCATGGATCGTTTCTCTCCTGTTTTGTTTTTTACCTCATTTTTTTGGTGAATCTCATCTTCTGGTAGCCTCCAGAGAATCGGTGCGTGGAAGGTGTAGCTTCTGAGTTCTGGCATGGCATTGTAAAATAGATTTTATCATCTCACGTAATTAGTAGTTTGAGAGTAGAATTCAAGGGTGAAAATAATTTGCACACAGATTCTGGAGATGTTCTCTTTAGCTTTCAGTGCCAAGAAGTCTGAAACCCCCCCCACCGTGTGTGCGGGCCACACAACTGGTGTCTCCTCTGTGTGTCTCCAGAGTGTGCTGTCACTGCCCCTGTGTGCTGGTGGAGGGCTGGCCGGCTCATGCAGCAAGTGCCAGGGTCCTGGTTTTAGAGAACTGTTCCCATACTCTCATTTCAGAGCCCTTGTATGGATGGCCCTCCCTTCCCTGGAAGCTTCTGAGATTTTCTTTTACACAGTTATTCTCAGAGATGTACTTTGTTGTAACTCTTTGTAAATTCACTGGGCTGAAGACTTGCCCAGCTCTTTGAGAACTAGACTTTTTTTGCAGCTGAATGTATGTATCGATAGTTCTTTGTCTGTCTTTGTTATTGCAGTTCTCTCTTAACTAATCTTCCTAAAACACCACTTCCTTCAAGCTTCTCTCTTCCTGAAAAACCTTTACTGTTTCCCTACACAGTCAACTCTCAGTCTGCCTTTCCAAACGAGTCAGTTTTGTGTTTTTCATAGGTATGTCTCCCTCAACTCAAATCCCCGCACTTAACAGTGCAGTAGTGGCTCCCTAACTGCAAAGTTTATGTTCCTGTGCCTGCAGCTTGTGTGTAGGGGAGGTGGGGGCAGGGAATGCAGTCAGGAAAGTAGTTGCTGGTCACAGTTTTTCAACATTTTTTTTGGTCCTCTAATAGAATAAAAAAGGGGACACTGAGAATCAGCAATATGGATACTGTGTACTTTCCATTCGGTCTCCTTGCTTGGGGGTAAGCTTTCTAGCATCTCCTCTCCTGTCGGTTTGGTGATCTTGCCTTGTAGTTAAGTGGCTTTTCTCCCTCCAGTGTGCAGTTCCTTTTCTGAATCTGTGACCCCGAGTATCTCACGGTGATGACAGAAAGCTACATTCTCGAGATGGTGGATGCTCTGGGTCATCTTCACTCACGTCTTCCTGACTGAACAGGTGTTTCTCAAGCCCCTTCTCACTGGCTGTACTGCCACTTGGGGAGCGGGGAGCGGGGAGCGTCCCGCCAGCAGGGTGCACCGGCTCTCAGTCCCTATTCCCCCTCCCACCCCACCTCCCTCCCCCTTTACTCCGCCCAGAAGAAAAATCAGATCAAGCAAAATATATTTGGACCACAGTTTCTTGTCCTTTTCTGCCTTTAGCTTTACTTCCCTATTCTCAACCCTCTTTCCTAATTCTCTTCAGCCAAAAGGACCAAAACCTCATGTAGATTGGAATCAGGGTTCTCAAAGCTGAGGAGGAAGCAAACTGAGTGCATGTGCATAGGTGGAGGTTCCATTCCCCCAAGAGGGGGCAGAAAGCACTGCATGCATGGGGCTGGCCTGCACATCCCGGCATCCGACACCTGCTGTCAGCACACCACATAAACTAAACAAGCGAAAAATAGATTTTTTCCTTTCGATTCCAGCAGTTTTGTAAATTGATTCTGCTTGACCTGTGTTCTTAAAAAGAAGGTTTGTTGACATTTTTTAGTCCTTCAGCATAATTGTATTCCATAGGATACAGGCTGGTGGCGCATGGGTGGGATGCTTCTGAAGACATATTTTGTTTGGCCTTTAGAATGTCTAAAACAATACAAGTAAATTCCTTACATTTTACAAAGTTAAGTTTTTCATATACATCCCAGGTTTCTACGTTGGCTTGAAAGATAAAATCTGGTAACACAAGGCCTGCTGCTGCTGCCACCTCTAGGCTGGGCAAGGACCTCCGGTTTGTGCCTGTCCCTGTGGTCTGTCACCTCTTTTGTCCTCCAGGAATGTGCTGCTGCAGCAAGCGACAGTGAGCCTCATTTTGAAAATTAGCTCTTGAAGCTCTCTAAAAATGTGTTCTACTCTAGGAGTAAGGCATCAGTGGGGAAAAAAGTAAATTTCTGGCAATGTTTCTATCAGAAGGGAGCAAAGACCAGTTTCACATGTCCTTTTTCCCTTAAAGTTCGTTAGAAGCTCTGTTCGTATATTGTTGTGGTCTCAAGTGAGTCCATTTGAAACTTTTGCTTAGTAGTGAAGTCAGATCTATTACAAGCATAGTATCATATGGCCCAGGTGACTTCCTCTGAATTTGCTGCACAAGTGTTAACGACAGAAGAGTTTTCTTTATCATCCTGCCTGTGTTCACTTAAGCAAGTGTCGGTGGTGTTGCCATTGATCGCCCTGTTCCTGAGCACACACACCACCCCAGCCTGATGCTCGCTGACCTCGTCAGTGGTGTCCTTGATCGCTGCCAGCGCTGACCTTGTGCTGGTGTATCTGCTTGCCTGTTGCTTGCCAGCAAGTGGAATATTACACCTTGACTTTGGGAAATTTCTCATGTGAGCCCTGAGCAGAGGCGGCCTCTGTGCTGCAGTCCCTGAGGCTGAGGCTGGGAGGGATCAGGTGATTTGCCTCAGTCATGCTGCTGACTAGCAATGGAGCCAGGAGGAGAGTCTGTGCCCACAGGACCTAGTCCGGAGCTCGGCTGCCTATACACCCCTCTTGCCACTTCAGAGGACACACGTCTCCTTTCTAGAACAAATGTAAACTTGTAGTGAGGGTCTGTTTCACATCAAGATAACGTTTAGCCAGTCATTGCATACGGTGTGTGATTATTTTAGTTCTGGTTTGGTCACTTTGGGGGCTCCTTTATTCAGTTATTCATGCACATGCTGTGTAATAATTCTATAACTCTAGCAGTGGGCATTTTAGACCTTCCATGAATACATTTTCATTCTAATATGTAAGCTCGTTGACACCAGCAGTGACTAGGAAGTTATACAGCCAGAAAGTAGTCGAATACCTTTGAAATGTGCACCTGTGCCTTCTGTTGTGTTTTGGTCATAATTACTTAAGCTACTCGAGATCGTGCTCCTGAGTTTCTGACCGTACTCAGCAGTAGCCGAGAAGAGGTCTTGCCATCTGCTTTTGCTAAGAAAGGGGTTTTCTGTATCCTCTTTTTGGGCTCCAGTTAGTTAGATGTTGGATCCTTTTTCCTCTCTCAAGTCACTGCTCTTGTATCTCTTCTCACGTGTTCTGTTTTTTTGTGTGGGTTTTTTCCTGAAAGATTGTTCAATGTTTTTATTGGTCTTCAAAAAATTTTTAGTATCGGCCAATAAATTTAACTTATAAGAGCTATTTTTATTTCTGATTATTCCTTTTTCATCGCATCTCTTGTTTTTATTGCTGAGCCATGTTCACTCTGAGAATACTATTTAGAGATGGTTTTTGTTTCTTAGCTGTCCTCTTTTCCACATTATCCCCTTTCCCTCTAGGAGTAATTTTTATTTTCCCCCTTGTGATCTTGTTTATTCGGAATTTCTTTTTATTGTTTTGGGCTCTGGTTGTATGTTTTATGATCCTTGGTTGTCTGTTCCAGTATAAAAGCGAGGCACTGTTAGGTCTGACAAGGAGTTTTCAGTGCATTGGAAGGACTGGTCTGCTGGCGGGCTTCATTCAACAACAGTGAATGGGAACATCATTCCTCTGCGGAACCCCTCTGTCAGATGGGGAAGCCTTTCCTCTGTATACCTGTGTCTTTGGTAGCTGCTCTGATTTCCTGGACAGTTCTTTTACATTTTGACAAAATTTTTTAATGTTTATTTTATTTATTTTTGAGAGACAGAGCATGAGCAAGGGAAGGGCAGAGAGAGAAGGAGACACAGAGAGACAGAGTGCAAGCGGGGGAGGGGCAGAGAGAGAGACACACACAGAATCTGAAGCAGGCTCCAGGCTCTGAGCTGTCAGCACAGAGCCTGACACAGGGCTCGGACTCAAGAACCGCAAGATCATGACCTGAGCCGAAGTCGGCCGCTTAACCGACTGAGCCACCCAGGCGCCCTAGTTCTTTTACATTCTGTAGGGAATGTGTCTTTGGGAAGTAGCAACACATCAAAGTTGAGATCCTTAAACAAATCTCTGTTACAAACAGACTATAGGCAGCCCTGTAAATCACATCTGCAAATTCCCTATACTATTATTTATCTTAATTTTTTCTTTAAACTATTCAAATTTATATGAAGTAGAAACTTCATATCACAACGTAAGTGAAATACATTACTTGTCATAAATTATTAATTAAACCTAAAAATGTCATTCCGTATGTCATTTAAAATTGTCAACGCTTCAATTTCATGTTCTGCTTTTTATGCTGAGTAGTTTTGGAGTGGAGAGTTATAAATAAGTGCTTGGTTATAATCTTGAACTTGAAGCCTGTCATTTGTTTGTTTAATTTTTTTTTAAGGTTTATTTTTAAGAGAAAGCATGAGAGAGAAAGCGTGTACAGCAGGGGAGGGACACAAAGAGTGAGGGAGACAGAGAATCTGAAACAGGCTCCAGACTCTAAGCCAGATGCAGGGCTTGAACCCAAGAACCATGAGATCATGACCTGAGCCAAAGTCGAAAGCTTAACCATCTGAGCCACCCAGGCGCCCCAAGCGGCTGTCATTTGAAAGTTGACCTTGTGATGGATCCCGGAAGCAGCAGCTGTGTTCGATTGTTCGCATCTCCTAAAGCCAGGGCAGCTTGTGTCTAGTGTATACAAAGTTGTTAATGTAGAGTGTGTTTCAGTATCCATCCGTCCATTCTCTGTGTTGGTGTGCACAGTATAAGAGGTGTCTTTGGAGCACTTTGAACACCATTTGAAATTCTTCTTCTCATCTAGGACTGACTACTTTGCACGGATGAGGAACATTTCCTTACATTTGAGAAGACCATCCTGGATGGTGGATAGTAAAAGAATGAGGATGACTTCAAATTTCCAGTGGTTCCTACTAGCATTTATTCTTCTGTATTTAATGAATCAAGTAAATAGCCAGAAAAGGGGTAAGTGCATCTGAGTCTTAGAGAATAAACTGATTGCAATGCCATTGCTATTTTTTGCCATTACTGTTTTGATTATGAGGTGATCTTGTGTCTTTATTGAACCCTTCAGGTTTCCTGTGGCTAAAATGCATTTCTTTGCCACCTTTTTTTTTTTTTCCCTGTGTACTTTTTGGTCTCTTTTATAAAGGCCCATAAAGGTAAATGAAAATATTCTTTCCCCACTTACAAAAATTAAGGTATTATTTATATAAAATAAAATACACCCTTTTAGGGTAAAATTCTGTGCGTTTTGACGAATGTATACAGTCATGTAAACACCAGCACAATCAAGATACAGAACACTCCCCATTCTAGAAAATTCCCCATGCTCTTCTGTACTTAGCCCCTCTCCTCCCTATGTCCAGGCCTTTTTCTGTCTATAATTTTGCTTTTCTGAATGTCACATAAATGAAATCTAAATTATCTTTCTTTAATAAAACGTGTTCATCTTTTTAAAATAAATTAAAAATGTTTGTATAGATATTACTACCTCATTTATTTTTATAAAGAACGTTATCATCCTTATGCCGCTGAGTTTATTTTTAATATTATTTCCATAATTAAGTGTCTCCTCTTTTCCCCAAGATCACTATTAAATAATTTTACTATGATTGCTGATCATTTCTAGTGTTCTTCTAATATTTTTGTTTTCTGTCATATAAGTAGCTTTATAATTTATTGCTTTCATAAATGCCATGCCAGTCATGTGTAAAAACTAAAAAAAACTTTTTCAGAGACATTTATATAGAGAGTCTGAGATGGAGTAACATTTTTTATAATTGCTTTATTCCCTCCCTCCCTTCCCTCTCTTCCTTCCTTTTTCCTTTTGTCGTCCCTCTTGTACTCTCCTTTTTTTTTTTCATTTTCTTTTTAGCATGGCAGTTTTTCATTGTATAGTGCTTCTGTATTCCATGACCTAATATTATTTTATAGGTATGAATGCATACTATTAGGATTATAATCTTCTGAGTCATTTGTTATTTTTCAGTTGTTTAGGCCTATGCAAAAGACATGTTTTTCAGATTCGTGTGAGTTCATTACCGTGTAAATGTCATATGCTTCATAAAAATCTAAAGATTGGTCATGGGGTTTCCATGCAGGTAGCAGTCTGGTGACAGGCAATGAGACAGCAGTGGCTAAGAGTGCTTAGAAGGTGTGTTTGTGGGCATGGAGAACACGTAATTTTTACTTGTAGTTATTTTATTTGGGGGAGGGAGCGGGGGGCAAATGGGGCTACTTAAAAATTCTTCTAAGCTCTCTCTGGGTCTCCTCCTTGACTCTGCAGTTCCTCTCTGCATATATCTTAGTGACTAGAGGTGGGACTTTGATGGAGGCCCAGACCGTAGTGGTTGGCCACGTCCATCGATTTCCCCTCATTTTTTAATCCACAGCTACAAAAAGAAATCTGAAACTAGTCCCTTCTGTGACTCTGCCGTCAGCCCTGCAGAAAGAACATGGCACCTGTGCAGACACATGCTCATACTCATGACTAAAGGTGGTTTGATGTGCTGACCTTTTACAGTGCAGTTAAATTATTAAGCATGTTCTCTCTCTCTCTCTCTCTCTCTGTGTGTGTGTGTGTGTGTGTGTGTGTGTGTGTGTGTGTGTTTCTCCTCCTCCAGGGGCTCCTCGTGATTTGAAGTGTATAACTAACAATTTGCAAGTGTGGGACTGTTCTTGGAAAGCACCCCCTGGAGCAGGCCGTGACACTATTTATGAAGTTTGCATTGAAAACAGGTAACAGAGATACTTTGGTTAATAGCTATAACCTAAAGGTCCTTAATTGTGGAACATAGAGATTTTGTTCTAGAATTTTTGTAATGAAATTTTAAATCTTAGCTCTCTATTTCCTAAAAATATCTGAATCTTAATATCAAAGTGAAAAAAAAAACCTTCTCCTGGTTAAAACTTTGATTCCTTTATTATATGAATATAAAGTATGGAACACACCTTGAATATGCTGTGGATTCTCATCTACTGTCGGCAAGTTTTACTGGTTTGTCCTAAACCACTGTCTGTCTAGATCAGTTAGGTTCGGTTTTGACTCCAACCTCTGTAAGGTCTGGAGTAGGCAGTTCAAGGCCAACATGCTGTCTTTAGCAGGGGGCCTTGTGGTTCCAGGATGCTTGAGGAGCGGTTGTCATGTCTGCCGTTCCAGAAGGCAATGAGGAAAAAGAAGGGTGATTTTCTTTAAGGAGATCTCTAAGAAGCCCTACACAACACCTCTGCTTGCATCTTTGTGGCAGAATTTAGTCAAATGAGGAAGCCCATTTGCATAAGAGGCGGGGCAGTGTGCCTGGATAAACCTGGGGTTAATGTAGGGAAAGGGAGAGTGGACAGCAGGAAGCTAGCGGCAGGTCACACCTCCTTCCCCTTCAGGTGATCTTGGAGAGGGCCACAGGCTCTGAAGTCTGGAGGTGAGGCCTTTGGGCTCTCTGCAAACCGGTTCTCTTCACTGCCCTTGACCCCGAGGGTCCAGGTGGAGTGGTTCAGCAACACCAGAGTTGTTCAGCAGAGTGGCTGGAGGCCAATTTGCTGATGGGCAGTCCTAATGCAAATTGACATCAGTCTGCATTTAAATATTACTCCGGTTTTCCCCCATTTGGTGTACATTTATTGAGCATTAGTCTAAGCTTTGTGTAATTTGTCAACCAGGAGGAGTTTGGTTGTGTTGCAGAAACAGCCCTACCATCTTACTTATTTTCTACTGTGAAAATAAAGGCTTATTTCCTGCTTGTGTCCTGTGTCTGGGGCCAGTTGGCATCTCTACCCCAAGTCTCTCGGGAAGGACCCCCAGCGTAGGGGTCCCTCACCCTCCAGTGCATGAAGCACTGGCTTTCGGAGCTTTCTTCTTGAAGTGACAGTTGTGGGTTTCACTCCCATTTCTCGGCAAATGAAGTCACATCGTCATGCCTTGCCTCAGAGGAGCGGGAAGTGCAATCCTGCTGTGGGTCCAGAACGGGAGAACCTGAACAGTTTGGTAAATAACACGAATGACTTCCCTCAGGCCACAGGAAGAGGAAGTTGTTCTGGCTCTCTGGGAGTTCACAGGAGGCAGTGCTCTGGGTCAGGTGCTGCCGGAAATTCGGAAATTCTACGTGAAGGGCTGAGGGAGCAGTGAGGAGCAGGGGGCTCCCGAGAAGCTGTCGGAGGTGTGACTGCAGAGTCTGAATTCCCGGTCTTCTCAGCAGAGAAAGGACAGCAGAACATTCCAGCCTCAAAGAACAGGGCTCAATGGCATAATGGAACTTATGAAATAGCATGATTTAGCGAATTCAAGTGGTTCTGTATTCCTGGCACCTAATGAAGCCTCCCCCTCCCCTGTGAGGCTGAGAACAGGTGAGCCAACCTGTTCCATGGTAGCCCTAGTGACTGACATGGAGAGGCCTGCGCGACGTGCTGGCCAGGGACGCAGGAGGCACCCGAAAGTCCCTTTGCTTGAGTTCAGATTTGCATGGGATGTTAGAAATATACATGAATAACAGTAAAAAGAATGCAGATGCACTCTAGAAAGGTTCAAAAGGCCACGGAACCAGAGAGGAGAGAAATTACTTTAGTCCAAGAGATAATGGGTGGGAACTGGAAGAGCTTTGGAGCAGAGCGGATGTGAAAGTGTTGTTCAGACCAAACCATGGGCCAAAACAGAGGAGCAGTGGTCATGTCGAGCGTATGTTTGAGGGGTCACAAACAGCCAGTTTTATTCTTGTCATCAGTATCTGTGGAGCACCATCTCCACGTGAGATTGTGTGACGGTCTTATGTAGAAGGGTGGGGGTTTAGGGGGGCGGGTGTGTGCAGCGTGAGGTAAGGCTGCAGAGGGAAGGCTGGTGGGAGTGTGAAGGGCGTGCTGAAATCCTGAGTTTCTTGAAATGATCATCTCTGCTTATCACTCGACTTTCTGGTACAATCTGGTCATCCATCCTCCATGTTGATGCACTTACCGTTAACATGTCTTTTCTCAGTCTTAAAATGCAGTATAACCTAACATGTTTCTGTGTGAAAGAACAGAAAGTATTTTCCAGTGCATTTTGTGTTAATCAAGCTTTTTTGAAAATTGCACCATTAGTTTTATACACTAATTAAAATGTGATTTTTTTCTATTGCAGGTCCCATTCTTGTTATCAGTCAGAGAAAACAAGTGCTAAAATCCCAGCTCTTTTACCCGGTGATCATGAAATAACCATAAACCATCTGTATGATTTTGGAAATCCTATAAGTAAATTCACACTAAATGAAAAAAATGTTTGTAAGTATTTGAAAAGAAAACTGATTTGAAAATAAGGCAGCACAGGGCCTTCATTATTAGTACTGCAGTGCTTTATAATTGGCAGAAATTTACTCTTCTTTTGAATTCCACTTGTTAGACTAATGGTTGCATTTCCCCAGCAACCATTCTGGGGGTTCTAGAGCTTAGCCAGGATCAGGGAGGAAGCAGTCAGACTAGATGTCACAGAGTTCATGATCCTTTCCACATGTGGGTACTTTTCTTGACACCTCATTGATTTCTGCATACCCTTCAGAATTCTTCAGGTGTCCCATGCTCTAGGAAGTGGTCTTTGACTATCCCCTCCTAGAGGAGATCCGATTCCTTTCTTAACATTCCCTTAGCCAGTGTGTATTTCTCTTTCGTGGCATTTTTCACGGTTGCATTAATAATGTATTAAGTAATAAGGCACTTAACGTTTGTTGCTTCCGCAAGAAATAGGTTCAGTAGGGCAGAGAGTTTGTGTTCTACACCTAGTACTTCTACACCCAATGCCTTGCACGTGTCAAGCATCTTCTATAGATATGTTGATTGAATGCCTATGACTTGTGTTACCCTGTGAGTGGAGTCATGAAATAGCCCAGGCTGATGGAGATAGAGTTTTTGCTACCCACTGAGACCTTAAAAACTCCAGTAGTCTTGGCTCATAATAGTGGGAGAAGCAGGTTTTTTTTTTTCTCTCCTGACAACTGTGAGGGCGTGGCATCATAATGACATTATAATGAGCCTTACAAGGATGACTTACGTTGAAACAAGGAGAAAAATGTAATTAACTTGGTGACTTGTTCAATTTTGTAGATAAGATGCATGTTTGGAGTGGTTTGTGTCTGAGATAGAACAGATTTTGAAAGGATAATAACAAAGCATGCTTTCCAGGAACTTAGCAGCTGTCTCACTGCCTTTTAAGATAAAGAGAGACGAGCCATGTTTGTTATTTTCTTTCTGTAGCTGTGTGTGAGATCCATGTGAGAATGTTGTGTACAGATCAGCCATGATCTCAATACTCACAGAGAAATACTCTTAACACTTAAACATATTTTATATGCATATACATATAAACAATGAGGTTCATATTACTTTATAACCTGCTTGACAGAAAACAGAGTTTTCAGTTTGTTATCTAAATTAATACGTATTATTTTTATAGGCTGCAGAGTATTCCACTGAATGGAGGTACCATAATTACTTAAGTGATTGATTATTAACGTTGAGATTTTTCTTTCTGGTTTTTCAGTATAATAACCAGTGCTTTAATGAAAACGTTTTGTACATGTTATATTTCTAATTTGAGCGATGATGTCCTTAGGCTAAATTCCTAGAATTGGGAAGCTGCATTACAAACAGTCCCCATGTTAAGACTTTGATATCCATTGCCAGTTATTCTCCGAATTCGAGTCTCTTTGCATTTCCACAAACATCACTCCAGAGGGACCTTGTTCTTCACTTCCTTGCCAGGACTGGGTTTTGTCAGTTTCTCTTCGTTTTGCCATTTCAGTCTGATGGCCCCCAATTAGAGCACTTTGTTTCTGTATTTCTGTGATCACTTTTTTGGAAAAAATGATCAGTCATTCTTATTCTTTTCTGAACTGTCTGTATCCTCTCTCCTTTTTCTCTTGTGTTAAAACTCAACTTTTCCTCCATCAGTTCACAAGAGCTCTCAATATTATGGTTATTAATTCTGTCATATTTCCTACAAATAATTTCTCAAACTTAAAATTTAAACTTCTTGGTTTTCATTTTTATATAAATAGCCTCTCTTGCTATTTTTCTTTGAGATTTTGGTTTTGTTATCATGCTTGATTTAAATCTTTTACACATCTGGAATTATTTTGTAGTTAGGTATAAGGAATCTAACTAAATTTCATTCTAGATTTTTAAAAAATTCCCCAGGACTCCGTCAGAGAGCCAGATTATGTTGTCTGATTTTTCAGTAGGTATGGAGAAGATTCTGTCTGGGAAGCTACTTGAAGATGTCAGTATAAGATAGAAAGAACTAGAAAGGCAAATCAAGGCAGATTCTGGATGACTTACTAGGATGATACAGTTCATTGTTTTTACATATCATGTAGTTTGTTGATAGCATTTTCAATAATATTGGGTCTGATTGTGATTAGAATATTAGATTAACAGTATCCCAGTACCGACCTACTACTACCACTATGATAATACTGATAAGAAAATTGAAAAGCAAACTAGATGAATATAAGAGAGGGAGGTGGAGGCATTGGCAAATCTTTGAGTACCTACCATATTTGGGAGAAGCTGTGGAATGTTGGTCCGGCTGTGCATTAGAGGATCTGGGCTTTGGGGCGCTTGGCTACTGAAAAAAAGTATGAGAAATTCCATTTTCTTCTGGTGCTTTCAACAGTATACATAGGAAGAAAAATTATACACATGTATATATATATGTATCTTACAAGCTTCTAATTGACCAGGGCAAGCACAAAAATAAGTCTTTGTAAGACTTTTAGTGTCTTAAGTTTCTCGAAATCACTTGAATAAATGGATTCATCTGAGGCAGAATAAAATAATGTGGACCCCATAAATGAACTAGGAAAGCTCCTGTCTTCTGATGTCCTGAGCAAGAAGAACGTGGAGGTTATGGGTAAAGATGCACTGTTTTAAAAAGTAAACAAGTGATTACATTTATTTCCCAGATGAAAAGTTCCTATTTTTTAGAAAGCAAATTAATATTGTCCTCAAGTGTCTGTTTTAGCTGGAAAGAAATGCAGATGATAGACAGTTCATGGGTGCTTAGGGAAACTTCTCTTATACTGTGAGGAAGTGTACCATGAAGTAGTGAAAAAAGTGTGTTTATGTTTAATCATTTCACTTGTATAATTGTTATTATTACCATCCTTAGCTTGAAATACTGGGTATGGCTTGTGTTTTGAAGAATAGCCCACTTCTTTTTAGATAAAATGTAAAGTATGTGTACTTTTCAGGGAGGGACCATTTTAACAGACAAATATTGCCTTAGTGTAAATGCTCCCATGTTTCATAATTTTTAAGTTACTGGATCATGACATCCTGGAACACTTGAAAGAACCATGTTCTTAGAAGCCTCTGCTCTGTGTGATCACACTGGCACCTTGAACTTCTTGCTACTTGTTTGCTCCTTCTGTTTGTTTTTTTATTATTAAGTTTTTATTTTATTTCCAGTTAACATATAGTGGTATATTAGTTTCAGGTATATGATATAGTGGCTTTTTCTGTTTTATTTTTTTAAGTTTATTGTATTTTGAGAGAGAGAGGGAATGGGGGGAGGGGCAGAGAGAGAGGGAGAGAGAGAATCCCAAGCAGGCTGCATGCTGTCAATGTTGGAGCCCAGTGTGGGGCTTGAACTCACGAACTGTGAGATATGACCTGAGCTGAAATCAAGAGTCGGACACTTAACCGACTGAGCCACCCAGGTGCCCCTGTGGCTCCTTCTGTTTTAAAAGCAGTTCCTACTTAAAACTTGTCCTATAAAGCATCCTCTACTGTCCGCACGTAGCTGTGAAACTGTTGACTTTGCTGCATACTGGTTAGGTTTTGAATCCACATGTACTATTTCCTGTACAGCCGTTAATATTTTCCATAGATCTAGTGTAGAGCACTGTGCTCAGCAAATTCAGTTAAGTTTATAAGAACGTGTTATTAAATTCCAAGACTAATTTGTATTGGTTTGCTCTGCCACTTTTTGTTACAGGCTATATAGTGCTCTTTAGATTATATAGTGCTATATTCTTCGCACATTCAGCTACTCTACCTCTGGAAAGGCCTGCTGCAGTTTGTGCTTGCCATGACTTATTTAACTGGCCCTTGTGCTTTATGGGGAAATTTTAGGATAGGTGTGAGGCCCAAGAGCATGTATCTCTGGATTTCTTTTAACTTACCTTCATTTACTGTTATTTGAAGAGAGAACATGCAAGAAAGAATCCCAACATACCAGAAAGCCTACATTTCATAGAACAGAACAGGTTCTTACTTTATGTGTTTTTCATTGAGCCAAACTAGTTTAGTAATTTACTCATCCCTTGTAGGTAGGGAGACTTGAAGATTTTGAAAAGTAAGAAATTTACCATTTTCTTCCTATGAGATACTATATCCCTGAGCATGGTGGTTTTTTTCTTTGCCTTTTGTAAGGCAGCTTCAGAGCCCCCTGCCCTCCCATATTGACAGTACTCTCACCAATGTCAGTGGTCTTTGCTCAGTTTTCCTCTATGAACTCTTTTTATTTGGCCTAGATGACAACCCATTTCTTTTGGTCTCAGCAGTGCTGTATCTTCTGTGGTCTCCTTGTGCCTCTCAGGATTCCTGCTGGGGTTCTCTGGCTCCTTGAGGCTGTGACTGGCTAATGGTAGCTCTCAAACTAGCTTTGGCCGTTTTGAGTCTGTGTGTGCAAGTTCATTCCTTTAGCTACGCTTAGCCACGCTCAGAGAATTCCTGTTGAGTGTGTGTCCATGGTGCTGATGGCCCCTGTTCTCACTTGCTGTCTGCAGACCTCTCCACTGATGGTCTCTCCCTCCCCTACACTTGGTCATTCATAGCCTGTCTCTCCTGTTTCTTCCCAATGTCAGTGATTTCCTTTTGTCTGCTTTCTGGGCTAGAAACTTGAGGAAATCTTAGATGTTTCCCTTTCTCATTATGCTAATCCCTCACTTCTTTGATCTGGTCATTTCTTTGAAGTGCCTATCAGAGTTTTTCCTTTGCCATATCCCTCAAGCACATGATGAGGCATCATGATCTGTATCCTTGCTACTCTGGTCAGCCTTTTTCCAGTGGTCTACCACTTAATCACCTTCTCTCTCTCAGCCCCCGCACTGCCTTGCATGCCACAGCTCAACTAGCTTTTCTGAAGGACTTCTTATCCTGCTGAGTACTTCGTAGATCTGCACGGCACCCGGTTGGCATCCTCACTTAATGCCTTGGTCATTCCTATGGTCTTGCTGCTGTTTACAGATACCTCCACCAGGAATAGCTCATAGCATCCCCCAGGTGGGTGACTTCCACCAGCATCGGGGGCTCTGACACTGGGAGGTGAGTGGGAAGGGTGCAGAGGAAACAGCTGGAAAGGTCTTTCCATATTCCATCATTTTCTTAGGCCTGACCTATAGCTATCCAAAGGAAGCTCCTTTACTTCTCTCTGATGTTGCCCATTTGTAGATTCCAGACTGATGACACTAGAGTATTGTGGGAAGCCACTGGCTATTAGAAGACATACTAAGATTTGATAATAATTTACTCAAATTTGACTGATGAATCCTTAGGAGCTGCTTATACAAATAAATACATATATTTTCTTTTGTCAGTAATCACTTTGAGAGTTTGCTTTTAACTCTGGATTCTTTTTTGAT
Source organism: Cryptoprocta ferox (assembly GCA_028646485.1). Classification (NCBI taxonomy): domain Eukaryota; kingdom Metazoa; phylum Chordata; class Mammalia; order Carnivora; family Eupleridae; genus Cryptoprocta; species Cryptoprocta ferox. The sequence goes on from CM053572.1 coordinate 115,430,991, forward strand.
CAAGAAGGAATAGAGTTTAAAAGTAGCTGATTAATGGAATTATAATATGAAAAACCATTACTTATTTTACTAAGTTTTGTCTTTTGGTTTTTTTTTTTCAAGCCTTAATTCCAGATACTCCAGAGATCTTGAATTTGTCTGCTGATTTCTCAACTTCTACATTACACCTAAAGTGGAATGACAGGGGTTCTGTTTTTCCCCGTCACTTAAATGTCATCTGGGAAGTTAAAATTCTGCATAAAGAAAATACAGAAATCATAAAATTAGTAAGTTTGAACCAAAATAGTCTTTTTTCTTGTGACATTATAGAAACCAAATAATTTTAAAAAGATTTTTGAGGTGGCATCAGTGAACCCTTCTTTACAGTGTTAAGGGAGTATCAGCTATCCTTTCAGGGTTCATTAAAAACTATATGCTGTGACTCAAAAATCACTTAATTATTAAAATAATGTATAACTGTTACAGTAAGTTTAGGAAATTAAGGGAGGAATAATGCATGATTCCACCACACAAACACAGTAGACATTTTCCTGTTTCTGTCCAGCTTTTTTTATGTGCATGTTTTTACACAAATGATATAAACGTATACATATAATTTGCTGTTATTTTTATTTTTTTCTAATACTCTGAACAAAAAAATAAATGTTTTGAAACATATTTAGTCATAATAATTGTTGAGAAGTATTTATAAGCCTGTAAGTTTGAATTAATCTGAATCTGAAATAATGATCTTACATTTAGTAATATGTGCTTTTTTTTTCTGTTACTTTTTAAAATTTTGTTTATGAATGGTTTCCTTATGATCTGCTTTTAGTTTGCTCTTAATCGAAAGGATGATGAGGAATAGTAGTGAAAAGTTTTGCAGCTGGTACTTGTTAATTCCTCCCTTCTGTTCCTTGACTCTCTTCTTCCTCAATGGATTTGAAGTGTGCCTAGTTATAGATTGAAGAATTAGAAGACTATCTCATGATTTTACAGTTATTTGCCTCAGTCCATAGATAAGATAGTAAAGATAGAACATAGAATGACTCTGTGTTTTGTAGTTTCTGGCTTGTTTTTCCTTTCTGACACTCTGTATCTGACAGTCCTAAGATGGGAGCTGCCATAACTGTCAGCTGCATGTCTCCAGGGGTCTGGCAGTGCTGAGCCTCGTAAAAGCTCTGTACGTGTTCATTCCTTGCATTCCTGACCCTGCGGTGGAAGCTCTCTATATGTTCATTCTTTGCATCCTCACAGCAGGCCTGTGAGGGAGGCACTATGCACGTCATCCCCGTTTTATAGATGAAGACACAGAGACACAGGAAGACATTAGGTGCTGGAGCCCAGGACTCAAGCGCAGGCAGTTTAGTTACAGTCTGTGTCTTACCCACCACGATTTCTGTTATGAAACAGATACATTTATTTTTGTGTAAGGTGCCTTTGCTTTTCACCAGTGCAAATTGAACGCATGTTCAAGACCTAAGTCAAATCCTGCCCCTTATTTTAAAGCGCATCCCAATTACCTCGGCCTAAAATGCTCTCTCTTTTCTTGAATTTCAGTGTCATTTCTTGTCTGTCAATCTAATCTGCAACTAGCTTTGCTATAGTTTTACCACTGCTGTTTTGTAGCTGTTGCTTGTCTGAAACTGTATCGTGTAGCCTGACCCTTTGTGCTCTGAGTTACCACTTACCAGCTTGGGGTAACTCCCCAAAACTTCTTTTTGTCATTTGTGAAGTGGTACCAATCTTTGCTTTCGTAAATCATTAATGGCATCTGTAAAGCTGCTAAACAACTATTAGTTGTCATTACCTGTTTTGGGGGCTGCCCTAGGGATGCTAGAGTAAGAGGGCTGATCTTTGCAGTGTAAGTGAAATCAAGCGTAAATGAACGGCGATATTATTTTTAAGATCATCTCACTCATTGCCACAAGATGTACAAGAAGACAGCAGTGACAAGGTAGTAATTCCCTACTTTTCGGGATGTGATCTTTGGAGAAAAATCTTTGTATGGGGAAGTAGAAAAAGAGGCAAGAAAAATAGAGATAGAACAAACTAATTTTTAAAAAGTGAAATGTAAGAGGGCAAGTGATCCAGATCTATAGTAAAATGTGACATTTTTGTTTATAATTATATGTTATTACTATCAGTATTTAAGGCAGAATTGTTTATAATTATATGTTATTACTATCAGTATTTAAGGCAGAATTGCTTATAATAGGTTATATCCTATTATTCTGTGATAGTTTAAGAATCAAGAATACTGTACGTTACTGTTTATTTAGAACTTGACCATTTATGCCCATAGCCTCACATGCAGGATGCTGGTGACCCCTGGGAGCTACACAACAATAAACAACAATATTCAATTCTTTTACCTGATTCTTTTATTATGTATTTCCATTTTCCAAATAGCATGGTTATGTTGCTCTTTCTTACTTTTTCTTTTCAGTTTCGAGCAATGTTTTACTATAACAGTGGGCAATGAGAATTTAGTGCCCTCACCTTCCCTGGGCACACTTGCATGCTTGTGTACTTGCTCTCTCTCTCTCTCTCTCTCTCTCTCTCTCTCTCTGACATTTCCCATCTTTTCCCAATATCGTTCTATCATTCTGCTCTGATTTTTGGCAGACTGGCATTCATTGTGCATATTATGGTTATATAAACACTACCCACAAGTGAACCCAGTAGTGTATTATTATTTCCCTTTCTTGGGGATATAGATTCTTGTCGTATATTTTTAATTTTATTTTCATGCTCTATTAATTCATTCCTGACTTCTCTCCAAGTTCTATGAATCTCCTATTGAAATGTCCAAACACACTAGTATTTTATCAGCTATACATTTATGAATAGCTCTGAGATCTTCTGACTTACTTCTCCATACTTCCTACAGGGGGTTTATGTAGATCATGTTTGTACGGTGGGAGTGTGGTAAATAGCTAAGGACTCTCATGGCCAGAGGTTCCTCAGGAGCTCCAGCAACCTCCACTCCTATCAGCCAACCCTCGGTTAGAAGAGATTAATACCTAGGTATACATGTAACCCATTCAGGGAAGACCTCTGTGGTTTTTTGGCATACTTGTTATGAGGCTGCAGTTCAAGAGGTCTCCCATCTTCATTTGGGAGATTCCTTTTACCTTTTTCTTACAATGGATCTTTTTATTCCTGAATTATTATTATTCTTTTCTCATTTTGGTGGAAGCATATATTCTAGTAGTTATTAGCTATTTATTATAGATACTCTCTGCTACCTACAATGATAGCTTGCAGATGTATTTTATTTTTTAAAATTTAAATTAGTTATTAACAAAATTTAAAAGACTGTCAATTCCAAATATCAAGGAGATACAGAACAATTGGAACTTTCATACACTTCTGGTGGGAGTGTAAAATGCTACTTGAAGAATTCATTAAGACACAACATTTCTAAAAATGTCTATTTTGCACTCATTCATGATTGCTATTTTAGCTGGATATAGAATTTTAAGTTGGATTTTCTCAAGATTTGGAAGACATTGTTCCATTTGTTTTTATTGTGGATCTGTCTTCCTTTGTTGTGCTAGATAGTCATGGGGCCCCTTTCAGTCTCAAAACACATGTCTGTCAGTTTGGGAAATGTTCTTATTTTATGTCTTTGATTTCTTCCTCTCTGTTTTCTCTGTTCTTCAGAAATCAGCCTGGTCCTCTAATTTTCTTACTGTTCCTACTTTCTATCTGTATTTTGTTTTTTGCTCTATTTTCTGAACAGTTTTTCTTAAACTTTATCTTAGAGCCAGTTATTGAATTTCTATTAATATATATTTTTTAATGTACAAGAGATCCCTTTTCTTTGTTCTTTTTGTTTGTTTTATGTATGCATTATATCTTATTTCTGAGGACATCAGTTATCTGATTTTTTTTTCTCTCTTCTGTTCTTCAAGTTGCTTTTTTCCTTATTTTGATCTTTGACTCTCATATTAAAACTTTTTCTCCAATTTCTGGTCATCCTGGTTGCTGCTCATATTTTAAGTAAGTAGCTCTTTAAAAAAAATTTTTTTTAATCTAATTGGAACTTCTGTTTGCCATTCAGGGACTTGCTGACTGGGGTGTTGTTATAGGTGATTAGGATGGGCCATCTAGTTGGCAGAATCTTAATATTATTATTTTAGTTGTTTATCTTGACCTGTTCATATCCTCTAGAAAATTCGTTTTGGGTCCTACCTGTTAAGTAGGAACTCTGTCATCAGCATCCTAGGACCTTGCCAGCCTTCACAGTGCATTGGTTAGCAGTCCCCCTGGTTGTGGTATGATATTCCCCATTCTCCACTCTTTCTGAGATTCTTCATTCCAGAGGTATTCGGTCTTATTTTCCCAGAGCATAAATCTCCATTCTGCCAAGATGAAGAGCGGTAGTCTTTTTGTAGCACAGAATGTGGGAGGGGATCTGGGTATCTAACATATTCTTCAGACAACTTTCAAGCAGTTTTCTTTTCCATGCCTCACCTTCACCTGCATTTCCACAGGAGCCTGGTGCATGCATCCCTTTCCTGAGCCTTTTGGCATTTCCTTGATAGAAATCAGGTTGTTTCTGCCTTTTCCACTGAAGGCTTAAGGCTCAGCTTTCTCAGCTCTTCTGAGTCCGTTACCGTTGTCTGTCAGCCCTCCAGCATCCAGAATTTCACTGGTGGTGTTTCTTCCCTGTGTTTTGCCTTTGTGTATCTATACTTTTTTAAAAAAAAAATGTGCACCTTTGTTGTAGAGACATTTCAGAAGGTACTAGAGAGGGAAATACAGTTATTCAAGCTGTTGTCATTTGCTGGAGGTCCCAAGGTCTCTTTTACTAGATCCTAGATCCTTGATTTGAATCCTTCCCATTTTTCACAATTGAGATTATTTTATATTATTTTATATTGTAAGTTGCATATTTAAAAATAAAATTTTAAATATATAACACATAAATACAAATCTAATCTGAAACAGTTATTTTGTTGAAACGCTGCTCCTCTCTTTGCCTTTAACTCTTTTTTGTAGTTGTCGTTTATTTATTTATTTTGAGAGAGAGAGAGAGAGGTACAAGCAGGAGAGGGGCAGAGAGAGAAGGACAGAGACCGAGAATCCCAGGCAGGCTCCACACTGTCAGTGCAAGGAGCCGATGTGGGGCTTGACCTCACGAACTGTGAATCATGACCTGTGCCGAAATCAAGAGTCAGACTGAGCCACCCAGGCATTCTCCGGCCTTTAACTCTCGGAAGTACAGACCCATTATTTTTTCTCAGCGAAAAATGGAGATCATTTTAGGCAGCGGTGCATTTTTCTGTGAAGTGTATCGAGTGTTTTGGAAAATGAACATCATATATAATCAGTGGAGCCTAAAGCTGAAGTAAGCAAGTGCACCCGTGATGTGTACCGGGTGTTGTATGCAGTTGTTGAACCACCAAATTGTGCACCTGAAACTAATAAAACACTGTATGGTAACCATACTGGAATGAAAACAAAAGAAGTAAACATAAATGAATCACAATTATTGTTTCCGTAAGTTGCCTTTTTGAAAACTGAGATAGTTGTACTGAAGGACAAACCTTTGTTTAACTTAGTAGCGATGATGTACAGTCTGTTGTGTTTTTTAATTTGAAAGGCAAGCAGAACATACCACTACTTAGAAATCTCCTTTTGTGTTTGTGTCCATGTTGTAGGTGACCCACAACACAACTGTGAATGGTAAAGATACAGTTCATCACTGGACTTGGGCCTCAGACATGCCCTTGGAGTGCACCACCCATTCTGTAGGAATTCGATGCTATGTTGATGATCCTCATTTCTCTGGTCGCAAAGAGTGGAGTGACTGGAGCCCACTGAAGAACGTTTCTTGTAAGCTTCCATGTGAAAAGCTTTTGTTTCAAATGAATTAGATTAATCTTGCTTAAGGGTAAGGTTTAGTTTAAGCGTTTACTTCTCCGAATGCCATTTAGCTTCCTGAGGGTCACCTGAGGATCTTCCAAGCCTCTGTCCCAGAGCATTTTGATTCAGAAACTCTGGGGTGCAATTCAGGAATCCATATTTTTAAAGATCTTCCTGAGTGATTGGATAAGCATCTAGGTTTGGTAGGCATTGAAGAACATTTAGAAATTTTAGGTAGATATTATTGACATCAAGTTTATATTAAAAAAAAAAAAAAGAACGCTTCCAGTTTCTTGGCCACAGAGCAGATCCGTATGAGCTGCAGAGTTCTTGCAGAGAAGGTGGGGGTCTGTAAGTATACCGAAACTCATCTGCACACTGAATGGATCTCATGCAGGTAGAACGTTGGCAGTGTGAGAGAAGGCCTGGAAAATTGTCGATGATGAGATGAAGTCCTTCAGAAGGCTGGTTTTTATTGTAGGTCATCTGCTCTAGTCACAACATGGAGAAGTGGATCTGGGGAAGGAAGGGCTGGATGCAGGTGGATAAGTAAGGAGGATCTTGCAGTTCAGCGAAAGCCGGTGAAGGCATAAAGTAGGGCACGTGGGTTTGGAAATGAAAAGGGAGAAAAGTTGTGAACGCTGAAGACACAGAATTAAAATTCGTGACTGTGTGTTTGGTAACCAAGAAATAGAGCCAAATGTGGCTATTAGTTTGGGCAGCTGAGTGGCTGGTGATGTCCTCCAATGAGGCAGAAAATAAATGAATGAATTCAGTGGGAAAGATAAGTTCATTTTTAGTGTGTTAAGCTTGAGGTACTTATGAACTGTCTGGGTAGCAGTGTGTCATAGGCAGAGATTAGTAGGAGCTGGAGATCTGTATTTAAGAATCATCAACATACATGTGATGCAAATTGTTTACATCTGGAGGTTAACATGCTCAGGGAAAGAGAAATGGGGACCAGGGACACAGGTTCTACAAGCTTGAATGCCTAAGGGTAGGATGAAAGAAAAAGAGGCCAGCAAAGCAGATAGTAGCCAGAGGCTTAAGAGTGGCCCAGGCCGGGGGAGCGGGAGGTAGAGCGGGTGTAGAACCCAAGAGAGAAGGGAGTTTTGAGAAGTTAGAGCTTAGGCAACATACCCGATCCTGTGGATGTCAAAGGGAAGGGGTACTGAGAAGTGGCCATTGGACTGAGCATTAGGCCAACAAGCCAATTTAGTGGAACAGTCAAGGTAGGACCCAGGTTGTGGTAGATTAAAGAGTAAGTAGAAAACTAGGATAATTAAAAAGATTGGACATTTAGGAAAATAAAAACAAAGGTGTGGCTTTAACCAGCAGGGAATTGGGATTAAGGAAAAAGTTCTGTTTAGGATGTAGAATTCTGAAACATATATTCAAGCTGCTGGAAAGTAAGAAGTCTGCCCTACATAGAATCCTTTCAAAGGAATAGAATTATGTAATGAATGCCTTTTTCTCGGTGTGGGTTTTTCATGTGTGGATATAAACCCATTTAATTTGAACCTTTACTCTTCTTAAGACATTAACCTGTGGGGCGCCTGGGTGGCTCAGTTGGTTAAGTGTCTGACTTCGGCCCAGGTCGTGATCTCACGGTCCATGGGTTCGAGCCCCACGTCGGGCTCTGTGCTGACAGCTCAGAGCCTAGAGCCTGCTTCTGATTCTGTGTCTCCCTCTGTCTCTCTGCCCCCCCCCTGCTTGTGCTCTGTCTCTCAAAAATAAGTAAACATTAAAAAAAATTTTAAAAAACATTAACCTGTGACCTTAGCCATTGGTCTGTATTCCCCTGCACTCCTCCACCATCACCCATCATAAGTAGATAAGACATACCTACTTTTATTTTATTTGTTGTATGTGTCTTGCTCCTTTGAAACCTGGGGGTCATACCTTGTCTTTGGGCCACCATTATTACAAAACACATTATAGTATGTTTTATATCCACTGGGCTATTTTATGGCAAAATGCTTCTAAAGTATTTGGAATTCCTTTTGCTCTTTCTAGGGTCTCCTGATTCTCAACCTAAGGTTTTTCCTCAAGACAAAGTGATACTCGTAGGCTCAGATATAACATTTTGTTGTGTGACTCAAGAAAAAGTGTTATCAGCACAGATTGGCCAAGCAAATTGTCCCCTTATTCATCTTGATGGGGAAAATGTTGCAATCAAGATCCACAATATTTCTGTTTCTGCAAACAGTGGGACGAATGTGGTTTTCACAACAGAAGATAACATATTTGGGACAGTCATTTTCGCAGGATGTAAGTATCTAATATTAAAGAAAATTCCTGTTAACCTGTTTTGGTCTCTTTGAAAGCTTTAATTCTGTTTCCAAGTGATGGGAAATGGTGCTATTTCTTTCTCTCTCTCTTTTAATTCTTTAATAAATGATATATGAAGGCACCAGAATTTTTGCTTGTTTCAAGAGGAGTTCTAAGCTTGTTTTCTATATACTCGTATTTATATAACTTGTAGGTTCTGTAATAAGATTTGAAACATCCAACTGCTAATTTTGAAATTCTTAGTTAACAGCTTTGTTGAGTCAAAGGTAATTAGTATATAATACTTCTTAATCCTACGTTGTTTAGGAATTGTTTCATATACAGTTGACCCTTGAACAAAAAATAAGTTTGAACTGCCTGGGTCATGATTTTTTTTCAGTAAATATAGTAGAGTACTGTAAATGCATTTTTCTTATGATTTTCTTAACATGTTATATAGCTTTATTGTAAGAATGAAGTATATAATACATATAGTACACAGAATATGTGCTATGTTAATCAATTGTCTGTTATTGGTAAGGCTTCCAGTCAGCAGTAAACTAGTAGTTAAGTTTTGGGGGAGTCAAAAGCTATATGTAGATTTTTTTTAAGTTTATTTTTTAGTTAAAAAATACACCCAACATGGGGCTCGAATTCATGACCCCAAGATCAAAAGTTGTGTGCTCTCCTGACTGAACCAGCCAGGCGCTCTTATATGTAGATTTTTGACTTCATGGGAGGTTGGTTCCCCAACCCCTGTGTTTCCAAGGGCCACTCTATGTCAATTTTCCACCTAAAACATACCTTTTAAAATTAAAAAGGTTAAACATCCCACTAATTAAAACATATCTTTTTAAAATGTAAATGTAAAACATACCTTTTAGAGCACCTGGGTGGCTCAGTCAGTTGAGCTTCTGACTCTTGATATCAGCTCAGGTCATGATCTCAAGGTCGTGAGATCAAGCCCCATGTCAGGCTCCACGCTCAGCACAGAGCCTTCTTAGGAATCTCTCTCTCCCTCTGTCCCTCTCCCCGACTCACTCTCTCTCTCTGTCTAAAATAAGTAAGTTGTTAAAAATTTAAAACCTACCTTTAAAACCTACCCCAGTTAAAGAAATTATAATGATTTTACACAAAATCTTTCAATAGCATAATGCATGCTTCTGTAACCTTTCAAGTAATATATTGAAGAAGAGGGCAGCTGGAGGACATGCCTTAGAAGGGCCCCTTGCTGTTTGTGTGTGTAACACATGTTCCGTAAGGCAGCGGCATCTTTATTGACATGGTCAGTCCTACAGTTCTAAAAGTCCAGGACATTTCCAGAAGTTATCGTGGAAGACTGCCCCACTTGTATAGCTTGTGTTGAACGTCCACAGAGAATTTTGTGTTTCGAGCTTTTCTGTCCCCTGTCCCGTGGTAACTGTCATGTGGCACATGGATGGCTTTGCGTCCAGCAGTTCTTGCTTCCCTTCCTCCCCCGCATTCTGAATTCAAGGCTCAGTTTGGGCTAAAGGGTCTCATGAATAAAGTGTGTGAAATGTAGTGAATGGGTTTTGTGATTTTCTTTTGCTTGTGTGGTGACTTTTCTTATCCTTTTTTTGATTCTCAGCTGTGCTCTAAACCAGCAGCTCTCCATCTCTCTTTTCCTTCTGTTGAAGCATAGGATGGATTATGTTGAATTGCTGATACACTCCCAAGGGAATAACCAGGCTTAGGTGCACTTCTCAGTTTGACGGCTGGAACCATGTTCCCTTTTTGTCTTCCCAGTAATGCATTTTGGAATTCAAGTGAAAATGAGATTATGTTCAAATTTAAACTTTAGAAATTTCTTAGTTCCTAATGGAATTTTAGGAAATCACTCGCAACATTTCCTCATAAATGATCATGGAGCATAAATTGAGAACCAGTGGTATATGTAGTGAGGCTGCCTGATAAATGACACCAAACAGTGAGATAGCCACTCAAAAGTATGGAAGACAAAAATTAAAACTCAGAAGATGAGAATATCCATCAAGTTCTTATTATTTCCAACAATGTTCTAATCTCCTGTCATGTAGTAGGACAAACCTATTTAATGCATAATTTAACCCCTTCATTTATAGCATTTGGTGGTTGAAATATTCAGTATTTGTTAACTCAGGAGCAGCAGTAGAATTTCCCTTCAGAGGGATTTCTTTAGGGACTTAACAGCAAGGGCAATTTATGGTGTGAGTTAGGGATCAAGATTCATTATTTTCTTTCCCGTATGGATATTCTGTTAACCCACCGTGTGTTAAAAAGATGCAATAAAAACCTACCAGGATTTTGGTTTGAGTTACATTAGATCTATTAATTTAGGAGACCCAGTTTGGAAGAATATTCATTCTTTCTTTCCTGAGTTATCCAAACCAGGAACATGGTATATCTTTCCATTTAGTTAGGTCTTCTTTGACTTATCTTGGTGATAGAAGATCTTATATCTTTCAGTAAGTTTATTCCTATGAATTTGATGTTTGGTGCTAGTAGTAACAGCGGCTTTTTTTCCTCTTAAGTTTGTTATTGTAATTGCAAATTTATTATCCAGCAGACAAAAGAATACTTGTTTACCAATACTTGTCAGTGTTTATGCATGAGCCAAAGCAAAATAGATCTTTTATAAACACTATTTCTTCAGTAATTACTTAGAGTTATTTTCTTTTTTTTTATTTTATTTTTTAATGTGTATTTATATTTGAGAGAGAAAGAAAACACGAGCGGGGGAGGGACAGAGAGATGGAGACAGAATCCGAAGCAGGCTCTGAGCTGCTGTGAGCTGTCAGCAGAGCCAGACGTGGGGCTCGAACCTAGGAGCAGTGAGAACATGACCTGAGCCAAAGTCGGACACTTAACCGACTGAGCCACTCGGGTGCCCCCAGAGTTATTTTCATAGATAGTGCCACTTCATTAAATATTGACCTAAATGTTAATCTTTCATCATACTTGAAGTATTTTTAAATAATACACTGTGACCTAGAATTAGAGCATTTAAATATTTATGTCACATGTCAGATTTCATACTTTCTCATTTGAAAACATTTTCATAAAAAATGGCTTCGTTTTTTAAAGTGCATTTTCTATTTGCTGGCAATACAGTTGATTTTATACCTAGTTTTTACCTAGCTTCAGGTGATTCCTTTGTAAGTTAATTTCTTTGAGAAGACAGTTAATACCTTACCTTTCAGATCCTGCCTTCTCATATTTTTTCTACCTCCCATCTTTGCTTCTCCTTCTTTCTGTTTGCTCCTGTTGTTTGGATTTTAATTATTTCAGCTTAACATATCTTCCAAGTACTAAAATAATTTTTAGTATACTCAAAATTTGGTATGTCATTCTAATAAAATGACTAAAAGTTTGGTCTTAGATTTAAAACCGTTTTCAAAATAAGTATGTCAGTTTTAGTTTCATCATGCAGTTGTTAGATTTTAGTATAAATACTCATAACTCCTCTTAATATTACCTAAAATATCATTGATGGACATTATTCTGTCTCAGGAAGGTATGGGAAATTTTATAAGTCCTTTTAAGTTACTCAAACAGTCTAAGAACTGTTTTTAAAGTTTAGTTTAAAAAATATATTACTGGGGCATCTGGGTGGCTCAGTTGGTTAAGCATCCGACTCTTGGTTTTGTCTGATGTCATGATCTCACAATTTGTGGGTTTGAGCCCCGCGTCGGGCTCTGAGCTGACAGCTCTAAGTCTGGAGCCTGCTTCAGATTCTGTGTCTCCCTCTCTCTCTGTGTCTCCCGTGCTTGCGCACTTGCTGTCTCTCTCTCTCTCTCTCTCTCTCTCTCTCTCTCTCTCTCTCTCAAAAATAAATATTAAAAAAATAAAATTATTTTACAGATGTTTGCAACAAATAATTATTTTTTAAAAACTTAGTGAAAGATAGTTCGGGTAAATATGACAGGGAACACTAGTTTCTATGTATGTGAAGCATGATTATAGAAATACCAATTATTTATTTATTTGTTTGTTTGTTTATTTATTTTAGAGAAGGGGGGAGAGAGAGAAAGAGTGATCAGGAGAGAGGGGCAGAGGGAGAGAGAGAGAATCTAAACAGATGCAGGGCTTGATCTCATGACCCTGGGATCGTGACCTGAGCTGAAATCAAGAGTTGGATGCTCAACCAACCAAGCCCCCCAACCGCCCCTGGAAATACCAATTTCTATAATTAGTGTCCAACTGCAGAATTTTCCATCATTACTTTAAAGGTCTAACACACACACACACACACACACACCATTCTTTTTTCTAGTTTTGTCACTGAAAAGCAAGAAGGAATTATTTCAATAAAGAACAAAAACAAAAGGGCAGTGGTCACTTCTGAATGTAGGAAGATGCAGCATTTCATCAAGAGATGCTTACTAAGTAATAGTCCTTGTAACGGCTTTAAGAATTCTGAAACTTGTAACATGGCGCATGTTGACTTTAGGTTGCTGAAGCTTCCAAATGAGCTAGTAGTCATTGTTCAGTGTATTTTAATCCATCATTTCTAATGTAATATCAGCTCCAAAAAAGGTGCTGCAGAAATTTCTGCATTGTTCCAAAGGTGCAGTGTAAACATGAAGTTATTTTCAGTTTTAAAAGAAATTGTGCTAAATATAATTAAAATTTGTGAAACCTGTTTTCAGGGAAAGTATATGTAACCCATAAGTAACTACATTTTTCTCCCCATTAGATCCACCTGATATTCCTCAAAAACTGAATTGTGAGACATACGATTTAAAAGAGATTATATGTACTTGGAATCCAGGAAGACCGACCGCATTGGTGGGCCCACGCAATACAAGTTACACTTTATTTGAAAGGTAATGATCACCAGGCAAAGAGATCAGACAGCGAGGTTTTCGTTGGAGAGGTATTAAATGACCTAGGGAAATGCTCTCATTTATGTTATAAGCAAGATTTTAAACCCAATATGCTGTATGAAATTGCATATGCTATAAATACTGCATATAACATGTACACAGACTATATTTGTTTGCTCTTTTAAAAATCCTGGAAGAACCTCAGATACTAGCAGAGGCCGTTTCTGGGTAGTAGGCTTATGGCCCATTATTTTCATCTGTTTTCTGTATCCTATACATTTTCTTCCCAGAGTCTATAGTAACATCTATAATTAGAAATATAAACGTTTAAGAAAGATTAAGTATTGGAAATTTTACCCATTTATTTTTTCCTGCAGTATTTATCTCTCTTGCCATTTTGAAATTATTTTAATATTGTTGCTCTCTTAATTTATAGTTTCTCAGGAAAATATGTTAAATTTAAAAGAGTTGAAGCACCAGCAAATGAAAGCTATCAGTTATTCTTTCAAATGCGTCCAAATCAAGAAATATATAATTTTACTTTGAATGCTCGCAATCCTCTGGGTCGATCAGAATCAACTATTTTAGTTAACATAACTGAAAAAGGTAAGCTGCTTCATAAACCAGTGTCTTAAAAATAACTGTAGAAGTGCTGAAATGTCTTGAGATTCTAGGGATTACTTTTTACTATTTTCTTTATAGTGACTTAATTTTATAAATTTTATTTGAAAATCCTTAAAATGTAAAATTAAGTTTCACCATTTTATTGGATTCAGATAAAAACTTGAAGTAGTCATTTACACAGAAACCTTAAGTGGTTTTATTTAATAGGTTTTGATTACCAGGCAAAGAGATCAGACATATCCTGAGAAATATCCTGAAATGAGAAATATTCTGAAAAATATTTTGTCGCAGTTTTAAAAGCTTTTTATTTTAATTATAGACTCACAAGTGTTTGCACAAATAATAAATTACAGCCCTGTGACTTCTTCACCCAGCCTTCCCCATTTTTGACATCTTACCAATTATAGTACAATTTTCAGATGAGGCGAGTGACACTGGTACACTACTGTCACTAGGCCAGCGAACTGGACTACTGACCTTGCTCAGTTTTTGCAAGTTTCTGTGGGCATTTAGAGGTGTGTGTGTGTGTGCGTGTGTGCTCACTTCTGTGCAGTTGGATCGGTGTATAGGTTCACAGAACCACCAACACAATCAAAATACAAAACTGTTTGATCTCCACAAAGGCACTCCTCTTGCTGCCCCGTTAGCAAACCCCCACCCCCACCCCTTCCCCACCCCTCCATTCCCGCTCTTGCATCCTGGTCCAGGCTGTATCCAATCTGTTATTCATCTCAGTGCTTTGTTATGTTGAAAATGTTATGTAAGTGCAATCATACCGTGTATAACCTTTGGAGATTGGCATTTGTTACTAAGGGCAGTGTCCTTGAGATCCATCCAAGTTGCTGTCCGTATCAGTAAGTAGTTTGTTCCTTTTTATTGCTGATGATTCTGGAATTTTTAACAGCCCTGTGAATCTAAAGCTCAAAATAGAACTTAAGGATGGTCCGTCGTCTTAGCACTCATTCCTGTGGACGTTCCACTGCATCGAGTCCATGCCAGGCTCTGCAGCACAGTGGCACAGTGCGATGACCTGGAGGGCTTCTCTTAGAGACTCGGGCGGTGAGGAAGGCTTAACCAAATGCCATTATACTACAGACTCGCAAGCGATTAGTAGATGATCTTGTTGCCTTGTTTGTAAACACAAGTACACTTCCATCAGTTATTCCTTCTCATCATTTTTGTTATTTCCTGGGTTTTCCAAAGGTCAGAACACCTACACTGTGTACTTGAGTGGTGGTGGTTGTGTGTATTTTCCTGCTCTCTGCCTTTCAACCTTATTTTCACATGTTGCTTTCCTCCCACTCACATGGCGAACGGCCTGTCACCAGCATCACTGTGCCTTTGTTCTTGCTCAGACCCCAACCTGACATGCTTTTCTGCATCCATTCTGCCAATTTTAGTCAGATTCTTCCTTCAGAGCTCCTCTTAAATCCCATCTTCACTCTAGGACTTTCCCTACCACGCTTACATCTAAACTCCTGTAGCTGTTAATGACTCTACCACACATTTCAAACTTAGCATATATACTCTTGGTAATTTTCTTTTTGCTTGTCAGTTTCCCCATAAATTAGAGGTTCCTTAAAGGTAGAGATTATGCTCCTACTGCCTTGTAGTATTCCTGACGGCAGTAGAGGAACCTTGAGCGTGGTCGGCCTGTGAAAACTGCTGGCAGGATATCAGCAGTAAGAGGGAGGTTTGTGTTCCGTGGATACTGAGTGGGTACTGTTGATCAGCGCTAATGATACCTGTCTTGTTTTTTTGGGGCTCTCTGATCGTCATTTGTCATATTAGAAAAGAGCTTTTAAAATGATCTTTACAAATTATATTTACAGTTTATCCTCGTGTTCCTACTTCAATCAAAGTGAAGGATATTAATTCAACAGCTGTTATACTTTCCTGGCATTTACCGGGCAACTTTGCAAAGATTAAACTTTTATGTCAAATTGAAATTAATAAAACTAACTCAGTACAAGAATTGGTGAGTAAGATTCTTCTGTAAACTTCCTTTGAGGTTACTTTGGGTAAAATACTTAGTTTTCAAAAAGAATTAAGTAAATTGAGGGGCGCCTGGGCGGGTGTCCGTCAGTTAGGCATCCACTTCATCCACTTTTGATCTCAGGTCAGGTCATGAGCTCACGGTTTGTGGGATCAAGTCTTGCATTGGGCTCTGCGCTGACAGCGTGAGGCCTGCTTGGGATTCTTTCTCTCCCCCTCCTCTCTCTCTGACCCTCCCTCACTCATTCTCTGTCAAAATAAATAAACTTAAAAAAAAAGAATTATGTAAACTGATATGCATAAGCTCTCAGATTATTTATTACGGATTTTCTAAGAATTAAGACACTATGTATCGATGTAATAACAGCATTTTATTTAGCACTTGAAAACAGTTATAATACTGGATATTATAGAACATGATTTTCACTTTTATTAGGTTGTTTCCAGGTCTAGCATAGTACCTCGCACATAGCTAGTGCCCGGTAAATTTGTGAATGAATGAGTAGTTTTTGCCATAACCTTCAGCATGAATTAATGGGCTAATAAGTGCCAGAGAGAAGATTTAAAACTGCCAAGTGCAGCAGTAGGAACAAGTCATAAGTGAGAACATGACTTTTTAATACATTTTAGATACTTAAGGTTGACTTTTATACTGCACCATCTTGTAATTTGTGCTAAGTCCAAAATTAGAGACCATAATGAAAATATTCATTGGAAACTTATTGATGGTAGCTAGAAAAATCAGTCAGATGCCAAAATATAATCCAAAAAGCCTTGTAATTGGGAGTTAAGAGAACTTCCTGAGGCATGCAGATCCCCAAATTTGTTTAAACTGTTTCATTTTAATTTTATGTAATTTATTTTTTTTGAAATATATTTTTTTATTTATTTTTTTTTTTGTTTGTACTGCCCCCCGTAGGATATTTCTTTAATTAATTTTATAGTTTATTATCAGGTTGATTTCCATATAACACCCAGTGCTCTTCCCCACAAGTGAGCTCCACCATGACCCTCATCCCCCTTCCCCTTTCCCCCTCCCCCTTCCACCCTCAGTTTGTTTTCAGTATTTAAGAGTCTCTCGTGCTTTGTCTCCCTCCCTCGCCCTAACTCTTTTTCCTCCTTCCCCTCCCCATGGTCCTCTGTTAGGTTTCTCCTGTTAGACCTATGAGTGAAAACATATGGTATCTGTCC
>CM053572.1:115448253-115474161 GCA_028646485.1 Cryptoprocta ferox
AAATAAATAATACCGAATCCAAAAAAACAGTTGAGCAGATCAATGAAACCAAGAGTTGGTTTTTTTTTTGAAAAAATAAACAAAATTGATAAACCTCTAGCCAGGCTCCTCAGAAAAAAAAGAGAGAACACCCAAATAGACAAAATTTTATGTAATTTAAATAAGAATTTGTTGAATATTCTGCGTGTTTTACACCAACCTAGAAGTTCTAAGTGCCCTATTAAAACAAATGCATAAGATGATACCTGCCGCAAAGCAGCTTCCAGATACACCTAATGTATTTAGTCCTCAAGGTCATCTTAGATTATTAAATCTAAGCCTTATCGTATATTAAGGCATATTGTATTACCATTAGCCATTGACCGATGATCAAAATTTCTATCATCTTCTATGCATAATTTAATTGATCATTATTACTTAGATCTAGTATTTGGATTAAAATGACACCTAAGTTTTTCAGTTGTTACTGCAGAGCATAATTTTACTGATTGGGCATTTATGTAAAAATTAAAATATTTTAGTGGATGAACTAACTTTATCCTCTACAGGCAAACTCAGGTGGACATTTAGTCAATTTATATTATAAATTTAAGTGGCTTTCTTATCAAAAAAAAGTGTGTGTGTATAAGGGTGTGTTCTTAAACACATGACATTACCTGTACATACATATGCATATTTATTTGCTTTCTAATAGCGGAATGTCACGATCAAAGGAGTAGAAAATTCAAGTTACCTCATAGCTGTGGACAAGTTAAATCCATATACTATATATACTTTCCGGATACGCTGTTCTACTGAAACTTTCTGGAAATGGAGCAAATGGAGCAATGAAAAAAAATACTTAACCACAGAAGCCAGTAAGTTAACTAAATGATTAATGGCTAATTATTACTATGGATCCTGAAATTTTACAACTTATTTTTTTTTAAATGGCACCAAATAAGTAAAAGGAAAACACTTGAATTGTGTAATTGTATCATATCTGCTAGTAAAATATCATCCAGATACTTTAAATGGTGCCTCTAAGGTTTGGGCTAGTGTGGACAGCTACTTGGCCTGTTTGGTGTGGGGGACTCCAGGCCTGTCTGCCAGATGATTACAGCTGTCCTAAAATGATGCAGAGGAAACAAACTAGAGACTCTGGTAAGATTATGGGGTGATTTTTCTCACACACTTTCCTCCTTTACCTAGAATTTTAATTCTGTTCAATTCTGTTTGCTGAAGACAATTCTTGATAAAGAGAATTTGTTGGCATTTTTATTTGCGACCTACGCCTGAGAAATGGGTGAGGCCACCAGTCTTGAACTTCAGTTTCTGCAGTACACTGAGGTCAGAATAGGTACAAAACTAGTTAACTGGTTTTCTGAGTATGATAATTTCCAAAGACGGAACGAGATTCTATCCTTGATTAACCACATGTCAGCTTCGAAAATCAAAAACACAAAACTTAAAAATAGGTATAATTTTCAGGAGTGATTCAATAAAAGATAGTAAAAGCTTTATTTATACTAGATAATAGGGGGGATATAAAACTTCTTCCAAAAAATTAATGAGCAGTCAAACACACACTGATAGATGTTGATGCAGACTTTGCCTCTCCACATGAAGGAAGGTTAGAGCGGTGAGAGGAGCTTTGCAGTATTGTGTCCAGGTGGTTTGGATCATCAAAACGGAATCCCGTGCATGAGTCCAGAGAGGGAGTGTATTAGTTACTCGTTGTTACCTAACAAATTACCCTAAGATTCAGGGACTTAAAACAGTAAACATTTATTCTCTCACAATGAGTATAGGTCAGAAATTCAGAAGCAGCTTAGTTGAGTATCTCTGGCTTCAAGTCTCTCCTGAGGCCACGGTGTGGACGTGGGTGGGGGCTGCAGGCTTGCCTGGGACTAGAGCATCTGCTTTCAGGACGGCTCGCTCAGTCTCGGGTCCTCACCACGCAGACCTCTCCGTAGGGCTGCCTAGTGGCCTCATAACATGACAGCTAGCTCCTCCCAGATTTAGTGAGGAAAGAGACAACATGGCTCCTCCATGATGCCTTATATGACCTCGCGTCAGAAGGGAGGTGCCATCATGTCCGTAGTACCCTGTTGGTCACACAGGCTAATGGTGATACGGCGGGGGAGGGGACCACACAGGCAGGCATATCAGAAGGCGTGACCAATATCGTTGGTCATTTTTAGACTGGCTGCCACAGGAGGCTTTGCCTTCAGTTGATGAGCTGCTGTTGCCAAGAGGAAACACTTTATTTACACCTCATTAAGATGACAGCATTAATTCACTTAACAAATACTTATTGAGTACCCACCATGTGTCAGGAACTGTTCTAGTCACCAGGGTTATAGCAGTGGATGAAACAGTCTCTGCCCATGGAGTTTATAGGCTTGAGGATTAAAAATAAATTTTTAAAAATAGTATGTTGGGTAGTGCTACAGAGAAAAATAAAGCCTAGAAAGGGGACTAGGGAAAGATGGTGACAGGGAGACGAGGGGTTGCAGGTTTAAATAGGGTGGCTGGAAAAGACCTCACTGTCAAGGTAACATTGGAGCTGAGGTATGGAGGAGGTGATGTAGCAAGCTCCATGGGTAACTAGGAGAGGAGAGCTTCTGTGCACAGAGAGGGAGGTCACAGAAAGCTCAGGAAACCTGAGGCAGGCGTCCTCAACATGCTGGAGGAGCACCAGGAAGCCAGTGCTCGGCCAGAGCCCACCTGAGCAAGAGGAGATGGGAAGATATGAGACGGAACACCACCGAGCATCACTGGGCCTGAAGGGTGATTTTAATCCACTCTGAGGGCCTTTACGTTCTGCAGATGTTGACAGCTCAGCTTTTTCATCACTTCATTTCTAAGTGGCCACTGAACTACTTCACATTTTTATAGAGAATTCCCAAAACCGGAAAAGAATCTCAAGCACCACTGAATCAATTCTTGATAGTATCAACTGGCATCCAGGACACATCTTCAAATGCTAACTTTTAAAATCTCTTTCCTAGTTCCTTCAAAGGGACCGGATACTTGGAGAGAATGGAGTTCTGATGGAAAAAATTTAATAATCTATTGGAAGGTAAATATCCAATTTTTCCCTAAATATTTAAATAATTATATTATGCTAAACTACTTCACTTGTATATGGTACTTGGGTTCTCAAGGAGCCCGGACTTCCCAGACTGGCTCTTGGCAGCACTGTTGAGAATCTGACCTGGCAGTGAAACCTCCCAGACCCCTCATCACCACTGAGTCACCACGGTCAGCGTGGTGAGTGTCTTCTCTGTCAGATTGGAGCATTCTTTAGTTTGGGTTCCTGAGGCCCGTAAAGGACCTGAGGATTTCACGAATTCCCTGTCACTTCAGTCAGAAACACCTCAAGAGGCCACACGTTAGAATCTCAGTTGTGTTGCTGTTACGTTTTTTATCTTGAGCAAATAGGAAACTTTTTACGTATTTCATGTGTAATTTGGTTCCCTTAAATTGCATTATTGTATGCCACTTAAAAGTTTTTGCACCTGGATGGAAAATTAAGTTGTAAAATTTTGTTAAAATTTTTAGATATAAATTGCATTATGTTTTCACAATTTTTCTCTACCAGAAAGCAAATGTTTTTGCTGCTGTATTCTTTATCTGATTTGCAAACATCAAAAACAAACAGTTGTTTTCCACATTAGGTATTATAAGAACAGTCGTAATTGGATTCCTTTAAATAGTGAATTTTGTAATTGAAAGTAAAACAATTTTAGTTTTGCAAAAATTTGATGTCAGTACAACGTTGAATAAAGTAAGTCTATATGTAAGTTCACTGTAAGTTCTGTGTAAGTTCTACAGTGATGATCTGTATATGACTGTGTACCCCTCTTACTCTTTTTTTTTTAAATGTTTATTTTATTTTTGAGAGAGAGAGAGACCAGGGGAGGGGCAGAGAGAGAGGGAGAGAGAATCCCAAGCAGGCTCCTCACTGTCAGTGCAGAGCCGGCCACAGGGCTCGATCTCATGAACTGTGAGATCATGACCTGAGCCAAAATCAAGAGTTGGATGCTTAACTGACTGAGCCACCCAGGTGCCCCCCCCCACCCCTTACTCTTGATTAGAAAATCCACTGGCTACTCACAATTGTCTGTCACATTTCATGTTAATACAGTAACAATGATACAGTCACTTCAGCATATCCCTTCTCAGCCTTTTGATCAGTGTAGTATCTGTTCTCAACAGTTTAGTATCTAACATGTCCTCATATCGCATGGATTTTTGGAATCAGAAGGCAGAATAGGAGCTCGCTCTGTCCATTCCACACATCACCTGGTGCTGCAGCACCATTACTTCAAGTGTAGAGAAAATCTGTAATGTTGTTCAAACTAGACGCATGCTTAACCAAACATTAAAAATACTGAAGTGATTGTAACTTTGGTGACTAGGTTGGTAGTTCTGCCATTTGCCAAGGAGGAGCATATTTGGAAACTTAAGTTCTTTGGGGTTGAGTTTTTTAAATGTGTTTTTAAAAATATGTGCCAGTGGGATATCCAAGTAGGGTCTAATAGGTGGTGGTTTGATGTAAGGCTCTGGAGTTCAGGGGAGAAGTCGGAGCTAAAGACACAGCTTTGAGTGGCATATAACTGGGATCACTCAGGGAGAGCTTGCAGGGTGGAAAGAGGCCAAGGACGGACCCCTCGGTGAAAACAGCATGTAAAGGACCAGCAAAGGAAGAGGATCCAGCAGAGGAGAGTGGGAAGGTTAGAGGGGCAGGAAGACCGGACGAAAATAATGTAGCAGAAGCCAAGGGAGGGGGTTCGGTGAAAGAGTGAGCAGCCAGCATCATCCAGTGAAGCCCTTGGGCCTCAGGATGATGATGGTTTCAGTAGAACAGGCCGGCAGAGAGTCACCGGGGACCTGTTGTGGGGTAGCATTTTCAGCACAGTGTTAACGCCAAGGTCCGTCTGGGTCAGAGGCTCCCATGCATCGTCCTATAAACCGGAGCAGTAGTCTTGAAAGGCAGTTTAACTCCGTAAATGAAGTTTCAATGTTTCTTATTCCCAGTAAGTCTACTTTGGAAATCCATATTAAAGAATCCTAACTATGAAAAGAAAAAAATAAAGTGGCACCAAAAGGCACACCAAATTTTATTTTAGTATTGTGAAAAGTTGGAAACTACTTAAATTTTATTTATTTAAGGAATATTCAGTTCAACTAGTAAAAATACTACATAAAATATAAAGCCATTAAAGTGTATATAATATGGACAAGTATATTATAGAAAGGCAAAAAAGATAAATTGTATAATATGATTAAAACAATGTTAACAAAATCTACATCTTAGAAAAACAACTTGAAGAAAATACCAAAATGTAAGAGTATTTAAGAGATGGGCATATGGGAACATTTTATAGGTTTTTTTCTTTTAACTTCTGTATAATTTCCAAATTTTCTGGTGATGAGCTTATACCACTTTAAGAAAATAATAAATATTTTTTAAAAACTATAATGCCATATGGGCGTGTGGGTGGCTCAGTCGGTTAAGCATCTGACTTGGGCTCAGGTCATGATCTCACAGTTTATGAGTTCGAGCCCCATGTCAGGCTCTGTGCTGACCGCTTGGAGCCTGGAGCCTGGAGCCTGCTTTGGATTCTGTGTCTCCCTCTCTGCCCCCCACTCCAGTTTGCACTGTCTCTCTCAAAAATAAACATTAAAAAATGTGTTTAAAATTTAAAAAAAGTATACCGTAAATTTTTTTAAGTTTTGTTTATCTCTGTATGCACAACCCTTAGGTCAGGAGTCACATGCTCTACTGACTGAGCCAGCCAGGCGCCCCCTCATGCCATAATTTTGTATGTTTTGTTAGGTAGAACAATGTTTTGTTAGGTAGGTACTTTTTTTGTTTGCTTCTGAAAAATGTGAGGCTAAGTGCTGTTTTGTATTTACCTAATTTTTAAATTTCTGTGTGTTCATACTGCTTACAGTAACTATAATTTCTCTTCAGTATCACTTTCCTGATGTATCAAGGTCTCATGCCTTTTAAACCCATGTTTTACACTGTTAACAACTTCATGTATTCCAGTGTTACCTTGTCGTGATTAATGCCGTACCTGGTTTAGACTTTATAGATGGTCTTGCCTCATCACACAGCCATTTTTTGCAGGTTTCTTGACAGAATTTATTTTTCTGTTTTTCATAGCCTTTACCCATTAATGAAGCTAATGGGAAAATCCTTTCCTATAATGTGTCATGTTCACTAGATGAGGAGACACAGTCCCTTTCTGAGATTCCTGATCCTCAACACAAGGCAGAACTACAGCTTGATAAAAATGACTACATCATCAGCGTGGTGGCAAAAAATTCTGTAGGTTCATCTCCACCTTCTAAAATAGCTAGTATGGAAATTCCAAATGGTGAGTACTTAATATAACACAGTACATAAGAACAGGAAATTAGAGTGAAGCATTTTAAAGGTGTTTGCTCTCATAATCAACTTTCTTCTCCTGTCCCGTTACTGCTGATACAAAAGGAGGAACAAGCAGATTAATGTCCCAAATTCATTGAGAGACAGCAGTCATCAGTCATTAGTGTTGACTCCAAACATCTACTGATGGATGGATAAGATAATTACTCTACCAATTTACTTTAGTGCATAATGTTGGAGAGGTATGGTCGTAGATTACTCTTTGTAGGAAATGTTTCAACTACTTGTTCAAATACTGTTTTCATTTATCTCTCCAAGACCATGAGAGCCGATGCTGTATCAGCTAGGCTATTTTACAAACTGTCAGGCAGGACAAAATTCTTATTTTAAGTGGCAACTTTGTTGGTAAGACATTCTTTATTATAATATTATATATATTACCAATATAAGCTTTAAAATAACTGGTGCAATTTTGAAATTAACTTAGTAGCTTTTCTTTTTATTTTTTGAGAAGGGGTAGAGGGGCAGAGAGGGGAAGAGAGAGTGTCCCAAGCAAGCTCTGCGTTGTTAGCACAGAGTCTGACACGGGGCTTTATCTTGCGAACCATGAGATTGTGACCTGAGCCAAAATCAAGAGGATACTTAATGGACTGAGCCACCCACACGCCCCGGCCTTTCTTCACATATTATGGGTTCCCAGTGATGCGTCCATTCTTCCTTGAGAGAGCTAGACTTTGCAGTTTTAAGTAGCCACCTCTGCCTCTTCCCCAGTTAACTCCTCTTTGAGGTCATTCCCTGCTTCCCCCACCCCACATCCCTTGCTGTCCTGCCCCAATATGGGAGGCATATGACCACCCACTCCTAAAGGAAGAAAAGTTGGTCCAGTTAGGGTCCTCTGAGTATCTTTTCAATTCTTGATTGAGGCAGTTTCTTACTGCTTGTAATTTAGCCTCTTCTTTGGTTTGTTTCAGTCGACCATAGGAGAATTAGGAAGGACTAGGGGCAGCACCATACATTTCAGAGACACACGACACAGAGCCCAGGCAGCAGCACACACCAGAGAGGAGAGGGCTCCAGGTGGCGGTGTGAGGGCAAAAAGAAAAGGAAAGAGACACACAAAGAGAGGTGTGAACACCCATATGAAGATAGCCTTCTGATTTAGAGTCTATATTTCGTTGCCTTATAATGGTAGGCAATAGCTATGTTGTCTTTTAATTTAAGAACTATGTTCCTGCCTTTTCCCTATGCTGTTCAGAAAGTGGCAGTTTATGGAACTAACAGTGGTCTAGCATCAACACCTAGACAGTTCAGAAGAAATTGTTCCTTGAGGATTTCCCAAGGTGGAGGCCCTGGGCCCCAGCACAGGTTTACACGGTGGGGTTTTAATCACATTCAGCCCAAACACGTTATATACAAAGTCTTCTGAATTCTAAGCCAGATCATTGTCTTGTGTTAGGTGGTAATTGCTTTATGAGTACAATTTTTTTTCCAGAAAACCTTTCTTTGACTTCTTACTAAACCCTTATATAAATCAGTTACAGAAATTCTGTCTCTTCTCCCATTACTGAGAGAAATTTTGGCCTAACCTATGCAATCCTCACCCCCAACCTTGGGCCCCACTTATCCCTGGGCCAGGGTCTGGCAGGATGGGGAAGCAGAACCTCAGCACAGCCCCCTTCCCGCACCCTCTGCACCTCACCCCTCCCTTTTTTCCACGCTGGCCATTCCATCCCACAGCTCTTGATCTCACTGCATCTCAGCAGACTCCCCACTCCTCACACCTGCTCCAGAAGCCCCTGCAGCCCCGCCATGGGCCTGAAAGGAAGAGCAGGTCTGCTCCACCCTTCACTGCATGTTACTGCACTCCTGCTCCGTGTGCCCTGGCCTGGGTTGCAGGCACACGCCCCCACCTGTTTGCATGGGGCTCACGTCTGTCCATAGTGGATAAGGAGAGGAGAGGTTGGGACTGTCCTGTGCTCCTGCTGCGTGTGCCCCGGGCCTGGGGCTAGGGATGCAGGCACTTGCCCCCGTCTGCTTGCATGGGGCTCATGTCTGTCAGTAGTGGATGAGGAGAGGAGAGGTTGGGACTGTCCACTCGTGCTCTGCCCCTGCCTCCGGCATGCCTGCTCCCTGCGTTGCTGCACCCCCTCTAGTGCCCTCACACCCTCAGCCCCATCCCCCCGACCCTGACCTTCACATCCCAGCCCTGCTGTGTCACCGCCTATCCTGGGTACTCTTTCATTACTTTCTCCAGCTTCTGAGTTTATATGTATGCACCGGTTAATTACTACTCTACAACAGAAATAACAGCATTTCTAAACTTTGCTAGAGGTTTATCTAGTTTGAGTACTGTTTTAAAATTTCTCTACAGCGAAGTAATATTTCTAACTCCTGTCCATTTTTCATGAGATTTTCTTTATGTTACTGTTTTTAATACAAGTAAAATCTACTTCTTTCTTGTTGAAGATGATCTCAAAGTAGAGCAGGCGGTCGGAATGGGAAGTGGAATTCTCCTCACGTGGAATTACGATCCCAGTATGACTTGTGACTATGTTATTAAGTGGTGTAACTCCTCTCGGTCCGAGCCCTGCCTTATGGACTGGAAAAAAGTCCCTTCAAACAGCACTGAAGCTGTAATAGAATCTGGTAAGATGAACTCATGCCTCATAATGAAAGGTCTTAAAGTTTTATTTTAAAAGAGCAGCACATGGTGTGACTGGGTATAATGAATGACCACTTCACCCCCTACAACCAGTGTGAGTTGGTGTGACTTTTCTGGAAAGTGCTTTGTAGCCGTATGTGGGTGAAATGGTTCATATCTTTTGGTCTAGTAATTACTTGTCTAAGAATTTATTCCAAGAAATAATCAGAGAGTGACATCGGCTAACATCTAAGAATGCTCACCACGGTGCTCTTTCTAAACCTAAAAATTGAAAAGCCAAACAGCACGTAGGAGAATGGGTAAATTATAGTACATCTATAAACTGCAAAGTCAGCACCAAAGATTGTTTCAAATATGTAACACCATGGAGAAATGCTCCTGAAGAAAGGAGACTGTGAAATGCTAAGCAGTATGGTCTCACTTATCATGTGCCCATGGCGCAGGTTGTGAGGTTAGGCAGAGCCAAGAACAAAGGACTCGCAGCCATTACTGCTGGTGTAGGACACGGGGGCATCAGTGTGGCAGGCGGCACAGTGCGCGCCTGTTTTGGGGGACCATTCCCAGTGCCTGTTGACGAGCCATGAGTCCAGGGCAAGCTGCTTTAGATACGAATGGTCTCAAGTTCAGCTGTGAGGAGTGTGTGGTAACCTACAGGCTAAGCCAGCCTTGTTCTTGGGAATTACAGCCCCCTTTCCACTATCGTTCCTTCCGAGTGGCCGATGTGTGTTTTGTGCCTCTACCCTCGGGAATTGTGGAACCTGGAGCTCGGTGGTGGTGACATTTCTCGAGGTCATTCTGCTGTCCTCGTTCTCCCTCACGTGGTCATGAGGCTTGGGAGAGCAAGCAGCTGCTGATGCTTCTCTCCCAGAGAACCGATGCTACCTGCTTGCCTTTTTCACCATCAAAGGGTGAAGATGAGTCCCACCCACTAGATAACTCCAAGTGGATTGAGATTATTTTCCAGGTCCCCTTGAAATACGAAGTGGTTCCCCTTATCCTTTCTTAGAGCATACTTCCCTCATCAGAGTGCCCGGTGCACACTGCCTCCTCTCCTGCTCCCCACCCAATACTCTCCTCCCCGCCATGGAGCTGCCTGCGCCTCCCACGGTCCTGGTGCATGCCACCAGAGCTCTCATCTCTCTTCCAGCCTTCTCGCCTGGGCTTTTAGAATGACCGTGTGGACTGGGGCAGGCTTGGTGGTGTGGAGAGTGATCTCCTTGGATAAAGTGTGACCTGTAGGGTGAGAGGGCCAGCCTCCTGTGCCACAGCAGGTGAGCAAAGGCCCTGCAGTGGTTGAGAGAATAAAGGTTCCGAGAAGTTAGGTGACTTGGCCCAGGGTCACAAAACTGGTTTGGGATAGCACCAGGATTCACATTCAAAGCCGTTACGAGCCTCAGGGACAGTATGTGGTCCTGTGGGGCTGCTGGGACAGTGTGTGGCCACAGGAGGCCCTTCTTTTATCCCTTTCTCAACCCAGTCATCTACTCATAACACTGTCCTGTGTATTTTATGACCTCAAAACATGTAACCCCACTTGGGCTCTTTTTCTTCTTAAGACCACAGAACCCTATGGAATACTGATATACATAAGTGTAACATAACGCTGGGTACATGCAGATTAAAATGACCTTGGGTACACCTGTCTCCAAAGAAGGAAGTTGCAGAATGATTGTAGAGGTTGAGCGTCTTTCTTTTGAGCTTGTAGACCCACTGGTGTCCCGTGGGCACGTAGCTGGAGAACTAGTGCTCTGACCACAGCAGAATTTCCCCCCGAGCAGCATCGTCTCCCTACACCACCACTGGTAAGCCCTTAATTGCCCTTTAAGGCCCTGTTCAGATGTCACTTCTTGGGGGCTTTTCGTGATATTCCTGAACTCATTTGGTCCCACATTGAAGGTGCCACAGCCTAGTATAGGCTCCTGTAGACTAGCACATTGTGTCATGATTACCCCTGTTCATCTGTCCCCCCACCACTCTGCCAGCCTTTCTAGGCCACGGGCCATACTGCTTCCACCTGTTCCCACCATTTCTCACATTGCATGGTATCAAGGAGGTATTTAAAAAGGGGCTTTTTGAATTGAAGTTAAGATGATTCTCTTGCATGTCTTATGAAGTTAATAACCCACGGGCACTGAATGGTAATGCTATAAAGAGAAGCCGACTCTACGGCCCGTTCCTTCCACCCTGCAGCATCAAGGGAGGGAGGAAATGTTAGCGTCTGCTTTTTGGAGCAAGGAGGGAGAGAGAACACTGGCCAGGGAAGGGCTTTCCAGGGGCTTGATGCGGACCTGCGACTGGCTAGTAAACTGACCCTGGACCAGATCTGGGAAGAAGTCATCATTGCTTGATTTTAAGAAAGAAAATGAAAGTTTTGATTACTGTTCTTTCCCTTCAAGGTCATGTCATGTTATAATACTGTTATTACAACAGAAGGGAATTTGTTCAATTTTTCTTCAGTCGTTTTTCACTCTGAATATCAATTTTGAAAATATGAATGTATTTTTTTAGAATAAGAAAACATGTTTAAAACTAGCTTTGGAAATTTCAGAATAACTTAACATAAATTTGATATTTCTAAAATGGATATTCATAGTAATATGTACTTAGGAAAGTTAATTGTGTTTGTCTTGTAGATCAGTTTCGACCAGGTGTAAGATACAATTTTTTTCTGTATGGGTGCAGAAATCAAGGATATCAGTTACTGCGTTCTATAATTGGATATATAGAAGAATTGGGTAAGTTACATGGGTAAGTTTTCTTAAAGTTCAAGGTAACGTGAGAAATCAGAAGTCAGCAATTGGAAGAGTGAATTCTATAAATAGATTGAATTGAGATATTTAGCTCAAAGAAGGAAAACTAATCTGATTAATTTAAAATTGTGATTACTTCATCTTCATTTCTCTAATGTTTATATTTCATAATTTTATTGTTGAGAGAATCAGATCTTCATTTTGATGTCAAAAATACTTAATTTGCATTTAAACACGTGTAAAAAACCATTACCTTGAAGACTGTCCATTGGAGTAGCTGCTTACAGACTTGGCCCGGGGCGTCTTCCCTGGGTGTGTGTGTCCCGAGTTCCACCTTCATATGTCTAGTTATTAGTGTACAAACTTCACAGGAAAAACGCTTGCGATAGAATTTCTGAAAGTTGATGACTTAATAGAGAATAAAGTTCTAATTCCAAATTCAGTTGTTTTTGAGGATAGAAATCTCATTAAATGTTGATGGCTTGCTCTGTACCAGTAAACCCTTCCATAACCATCCACTTTTCCCCTTTTCCAGCTCCAATTGTTGCACCAAATTTTACTGTTGAGGACACATCTGCAGATTCAATATTAGTAAGATGGGAAGATATTCCTGTGGAAGAGCTTAGAGGCTTTTTAAGAGGATATTTATTTTACTTTGAAAAAGGAGAGAGAGACACATCTAAGATAAGGGGTTTGGAATCGGGTAAGTAAATTACAGCAAGAATAGTATTTCCTAGAAGTTCTCATTAACCACACACACAAAAAAAGTGCTGTTGAGCAATTTAATACTGGTTTCCAAAACTATCTGAAAAATAGGTAAATGAAAATGTATGAATATGAGAATTGTAGGATTTTAGGATGTGATAAAAGACACGTACCCTCTTTCATTTAAATGATTTATTCTGTAGCCCTTGATAATAAGCCCCGTGGATAGGACGGGGAGACCATCTCTCACTAGTCTTGTATGATGCATAACATAGCATCTTACATAGCACCTGTAATTGTAATGTTGGAGAAGAAAACCTTCGGAACCCAAAGAGGGGCTCTGTAGCTTCTGCTGTCCTCTGACGAAGAGCCGTCTGCGCAGTTCCCCGGGGACTTACTAAGCCGGCCAGCTTAGCTGACTTGACTGGGGATGTGTGTGTCCATTAGATCCTAAAACATACAGTCCACCCTCGACAGTTGGTAAGCGTGTGTCCAAAGACCTTAGAGAATTTTCACATTTACAAACACAGAGATGTTTATGCAGACCTCTGGCTTCTCCCTAAATTATATTTCTGTTGGGAGTCAGATGATTCCTATTCATAGCCATATAACACAGGCATATCATCTTTTCAGTTGGAGAGCTTTCATTTCCCTTAATGACCTATCCTCAGAAAGAAACCATTTTAATTATTTAATGCCTGTCCAACAAGTAGAGGACCACAGTGCTGCATGGAGATGCTGACCAGGCACTAGCTCAGTCACTTCCCAGAGCAGCTGCATTCCGGGAGCACCTCCCCCACATCACTGAGGTCTGCATTTACTGACCCTTCCATTGCCTGTGAATGAGAAAAATCCTAAATACAAAGTTCTACAAACATCCAGAGTCCAGTGACATTTTTCTCAAATGCTCAGAAATGTTACACTTGGATCAGTTAAAATTCTAGCATATGGACTTCCATTTAGAGATGGTGGACTAGTCACCAAAAGAAGAAAAGAATGCATAAAGCCACAAAACCAAAGAGAACGGGACAGGCAAGAGTACATGAAATGTGGATGTTTTGGAGCCAATGGGCGTAGGGCACGTGGCCTAGAGAAGTGGAGCTCCGTGAAACCCAGGTGGACGTCAGGCTTCAGTGAGAAGTAATTTGACTCATTGTATGGGCCAGGACTGAAGGCAGATGGTTAGGATGGATATGGGCTGAGCAGTGAGGGTGACCAAAAGTCTGCGAGAAGCAATTAGAACTCCTAAGTCCTACACGACTTCATGTAGTGCTCTCTCCTCTGCATGAAGACAAGGGGTTGGTTCTTTGGAGAAACTGAGCCAGAGAGCCTCCAGAGAGGGGAACATGACAGCAGTGTGGCCCTCCCTTCTCCTCCTGCCTCTAATAGGAAGCTAATAGGACATCTTCAGCTAGGCCTATTTCCTTGGACGAGATTAGAGGATCTTTCTTTGTACAAAGTAAATGGTTCCTGAGGAAAGACACACAAAGTGCTGATACTGGGGGGGCTGTCCCAGTGAAAAGCTGGAAACTTACCTGGTCATTCCCCACCAGTGATAGGCAATGCCAATGCCCACCATCCAGTAAGTGCCACCAATTCACAGTGACCTTCCAGAGGCTCACTCTTCACCTCTGCACCATGACTAGCAGCCAAGGATCCCCAGACTGTTGAGAAAGATTCTAACATGAGGCCAGAAACCAGAAGAAATGAGAGGAAACAGATTCAGTGTAGGGAAACAAATTTAAAACTACCCTCACATAGTTGAGATATGCTGTATCTATTGAAAGGACATGATGTTCTAAAAAGGAACAATCAGAAGATAGGTAAGGGTTCATCAAAATTAAAAATGTGATCAAAGAAAATTTTAAAAAATTAAATAGAAGAGGGGAGCCTGGGTGGCTCAGTCGGTTAAGCGGCCGACTTCGGCTCAGGTCATGATCTTGCGGTTCGTGAGTTCGAGCCTCGCGTCTGGCTCTGTGCTGACAGCTCAGAGCCAGAAGCCTGCCTCAGAGTCTGCGTATCCTCTCTCTGCCCTTCCCCTGCTCACGCTCTGTCTCTGAGTCTCTCAAAAATAAACAAACATTAAAAAAAAAGAAATAGAAGATAGAGAAATTAAATGGAAAATAGAGAAATTCTTCCCTAATGAAGAATGAATGCAGTAGAGAAAACTTGGAGTAAAAAGATTAGGAAGTTGGAGCTTCAGAGACCTGCACTGTCATGCTTTATAGGATGGTGTTCTGTCAAGAGAGAAGAAGGAAATAGAAGTAAAGTACCAAAGAAAGAGTGTAAGACCATTCATTTCCCAGAACTGAAAGACCAGGATACATAGAGTAAAAGCACCCATAAGTACACAGATAAATAGAAAAAAAAATACACTGAGGTAAGTCATCATGAATTTCCAGAGCACCTGATAGAAACCGAAAAGTAGCTTGCTTGCGAGGCATCAGTAAATGAGAGTGGCCTCAGACTTCTCAACAATACACCAGATGCCAGAAGATAGCACAGCTATGTCTTCAAGATACTGAGTGAAAAATTTTCAACCTAGAGGTCTATACTCTGTCAGTCTTCCAGCCAGTGTGAGAGGAGAATGCAGGCATTTTCAGACCTGGAGAGCTGCAGATCTTTCCTTCCCCATCCCTCCTTCTCAGGGGCTCTAGAAGAGCCTGTCTTCCTGAGGAAGCAAGGGGGGCAGGTCACTCCAGGGGGGTAGGAGCTAGAAAAGCCTCAGGTCTGGAGCAGACACCCTGGGGAGGGAGCCCAGGGGGACGTAGGCAGGGGTTTGGGGGAGGCTGGTCGTGGCACTGGGATTTTGTTGTGTTGGGCTGTGTGAAAAATTGTGGTGAATATCCACAGGAGGATGTGGGAAGAATTAGGAATAGGTACACCAAGTAAATGAGGAAAAAACACAGTTGTAACAACAGTAGAACAAGAACTTGAGCAGACCAAGCAATCTGTCTTAACAGGAATTCATGTTTCTGTGATCACAATGACGTAAACGGTGGATTTCCCAGACCTTTCAGTGTGTCTATGTGAATGACGTGGGATGAGAGGAGGAAGGGGTGTGGAGAGCATCAGAGCTTTACCTTCTTTGTAGGACATCCGTACGGAATGTCTGCATCAAATATAGAAATCAAAACCAAATCATATTTGTAAATCAAAGCACTACCAGTGTGAGTTGTTTTCAGAATACAGAGGTAAATCCCCAAGGAAGCAGATTGTGTGGTGATTGTCGCTGGCAGGGGAAGGTTCTGGCAGAGAGCTGCTACTTGTCGTTAGTACAGTTCAGGTTTTCAAACTGTTGTCTTCCAGTAGTTTGATTAAAACTTCAAAATAATGGTTTAAACAATTCTTCAGACTTCCCTTGAAATGATTCAGGGCTTCCTCACTAGTGGCTCATCCAGGAACCTGGTGCGCTGCTGCTTCTCCCGGGTGGTTTGGAGCAAGCGCTCTAGCAAGGTGGGCTCATCTCCCTCAAGCCTCCCTCAGCTCAGGCAGGACCAGCCCCAGGCACAGTGTCCCCCTCCCCAGCAGGTTATGGTTGTGGTGCATTTTCATGCCCTTAGAAAGGAAGGGACTTTCCTTGTGTGTCTGCTACCGGCTGGGATTATCCTAGAGGATGTATGGAAACTTCACTTCCAGGGTTAGAGAAACTCAAGCTCAGAGTGGTTTATATAACACGTCCTGATCAATGGCTACTGACTGGTAGGACTTAGCCAATTCCACCGGCCTTGGCCCTGCAGGTGACCAGCAACCAGTCAGATGAATAACCAGTTGTTTAAAATGGCGTAGAGATCAGTAATAATGCTCTTCGCTTTACAAACAGGTCGTTCGGACATAAAGGTTAAGAATATTACCGATCTCTCTCAGAAGACACTGAGAATTGCTGATCTTCAGGGTAAAACGAGTTACCATCTGGTCCTGCGAGCCTATACGGATGGTGGGATGGGCCCAGAGAAGAGCATGTTTGTGGTGACAAAGGAAAATTGTAAGTTGATAACTGCTGTTGAGGTGGCTTTCCATACTTAAGCGCATAATGTTTCTAGCAAGTTTTGTTGATCTAGCAACCCTTTTTTTAAAAAAAATTTCATGTGTTGTTGCACATTTATTGTGGGTAGCCAGCAGTGTTAAAAGGCCACAGGGATGGCTTCATATTTATTCTTGTCAGTTATCTGGAGCTATTTCCTAGCGAATACCTAAGAAATGAAGGATACATCTGAAGTCTGGAGTTCTGAATGCATGTTGAATGCAGATAATGGTGACCCACTTTATCATTTTCTGCCCTAACTATTCTAAATGTGATTTTTAACATATCCAGAGAAAGGTGAAAGAAATATCCTTAAAAAAAAGAAAAAAGGAAAGCCCAGCCTTCACAGATTTGAGATGGAGAGTAGGGAAGATAGGCTTGACCATCCGCAGTGAAGAACTCAAGTTGGGGCGCAGCGTGTTCTCTGGCCCCGAGGCCGACTTCGCACACACTCTTACTAAAGCACCATGAGGTTATAGTTCTCAGCCAGGGATGATTTTGTGTCCTAGGTGACACTTGGTAATGTCTGGTGACATTTTCAGATCTCAGAACTGTGGGGTGCTACTGGGATCTTGTGGATGAAAGAAAGCCCAGGGATTCTGTGGAACTTTCTAGAGCATGCATGACAGCCTCCTCGCCCCACACACAGGGAAGAAGAATCTGGCCTAACGTGTCAGGAGCACTCAGCTCTGCTCTAAAGAATTTTAAGTATTAGTGTAAAAATTATTAAAATGCCTGAGGGTCATATTTTGGTAGTTTTAGCTCCAGTTCCCCTAAAGCAGTGGAATTTTTTTCCCTTTAAATAATCTACCAACTTAAATATCTTCTGATAGGAATTGATTCTATACTTCATGCTAAAAATAGTGATTTCAATATATCCACTATTCTCTTTCAGCTGTGGGATTAATTATTGCCATTCTCATCCCAGTGGCGGTGGCTGTCATTGTGGGAGTGGTGACGAGCATTCTTTGCTATCGGAAGCGAGAATGGTAATGGTACCTGCATGTACTCTTGCTGTTGTGTTCTTAAGAGCATGATTATTTAGTTTATGTGTTAACAGAGAAGTACTTGGCTGAAACTAGTCAGTAAAACATGTTGGTTTAGTCAGAATTAATGTTGGATTTAATAGTAAGCAAGAACATGGCATGTTACTTAAAGGTTTTTAAGTTAAGTAAAAGGTAAATGTTTTCCTACTTTATTTACTAATAATTTAAAGCAATAGCAGATATACTAAAAAATATTTACAGGCATAAATAGGGCAATAGCTATATGCAAGATTACAGGATCACATTTGTCCTGATGACCTATTTAGAAAATACTGTCATTTATTCATTTATTCAACAAGTATGAATGACGTCTCCCATGTGAATTGTTGATACAGTGATGAACTAAATAAGCGTGATCCTTATAGACTTCTAGCATAATAGGGAAAGGTGGACATTAAACCCATAATCGTCCAGTAAATACATGCTCATAAAGTATGAGTGGGTACTAGGAAAGTCACTGGGCGCCATGAGGGGAATAACGGGAACCACGTCACTAGAGATGGCCAACAAAGGCTTCCCTGTGGGACTTCCAGTTGAGTGGAGTCCCAAAGCGTCAGGAGAGGAGAGAGAGTGGTCCAGGGAGAGAGAATAGCTCCCGTGGGGGCCCAGACATTGGAGAGAGCTTGGTCATTTGGAGAAAGTGAGAGCAACTGTGTGTCTGAGTGAGGCTTGTGAGGCAGGAGGTGAGGTGAGGTGTTGAGCTGGGACTCAGCGTGAGAGCGTACCTACCTCACAGTCAGCTGGCAGGCACTGTCCGGGGCTGGGTTTGGGACAGATGGCTGTGTTCATGTGTAGACAGCCCTCACTGGCATTAAAAATGCCATCATTCATGACAAAGAAGAGAATGTATTCTAATAATACTGGCTTATAAATTAACATAGTAATAGTTTAGAACTATAGAATACCCTGTTTTGGTAACCATATTTTCATTACCAAAAATCACATTTTAAAAATGATTAAAAAATTTTTTTAATGTTTGTTTATTTTTGAGAGAGAGCGAGACAGAGTGTGAGTGGGTGAGGTGTAGAGAGAGAGGGAGACACAGAATCCGAAGTAGGCTCCAGGCTCCGAGCTGTCAGCACAGAGCCCAGTGCAGGACTCAAACCCACAACCTGCAAGATCATGACCTGAGCCAAAGTCAGACGCCCAGCTGATGGAGCCACCCAGGCGCCCCTTAAAAATGATTTTAATACAAAAGATAATATGAGAGAGTTTAGAATCTAGAGCACTTCAGACTTAAATTAACAAAGTGGTTTTGTTTTTTCCTCAGGAATTTCAAATACTAAACTTACTTTTAACAGCTATAAATATGCTATGGCACTGAGCAAATACCCTTTTTTTTTTGCATTTAGTTTTTGCTCAACATTAATAGCCTTCTCCCCTACTAGTCCAGAAGCTGTCAGGAGCAGTAGACAACTGCATAATGCAAATATGTTCCCACAATAATGTACCCTGCTTAATCCAGTTTGCACTGTGAACGTTTGACTAGATGAGCAGTTCCTCTGTTTTACTTTTGCCTTGAGAGTACAGTCACCATTTCAACTCATTGCTTTCCATTTTCATAAGATACTGTCATTCTAGAAATAGAAATACTGCTTGTTGTTTTCAAATAGGACCCTCTCAGTGCATTGTACAGAAAGCTTCATGAATGATCACACTAAAAACGATCTTGCATTTTTATCTCAGACGTTCATTAAAGCATCATATGAAATGTCCAAGAAAATCCAGCGATTTACTTATTTGTTGTCTAATTGATAATCTCAGTTATTAAATGTATTTAATCATCTTTCTTTAAAGGATTAAAGAAACCTTCTACCCTGACATTCCAAATCCAGAAAATTGTAAAGCTTTACAGTTTCAGAAGAGTGTCTGTGAGGTAATCCTCTATTTTCTTACATTTCTCTTTGATGTACTGGCCTCCTTTTTTCAGTCTTTTGTGAAAAGCTTTTAATATGCAAATATTATCCAAAGTAAAATATATCGAGCAAAGAGCAGTGCTTTAACATCTGCTGAACTTCTGAAATTATCAATTTTAACTTATTTTTACCATGCTCTTTGCTATTAGTAGCAAGGAACATACTGATATGTAAAAAAGTAACTTTGTTCTAGCACGCACTACAGAATAATAGAGACAAATTTTTATAAATAACTGTGAAAAAATATATACAGTAACACCTCTTTTTTTAGGAAGTGCATTGTGGCAGCTTTTAAAAGTGCTATTCTTAATCATCGTTTCATGGTTTATTTCTAGGGAAACAGTGCTCTCAAAACATTGGAAATGAATCCTTGCACCCCAAATAATGTTGAGGTTCTGGAAACTCGATCAGCAGTTCCTAAAATAGAAGATACAGAAATAATTTCTCCCATAGCCGAGCGTCCGGAAGACAGCTCTGATGCAGAACCCGAGAACCATGTGGTTGTATCCTATTGTCCGCCAGTCATCGAGGAAGAAATACCGACCCCAGGAGTGGATGAAGCCGGGGGGACCTCACAAGTCATTTACATTGATGTCCAGTCTATGTATCAGCCTCAGGCAAAACCAGAGGAAGAACAAGAAAATGACCCCATAGGGGGAGCCGGCTATAAGCCACAAATGCACCTCCCCATCACTTCTACTGTAGAAGACCTAGCTGCTGACGACGGCTTAGACAAAACTGCAGGTTACAGGCCTCAGGCAAATGTAAATACTTGGACCTTAGTATCTCCAGACTCTCCCAGATCCACAGACAGCAACAGTGAAATTGTCTCTTTTGGAAGTCCCTGCTCCATTAACTCCCGACAATTTTTGATTCCTCCTAAAGATGAAGACTCTCCGAAATCGAATGGAGGAGGGTGGTCCTTTACAAACTTCTTCCAGAACAAACCGAACGACTAATGGTGTCACTCTGTCACTTCAGTCTGCCATCTCAGTACGCTCTCACTGCTGGCATTGCCATGCCAGCACTGGGCATCTCAGAGGGATCCTGTGAAGTATTGTTAGCAAGGTGGACCTCACAGCGCAAGTTACACTCAAAGTGTTAATGTGCTTTTAACATAGTCTCACAGCCCACGTAGAGTGACTCAGAAATTCAGACCATGCACCTCAAGTTTTGGAGTTGTCTGTGATTAGAGCCAAAGGATTCTTCTGTGCTCCACCTTCGGGAAGCGCTCCACGGCCAATCCTGTCTAGTCCCATTCATGCAAAACAAATCCCACAACAGCGCGTTCTGTTCTGTTCATGGTTTTCTCATACGGATACTTCATGGAATTGCAAGCAGATTTACAGGCACAGGAGAGAAATGTCAAAGTAACCGATGATATTTATTTGCCTGACAGTTGGTCCATTCTAGATGAAAACCAAGCACAGATTTCTAAACTTTTAACATTATTCTCCTCTAGCCACAGCATTTACAAAAAATAATATAATTTTTAATGTAGCAGCAGCTACTTAGTGTTTTATTTGATAAAGTATACTGATTTCCGTGCCTACTGTATATTGGTTATCAGTTTTCTCAGGGGTACAAACGTTGAAGATGAGCGTGACACTGACCAGCCCAAATTAGAATCGTGTTCTCTTGCTTTGGGAGGTTTTACAAACCTGTCCCATACTTTGTAGCTTGCATGCTAACTTCCCTTATTGCACTTGGTTGCCCTGATATTTAAAACTGAAATTTCTAGGACTGTAGATCTAAGTTTTTTTAAACATCTGGTGGTTTGTTTTTTTTGCATGTCACATAGTGTCAGTTTTATAAACGTGAACAAATTCAATATTATGGATAAACATAGAATTCCAGTGAGTTCCTATTTGAGGTGACAACATTCAATATTATTGATAAACATAGAATTCCAGTGAGTTCCTATTTGAGGTGACGACTGAGCAGTCTCACTGCATTAGCTATGTGTGCAGCCCTGATTGGCTTCAGTGCCTCCTGAGAAGACCGTGCCAGGGAGCCCCACGCACCCACGCAGTGATGACCTTTGACACCTCGTAGCGAATATTCCTCCTGATCAGGCATTTTGGCAAGTTCTCCCTCTGAAATGATCATGAGTCCAGACTGACGCAATCCTCAAATTTTTAAATATAAAACTAAAAAGCTAATGCTTCTTCTAGGAACAGTTACTCAAGGGCTATTTTCTGTGAACTGTCACAAAGTCTGTTTGAGTCTGAGGGCACACCTGTGTTAAGGGCACAGCATTTTCTTTGTGAGCTGCCCATGTTCGTGTGTCTTCACAGTATCCTCTGCCCACCTCTGGTCTTCACAAGTGATGTCTAGGACGAATGTGGTCAGAATGAAAAACTCAAAAGTGTATCTTCTATTTCCCCTACCCCCACTTTGTCTGAGTATTTTGTCTTTTGATAGTTACGGCAAAGTACCTGAAAAATGGAAATCTCTGAATACATCAAAATGTGCCTGTTTTTTTCTTTTTTATCATCTGAGATTCTGTGATGTATTTGCATATAATGGCTCAGTTATCTTTTTTCCTAGCTCCTAATGTTTCTTTTATAAAAACCATGTCATGGAGAAAAGCCACAGGGTGACAAGGAGCAAAATCCATTTGGGCACTCTATGAATCCTGGTTTTAATTGCTAGAATTTGGCTAAATTCTTGAGCTTCATGTTCTTTGGACACGTGGAATGAACTAGAACTAATGTACACACACAGTATATTAAAACCATGTAATAGCTCTTTGGGATTTTCAACAATGAAAAATATACCAAAGCAGAGCCATCCCTAACAGTTGGCTCTTCTTTATCCTACTGGGCTCCTTTCCTTAGCTTGCACCCCAGACCCTCAGATCTGGGGCTGCCTTCATTCCCTGCTGGGGCTGGTCATTACCAAACCCCTCTCGCCCCCAACTCATGCCTTGTTCCCCACTGAAACCAATGGATCCTGTACTCCATCTCCTTATGACAGCATAAGTGTTGGCTACGGTCAACGTGTTTTGGTCTGAACTGCACCACCCTGAGAATGGGAGAAGAAAGGCCAGCAGAAATTGTTTGATCTCGGTCGTCAGTATATATGCATTATGCATAGCAGCTGTGGCCATGTGGAGCCAGTGCCCTTTCCAGCCTATGTACCGACTCATTTGTTCAGCTAACGGTGAATATCACTGGGCTCTTGAATCCTTGCACCTTGTCCAAGACTGCAGTGCTTTTCCTGCATGAAAAAGGTTCAGAGAGCTGCTCGGCTCTCCCCTGCCTCCAGAGTTCCCTACCCAGTGGCCACTGGGTTAATGGGAAGCAGAGTAACACTGTTAGTCTGGGCAGGCTCCTGATAACCTGCTGTGTGCTTTGAAGTATGTGGTTCAGGGCTCAGGCGAAAGCAGCTTCCTTGCCCTTCCCTACTGAATTGAAGACAGCCAGACCCACTGTGCAAATCCGAACTTATTACCTCCCCCACACCCCCAGCCTGGGCATATGGGGGTGGCCTCGACACGGGGAGAGGAAAAGGAGGGGTGGAGAGAGAAGATGCCCTTTGTCACATACCCGGTTGTTTGTGGCACTGGAGACCCTGGTAAATGTGCACTGTCTGTCAATGCCAGGACCATGCTCAAGTGTGAAAAGCAGTCTCATAGGGGTCCTGTTCTGTCTGGTCATGGTAGCTCATCTCCCTGGGGGAGGGGAGACTAGAAGTGTTCCTCAAGCCCTTCCTGACTGGGGAAATAATTGGGAAATCCCTCTTTCCTCAACTAAGGCCTAGTCATTGCTTAAAACATTCTAAATATCTGAACTACGATTATGCCTCACCATGTCTGTCTAACAGTACTGCATATTCGGACACATTTTCACGTCTCTTAGAAGCCAGTTCCACTTGTAAGCCAATTTCAGATCAAGTTTCCCTTGTGAGAAATGGAGATTCTGGTGGTCATTCTGACTGCCTTTCTCTTGTGAGGGCCCTCTTAGATACATGATATTTAGTATAAAAATACTCTTAGAAGACTTAGCTAGCATTTGGACGTTAGAACTTGTATGTTACGTACTGCATGAATTAATCTCCATATACAGTTGAAGTCATCCATGTGTTGAACCCGTAGAAGCCTGGATTTGAGATTGTGGCCCTGGGTATCTGGGTAGTTGTGTGCTTATGTGCTTAGGTGGTAGGGGTGCTCTGTTCGTGCAGCTGAGACTCAGAAGCAGCCATTCATGGAGAAAGTTAAGGGCGGAAGTTTCAGCCTCATGTTCCATACCAGCATTACTTTCATGGCTCATGGATCTGAAGATCTGCGTTTAGACATCTAACACTCTTGCACTCTCAGAAACTGTGGTAGAAGTCACACTGTTCAAACTTTATGCAACTTGTATTCTTGCTGGAAATGATTAGTCCTGTAATTCTTAACTGTCTTCATATTGTCCATGTGTAAAGAACATTACACCCCTTTCTGTGTTTGAATAATTAGATGTGGGTTAGTAAAGGAGACTAGGGACTGTTTTCTTCCGAAAAGAATTTGAAATCAATTTTATGGTATTTTGAAATTAAAGTACTCCCTAACATTCAAAGTGCAGAAAATGTTATCTCAAATTTTTCTGCTCAAAATGTTATCTCAAATTTTTCTGCTCAGGCACATAATCTGATAAGACTTTTTTTTTTTTTTTTCTGTTTAGGCTAAAGTAATTTTTACTGTTTTCTGTTTTGAACCATTTAAAAATTTGCATATCTTTTATAAAATGCCTTTTTAAATTTCTTATCTAAAAGTAAGCATCTCCGAAGTCAAATGTGAGATCGTTAGCTCATTACAAAGACTAGGTACATAGCGGAAGTTCAGTGAGTAATTGTTTATTGAGTCCCGTTCCAGAACGTGCAGATTAAACAGTTTTCCTGAAGGGTGGTATATATCAGGATCTAGCTTGGGTTGATCTAAGAGTATCAGCTGAAAGATTCAAATCTACTCGAGGAGTAGCCTCAGGGTCATCAAAAACTTGGGAAAGACTCCTGCAACAGCGCCACTAGATACCTTATTCCTCCCTCATGATGAGTATTCATAGCATCTTTTTATTTGATGGCTACAAAACCTGGGAGCCATTTGTACCAACCAGCATGTGTTCTAGCAAACCAACACTACACTGATGTGTGAGCCTAACTGATTAACATAAGCACTCATTCATTCTCTGGATAAACTATTCCTTCAAAGCGTTTAAACTGCTATTTCCCGCTGAAACGAAATTCCGTGGTACCATGCCCATCCATCTTTTTATATCCAGAAGAAAATTTTTCACAGAAGAAAATGATTTTCTAAACTTACTGTAAATGCATCTTTTAGATATGACCTCAGAATATCATTGGAAAGCACTTGCTTTAAATTTGCTCTATTTTTGTCTTCATGGATTACGTACCGGGGCTATTAATGTTTAAACATCTTATTTCAATAGGGTCGTGAAATTTTTATTTATTTTCAATTTGAGCTTTTGCCTTAACTATTACACGATCATATTCATGCCAGTTATAATACAATGAGCTATTTTTTGTATTTATATGAAGGATTTAGAAGAACATTCAGTTGATTGATATGTCAGGCTTTATTTATTGTGTGTGGTAAAATTCCAGAGGATGTGATTTGATCTAGAATATATCCAAATTCTTACAATTATGATACTGAGTTCTGGTAGGTTTCTGCTGTTGTTAACCGTAGTAGTGCTTGTTTCTCCCTATATTAAGAATGTTAATATTTTGGATTATAAGTCTAAGTTACACATAGAATTTACCTATGCAAGACATAACTGCAACATTTTAATGAAAATTAAAAGTAGTGTTTTAAGAGGGAAAACTTCTGAATGTTTTTATGTGCAAGTGCCTAGCCGAAGAACCATAGAAACAATAAATTCAAAGTCTCTTAAATAAAGATGGTATAACTGATTATTAACCAAACACAAAACAGTAATAACATAGTACTTTGTGATTGCTATAACTAAGAGATGTGAATGGGAGAAATGAATACTTAATTGATAAGGAAATTAATTTGTATTACATATATCTCCTGAGATTGCCTTTGCAGTAGCCAATCAGAATTTTAAAAAGCCCAAATAACTAAAAACGTAGACCTTATGCTGTCCTTAAGCCAAGAATACTTTGGTTAAGTGGCTTATTTAAATGTATTTAATTAAGTTCCTTACACATTTAAAATGTACTTCCCTTCATAATTATTCCACTTTAAAAAGGGGTAACTTTCAATTTCTGAGCTTACCATTTCTCCTAAACATTCCATTATAGGAGATCAGAAAGATTTCTAGGTGGTAATACAATTTTCATTGAAACATGGACAAGTTAACTGTTAGGTTTAACATTAGTGTTTTTGTAATTGAGCATAGAAAACAATAGTAAATAATTTTCATAAAACATTTTTCAAAAATTCTGCCCCCA
>CM053572.1:115474661-115567223 GCA_028646485.1 Cryptoprocta ferox
GGGAAGGGGAGGGGGGAAAGGTAATGGGGGTGATGGTCTTGGTGGAGGTCACTTGTGGGGAAGAGCACTGGGTGTTATATGGAAACCAACCTGACAATAAACTATAATGTTTAAAAAAAAAAAAAGAAAAGAAAAGGTCAAAAAGAGAGGACCGATGTAAGTATTAGGGACAGAAAATTAGAGATGTTTGTTTTTAATGTATTCAACATCACTAAAAATGTTAGTTAACAAACTCCAGTTCTTTACAAAAGAACTGTTTAAGAATTAGCTTTGAATGGCCTATAAAGTTGATCCAATACCCTTCCCCTGGAGCGACTAACAGAAAAATTGAATTAAAGGTATTTATTCGGTCTCAGAATCAGTGAAGTTGATGTAACTAGAGATGTCTTGAACTAATTTGGGATTAAATGGGAGATGATTTTATCCCGCGCGATTAGTCTCAGATTAAAGAGACCAGAAAAGATTTTGAGGATGATTTTGGTAAAAACTGGGAAGCGGAAATCGTGTTAAAATGAATGTAACTGAAGTGTACCGACTGCTCAAAATTCTCCCTGAACCTTTGAAAGGTGAGAACGAGCCTGAGGTCTCAGCTCAGATGCAAATCTGTTTCCCCCATGACCCCAGCCAGCTTTGTCACTGCTGTGGACCCACATCTTCACATCTTCCCTGCGGACAGCCTTCCAAGGCCGGAGCCCCGCTGTCCGTCTTCCTATCCCTGCAGGCGCTTGCACACACCGCCACTCGCCTTGTCCTCAGGGCGGATTCTGATTCAAGAGGCAGGAGGCCCTGAAGAAGCAGAGTTCAAGACAAGTGCACCCCCCTAATCCCAAATGGCCCAATTACCAACAGCCAATGGCACACACCCTTCACAAATGGACTTCGAGTCTAA
Organism: Cryptoprocta ferox; assembly: GCA_028646485.1. NCBI lineage: Eukaryota > Metazoa > Chordata > Mammalia > Carnivora > Eupleridae > Cryptoprocta > Cryptoprocta ferox. The sequence continues at coordinate 115,475,551 of CM053572.1, forward strand.
TTGTATGTTGCCATAGGTGGCTCCTTTCCTCTCCTGTGGCAGTGGATGGCGGTTTCCCATGAGGCCAGGTGGCGGCTGCCATGCCTGGGTGTGCAGACCTGGCTCCCAGCTGGTTTCACCACCTCCTACCTGGGCCACCTTGGGGGAATTACCCAACCTCTCATTCTCCTCCCGCTCTCAACGGTGGGTCTCGATAACCTCTTTTTGCAAAGCTGTTGGGAGGATTCCCATAGTGCACATGATGCTGCCCACAGCGTAGGTGTGGGATTGTCACATGTGCCCTATCCCTCCAGAAACCTCAGGAACGCCTCTGACTTTGTGACCAGCACCTCAAAGGTGTAAATGCCTTAAACACGGATAAGATGTACCACCCAGAGGGGTGTTTGTTACACGGCAAGAGGCCTGCGGAGATGAACCACGGGGCCTGTTCCCACCTGCTCAGATGCTGGACTCTACCTTTCTTCACTTGGGTAACTGTCTCCATCCTCACGTCTCAAAGAATTGCTGGCTCAGAGATGTCTCTTCCAGTGTCCCAGGACCTCCACCTCTCCGCACACCCCCCCTCTGTGCAGCACCCCACCTGTCTGCACACCCCACCTCTGCATAGCACCCCACCTCTCCACACACCCCACCTCTCCATGCACCCCATCTGTCCATGCACCCCACCTCTGTGCAGCACCCCACCTGTCTTCACACCCCACCTCTGTGCAGCACCCTACCTCTCCCTGCACTCCACCTCTGTGCAGCACCCCCACCCCTCAGGGCACCCCACCTCTCCACGCACCCCACCTCTGCACGTCACCTCTGCACAGCACCCCACCCTTCCAGGCACCCCACCTCTCCACGCACCCCACCTCTGCATAGCACCCCACCTCTCCCTGCACCTCACCTCTGTGCAGCACTCCCACCCATCTGCACACCCCACCTCTGCACAGCACCCTCACCCCTCTGGGCACACCACCTCTCCCTGCACTCCACCTCTGCGCAGCACCCCCACCTCTCTGCGCACCGAGCAGGGTTCTAATGCTTTCTTTGACACAGAAATTGAGGAGCTTCTCAGTTGGTGCTGCACCCACAGAGCTCAGCATAGTACACATCAGTCGCATCACAAGAGCCTGGTAAGTATTCCTGAAATAACTGCACCTTGAAAAGCCAATACTGGCCCTAATATGTTTCCTGGATATAAGAACTACATTATTTTACAGAGAGGTGATCCGCCCATGGCATAGTCTCCGACCGTGGAAAGACAGGGGGTCCCCATGGAATTCGCATGCCTCAGACAAGGACTGGAGCCTCCCAGTGGTGGCCTAAGGCGCTCCTTCCCCAGGTGAGCGAGGGGAGTTTGTTCACCAGAGGTCCTCAAATATTTGTTGAGTGTGGTGACCCTTTGTTCCTCCTCAAGGAAATTTGCTTTCATCCTCACGTCTCTTTGATGGCAGAGGATAAAGGATAAATAGGCTTGACTGAAGCGACAACAGGTTTGAGCCCTCCTCCTGCCCACCATCCACCACTACCCGCACCGCCTCCCTGCCTAGAAACTGATTTCCTTCTCTCTGGGTTAGGTTCTGTATCCTTCCATGTGACAATTTGTATAACCAAGTGATCCATTTCTGTCCCCACCTTCTTCCCGGAATTTCGTATCTACTTCTCCAGAAGACAACACTTACGGTATCTCTCAGACACTTATCTGACGTGTAGGTGAGTCCCGGTAAGTTCCACAGGCCACGCGGGACTGTAGACCCTCACTTTACCTGGTGCTAACACATCTCTTCTCTACATCCAGAACTTTCTTCTCTCAGGTCAGATCACTCCAAAGAGCTGAGCCCATAGTTCCAGGCTCCTCCAAGCTTAGAGGCAGCTGCCTTTTCCAATGGCCTCCCAGCACGATGGGTGAGGACTCTGGTGGCCCAGTGAGGACTCTGGTGGCCCAGTGAGGACCCTGGACTGTGTCACGTGTCCATCCATGGGTCAGTCATGTGGCCAGACAGAGGTTCTGTTCAAAGGTCACTTTTACGAAAACCACACATTCAGAGTCGGAGGAGGACCAGTTCCCCAAAAAGAAGAGAGGTAGAATTCCGAGTGAACAAAACAATAAATATTTACTACAAGCTCACTGAAGAAAAACTAGAAAATAAATGAAAGGAAAAGGAAAAAAAATCACACTATCTTCTTATATAGCATTAGCTATTTTTAACACTTTGCCTTTCATCCTTTCAGACATTTTTCCTATGTGAATGTGTATATGTAAATATTTACACATTTTCATATACATGTATATGTGTGCCTATATAAAAGGGTTATATTGTATAGTCCATTTTCAAGCCTGATTCTTTTATTTAACATTTTGAAAATCTTTTCATATCAATAGAATATTTATACACATTGTTCTTTCAGGGATGTGTAACGCTCTAGTGTATGGAAATGTGATTTAAATTTCTTCTTCCTTATTCCTTATTGAATTCCTTTAGTCCATAATTTATTTATACCATTCATATTTTCATTAAATAATGGATGACTTTAAAAGCCAGGCAAAGATGTGTGGCATTGATTTGGTTGGGACTAAAAAACAGCACTCAGATTTCACACTAGGACCCGTTGGCACACTATTCTCAAGCACTCTCCAATCAGCAAAAGCCATAAAAGGTGGCCTTTTTTACCAGCTGACTAATGAAGATTCCGACCTAATGCAGAGTTCCGCTCGCATGCTACTTCCTCTAAGATGATGGGGTGGCCAGCAGGAGTTCGGAGTGGGGGCTGCTCAGGGCTAGTGCTAGGTGGCCGTTGCAGCCCCTGACTCAATTTCAGCCAGTCCTCAGGGCGCCCACACCAACATATGAACTCCATCCTGGGCCCTTCGTTTTTGGTAAGGGTCCCTGGGCCCAAGGGAAACAGGACTTTCAGGAACTATAAATAGGGATTTTGAAACCTTTTGCTGCCCTCTGGGAATCGAAATCCCTTTATCCTTGGAGTCTTTCTTTGACTCATTGTGTCGGGAAGTAGCAGACCGTGGCACATTCCTTACTGAGAGAGCACATGACATACAGTGTGTCTTAGGAAAACAAATCTGGTTTCCGGTGAAGTACTGTGTGGAGGCAGCACAGCCTGGTAGTCAGGGTTGATGGGGTCCAGCAAGCAGAATTCCAAGACAGTCCCCAAGATTCTCACCCCCGGGGCACGGGCCCGCTACAATCCCATTCCCTGGAGTGTGTGCCCAACCTGTGACTGACAGGATGGCACTCCCAGGATTAGGTTGCCCATCAGCTGACACGTGTTAATAAAAAGGAAGACTATCCGGGGTGGGTAGCCTAATCGAGAGCTCTCACGGGAGGGCCTTGAACAAAGAGAGTCTCCTGACAACTTTGAAGGAGCAGGTGGCCAGTGAACGTGTCAGATGAGACCACAGCTCAGGGGGATTTGAGGAGCCGAGGCTTCTCTCTCCTTCATATACTCACCCATGTCCTGCAGGGGTCGGCTCCCACAGAGGGAATCCTTAGTAAATGTTCATGAAGCGAACACGTGGTGGCACGTTCCACGAAGGGGAGCACTAAAGCAATGGTTGTGAAGCCCCGGGAGATCATTCTGGCGTCCCTTCCTCCTAACGGCCCCCAAGCCTCTGAACAGACTCCATGGGCTTCGACCCCCACCCTTGGGACATCATTTCATCTCCCCGGTCCTGTTTGAGGGGCTGGATCAGGCTGTCGCCCAGCTTCCTTCACTCGTGAGGTTGTAGAAACGTTGACTCGGACAACCAGTGTGCACATTTTCTGCTCTGACAGTGCCCCCATTTCACACCCACGCGCCCCCAGGTGCCCTTTGGAGCTGAAGTTTGTGACAACACAGGACTGCAGCGGGGGCAGCCTTGAACTCAGACTGCTCTCCTCCACCCTCTCTTGCTCTGATAGTCTCTTCACCTGGCCTCTGCTTTCCTGTAGCCTGTTTCCTAGCAGGGCTCGCTGCAGCTGAGCCTCTGGCCCGGTGCCTGTTACTTTTGTTGCTAAATGAGGATATCTGAGCAAATTTCTTGAGCTCCCCTGGCCTTCCTTCTCAGAGACATTCCAATCCAAGTCCTCTTTTAGCCAAGTTAGAGCTGCAGCCTCATAAGCGGGGCTGTCCAAGGAGGCCGTAGCCCCAGGCTGGGCCCTTGCTTGGAGGTGGGCAGCTGGGACACTGGGGGAGGTCACCCCACGTGTTTGGAGATTTCCGTGCCTTTGTAAACCACTTGGAGCATGAGCAGGTCAGCAAGATAAAGATAGACAAATAGAAAGCAGCGGCCTCATCCCAAATACTGAGACATAGTGTTCCTCTCACATCCTTCCAGGAAAAGACAAGTGCTCCCGGGAGCCTTTCGAGGACCAAGATGTCTCTGCAAAGGCAGACACGGAGAGGTGGAGGGGAGACAGCGAGTTTTCTCTTCTGTCTGCCCTCTGCGTTCAGTGCTTGGCTTGGCCGCGGCCCTGGGGAGCACGCTGCTGCTTGGAAATAGTTTGCAGCAACTCCCCCGAGTTCTGGAGATTGTTTGCGGAGGGGGAGGCGAAGGCAAGAAGGGAAAAAGAACTTCAAACCCAGACCTTTTTGCATACTGGGGGGCCCTGAATCCCCTCCTGATGGAATGGCTTTGGTTTCTGCTTTCAGATGTATTCGAACCAGAGTCCTTGAGAGAAGAGAACTTTGGAAGAGGGCAGACTCGGAGCTCGGATGAGAAACCGGCAAGCAGACACTCGGGCACTGGACTCACCCACAGGACTGTGCTGCCTGTGACAGCTAACCTGAGGATGCGTCAGAATGCCACTGAATAATCCTAGAGTCCCTGAGTCCGTCCTGTCTGACTGCGGGTCAGGGTAAGGGGTAGGAAAGTTCCACAATGAAGCATCATGCTTGTATCCTCATGGAAGAACCACGGGCAAGGCGCCCCCCGTCTTTCTGGCCAGCTTGTCTTGCCAAGCCAAACAGGCCGTGCGCATCTGCTCTGGGCGCCATCAAAGGAGGGCTGTCATTAAGGTGGCGCACGTGAATGTGAGACTGGAGAGTAATTACTCACCGGGGCTACCCCGGAAGCCAGGCCATGTCATTGCCCGGATGTAGCCACCTGTAAGCTGGAACGTCCAAAGGACAGCCTGTCACTTCCACTAAGACCTTTGAGAAGCTGATCGCACACCCTTATCAGCTAAGGGTCTAAGCTGATGCAGGGCACACCTGCACCCCAACCTCCATCTTCAAGGGCAGCTACCGGGTGCAGCCAGTCTGGGCCGGAGCTAGAAGAGGCCATAAAGGGAGTGCGGAGCGGCTAATGCTTTGTCCAGACCTCTCTCCTAAAAGATTAATCGTCTTTCTACTCAGAGCTGGAATTCTTTGCCTTTATTTTCCCCAGCAGCTGGGCCTCTGCAGGCTGCCCCGGGCGCTCCCCTCCTGAGAAGGAACGGCCTTCTGGGGCAGGGGGTTGGCTGTCGGGGCTGAGAGAGGTTAGGAGCCCCTCCTACTCCCTATTCTTCTTCCTTTGGGAACGCTCAGTGCTAAAAACAAGCATTCTGAGAACCATATTTTTCTGGGTTAAAGGTGAAAAATGCAGCATTTCCTCCAAGTGGAAAGCACTGGGGCTGCCAGCTCCGGGCACATTTCCGAGATCCTTCCTCCCACTCAGGGAGGAGGCGGCCTGCTGGCCAGGGGGAGAAGGGATGAGGTGGGTGGTGAAGGAAGGCGAGGAGGGAAGTCGGAAGGAAAGCACCAGTTACTCTGAAACCAGGGCAGTGAGTGTATGGAAACCTGAGGCCTGTTTGTGTTGGCGCGGGCCGGGAGGCTGGGACAGGACCGGGTCCGGAAATGAAAAGCAAATAAGAGGGTGGGCGAGCGAGGCAGCCATTCAGAGTGGTGCCAGCCAGGCCGGGGTCATCAGGCTGCCACTCACGGGCTTCTGGGACAGTGTGGGGACGAACAAGACCCCGCCCTCAAGCCTTCCAGAAAGAAATCCCACAACTGGGCTTAGAGGAAACTAAGTTTTAATAGGGCAGGCAAGAACATCCCCTGTCCTCACCCCATCTTCAGCCATCCTTGCTTAGAACACATGGAAGCCTGGGGAATTTTCTCATGTCCTGACTGTGGGACAGAAGATCTTTGGGAACTCATGCTTCACAATATCCTTCCCGGACAGGGCAGGCACTGCGTTCATCTCCCAGCTCCCTGGCTCCTCAAACTTCTCTCTGGAGCCAAGGGCCCAGGAAGCTTCTTCAACATTCTCTCAGTAGAGCCGCTACCCAAGAGCTATGGCACAAGTCCTGTCCCACGGCTAGTTCCCCCTCCTCAGAATAACAGCATGGCTGCCAAGTACCAGGCAACAGGTGGAAGGAGGAGGGAGAACAGGGCCCAGCAGATGAGGCTGGAGGAGGGGCAGATATGGCCCCATGGGCTGGCCACCGACGTCTTCACAGACCTCGTCCCCACCCCAGGGAGAACCACGGCCAGGGGCCACCTCACCCTGACTGCATGTCTTGCTGTGGCAGACTGCATCGATGGCCCGGATTTGGATTTTTCATGCTCGCTGTATCTTGCCCTCTGCTGGGTGAGTCTCTCTCCTACAGAGGTGTGGTCTATTTCTTCATCTCTTACATCTATGGACTTTGACTAACAGGATGTGGCAGAAGGGACCCGTGGCAGTTCCAAACCTAGGCTGTCAAAGGCCTCCCACCTTCAGTCTATTCTTTGCCCTCTTCTCCAGTAAGAAGGGCATGTCAGCCTAGCCACTGGTCCCACAGGGTGAGAGCCACACAGAGCAGACTCAAGTCACCTCATCATCCCAGCTGAGGCCATCGTAAATCAGCCAACTGCCACCCATGTGAACAGGTCCAGCTGAGACCAGAACCACCTGGCCAAGCCTGGCCGAGAGCTGCCAGGCTGACCGCTCAGGGCATGAGAGCCATCAGTCCTTACTGTGGTATGCCCCTGAGGTTTTGCGGCTGCCTGGCATGCAGGTTTCTGTAGCAATAGATAACACGGAGAGGCAACTGGGGCACCTACAGACCCAGCTTGAGATCGTCTCAGCTCTCTGGCCCTTGACCCCAAGCTCAATTCCTCAGCTTCAGAACAAAGTTTTTATCCCCACAACCACCTCCACTATAAACCCAACTCATATCTCCTGGGTTTTGTTCACTGAAAGGGTGAAAAGAGCCTTGTTCTTGGCTTAGGGTATACTGTCTCTTACCATGTTCTCTGATCCTGAGCCCCCAGGTGAGTAGTTCCTTGTGGGTCACTCTATTCTGGTGCACTCTTGCCAGCAGGATCCCTACAGCCCCCAGCCCACTATGGTGTCACCCTTGCTTATCCCTTCTGGACCCGCCCCAGGGTGGGGGTAGGGGGAAGATAGCTCACAATTCTCAACAGCTTCTAAACTTGCTCCCAGGACCTCACCCCTGAGTCATCGCATTTTTCTCTGGATAACACCTGCAGGGAACAGCTCATCTACAACACAGCTCTTGTGGCTTCAGCTCAGCTGGATATTTTGCTAAAATAACAATGGTTTTTGTTTGTTTGTTTTGTTTTGTTCGGCTGGAGGCCATGGATTCAAACAGCCCCACTGTATCTTGGGAAGCACTGTCCTAGCAGTCTCCAAGGAAAAGGTGTTGAGGTGAAGGTGGGAGGTGGAAAAGCCACTTTCCAAGACATCTTCTGATAGATTCCCTGAAGGGGACAGAGAATACAGATATGCTGGCTTAAGGAATGTAAACTTCTGGACTCAGAAAATGGCACAAAAAATTGTGCAAAGACATGAAAATCCACAAAGAGTTCAGGAAATCATGTAGGATACAGACTTGAGGATACAAGAATATAACAATATGTTGCTTCTGTATTTTCTAAGCTGATCGTTAGCAGGAAGATTTTGCGATTAACTAAAATAGGGCACAAAACAAACAAACAAGACCAGATTTCCACCACTTGGCTTTCCTGCAAACTGCACTCCCAAGGTGACATCTGTAGGAGAGAAGGAATTATCATGACTGTTGCTGTTATGACCGTTGTCATTATTACCTCCATTGTTATTCCTCCAGGAGGGAGGATCCTGGTCATCAAAGGTCCCAAAGGCAGGAGGCAGAAGGCCTATGCACAAAGTGAATGTCTCTAACTTTATTTTTCAGAATATATATATTTTTTCTTATTTTATAAAGAGAGAGACAGCAGGGGAGGGGGAAGCAGAGAGGGAAAGAGAGAATCTCTTCTTACAGGCTCCATGCTCAGTGCAGAGCCCGACTTGGGGACCGATTCCACAACCCTGAGATCGCTACCTGAGCCAAATCAAGAGTCAGATGCTCAATCGCCTGAGCCACCCCAGTGCCCCATTTTTCAGAATTCTTAAAGTGCCCACACTGTGCTTTGCCCAAAGCTCGGATCTTTGCTGCACAAATGGTGCACACATAAGAGGCCAGTCATGACGGACTAATTATAGGCTCTTACATGAATTGGATCACATTTCCCTTCTCTTTGGGGACAGTGTTCATCTCACCTTTCCCTTAGCAAGTCCCGTCCTGGAGACCTGCCAGTGAGCCAGCTGCCTGCAGGGTCACAAGCACAGGGGCACGGCCGATGGCTGAGAGGAAGCAGCCCCGCGTTGCGTCTGGTTCTTGCCCAGACACTTGGACCATGCTGAGGGCACCCCCTGCCCCAGAACAGCCTTAGAATCATCACTGTAAGACTTGCAGGGATCATTTCTACCGCTCGTTACTAATTGTGTTAGTGTCCCTTTGTGGACACTGCCTCTGCCAGGATCCATGACACCGCCCCCAAATGAATACCAGACTGAATGAAAGAGTTCTAGCCTTCTTCATCTCTTTTATTCTAGTTCACTACAGACATCCCCCCTCACTTGAAACAAAAATGACAGTGACCCACCTCAGTAAACACAGGTGCCTTTTAATCTGCTGATTTTGGAAGCTCCATATTCATCTCCTTGACCCATCAACATTTACCAAAAGAGTATGGTCAGCTCCCCAAGGTGTTCGCCCCAAGTTACCTATCCCACTCCAAATGATGCCAAAAGGGCCCAAACAAGTCTCTTTTGGGAGAAAATTTTTTGGAAGTGTGCAAAGGATTCAGGGTTGTCCACGCCAACTGGCAAAAGTATACCGTGTGGACAATCTGCAGCTATAAAAATATACACATACAAAAAGACAGCTACAAAATCATGGTGCCCATCTTCTTAGATTTGCATTATAAAAAGTAGGGATTTTTCATTCAAGGTAAACTTTGGGGGGGCAGCATTATAATTGGGATCCCATGCCTAGTCTCCCCTCATCCTTATTTTCATGGAATAGTCAGAGTAGACTGAACTAGCCACTGAGGAGTGGAAGGGATTAATCCTAATAATTCATGGACCAAGGTGAGAAATTCGAGGTTCCAGGTCAAATGGTCATTCTGCTGTCAGTAAGAGTGTCATGAGTCAGGGAAAGAGGGAAGTATTTTAATACTGCCCTTTGGGTCTCTATTTTTTTTTTCTTTCTTTTTTTATGCACTATGAATCACAACACAGTCATTGAGCTACAGCAGACAGGCTCTGGAATTTGCATTGATGTGTGATCTCTGGCAACTCCTACACATTCAGTGGACAAAATTCGATGCTTCCTACACAGAGTATTCCGCTGGGTTTGGCCCACAGAGTGTCAGCAGGAAAGGCCATGCAGGGACTCCTGTCTTGGGCTTCGTTTCTCATCAGGGTGTACTTTCTCCTTGATGAGAGGAAACACACCTGGTCCCCGTGCCTCTGTGTATGGCATCAGGCAGGGCCTCGGGGCCCCTGGGACTCTCAGGATAGAAGGCTATGTCCCTTGGGCAAGGTCAGCTGGTGTTACTTGGCTCCACAAGTGTTGATGTTTTTCCCATCCACGGCGTCTTCCACGAGAGAAATGTGGTAATCGGTGGACAGGGTAAAATGAGAAATACAGCCCACAAGGCCTCGCATGTATTGCCTGTTAGTGTGCAGAGCAATTTCCTTCATTCCACCTGCCAAGAAGCAAGAAGGAGATGAGGTGAGCCAAAGGGGAGGATATCTCTTTAGGACACTTGAGTGTCTACTGACTTAGGCGTCTCTCGGCTGATGTGAAGAGTGAGGGCTGTGAGCCCCTTGAACAGTGCACAGCATCTGTCCAATTAATGATTACCCTTGAGGGAACAGATAGACTTATATCAGTTTGACACACAACCAGACGCTATTTACACCCACCTCGCATGCGATTTCTGACCCAACTGACCACTTACAGCCAAACAGTCTCTGGTAAATTTTGAAATGTTGTATAATGTCAACAAGATGTAGCAATATAGTTAAGTGTGATCTCATCTTAAACAGAAAGAAATACATTGACATCGAATGCTTTCAATTAAGTGCACTTTTAGGAAATGTCATATGAGGGGCGCCTGGGTGGCTCAGTTGGTTAAGCAGCCGACTTCAGCTCAGGTCATGATCTCATGGTTCATGTGTTCGAGCCCTGCATCGGGCTCTGTGCTGACAGCTCTGAGCCTGCTTCGGATTCTGTGTCTCTCTCTGCCCCTCCCCTGCTCATTCTCTGTCTCTGTCCTTCAAAAATAAAATAAAAAACATTTAAAAAAAAGGAAATATCATATGGATAGAGATGTATTTTCTTGTTTATGTGTCTACAGTAGCAGGTTCTAATCCATTCAGAGAAACACCACTCATTCTAATTCTGAGAGGGCCCAGAAAGACCCTCCTTCCTCAGAGGGAATGTTCAGAGCTATATTAAGCAGATTCCTGTTCTATAAACAAGAAAAGCATGGTTTTCCTGGTGGCTCAGCCCAAAGCACAAAAGCATCTAAGTGCTTCCTGCCCCCTCAGCGATGAGTCAGAAGTTCAGAAGAACAGAATATCTGGCAAGCTTCCCAATTCCCAAGTATTTGATCCAGTGAAATGCACCACTTTGGGCAGCCCCACCATGACAAATGGAAGACTAACGTGAAAGCACTGGCATAATTTAGACTTGGTCAAAGGTCACTTACCCACATACAGAGCTCCGTTGATGTTGAGCTGCCTCATCATGCCAGGTGATTTGCCGGTTCTGGCCCCATAGTCATCCACGGTTATCTTTCCAGACTGGCCATCCCTGTAGAAACCACGATTTTTGGAGCTTCATTCAATTGCCATCCATTTTAACAAAACTGTATTCAAGTACCTACTCTTGCCAGGCACCACGCTAAATGATAGAGGTGCAAAAACGAACAAAAAATTTCTGGCCCTCAGGAGTTTATGGTCTACCAAGACAAACAAAAAAATAAAATTGTAAATGACAACATGGTGTCTGCACTCTAGGGTAGAGAAATGCCAGGATGCTGTGGAATTACACGGGAGAAGAGAGGGTCAGGGAAAAACTCAGAGGAGATTCTGTATGAGATGAGTTTCGAAGGCTGGGTAGGTCAGGTGAAGGAGGAGGGTAACTCAAACAGGAAGTGGCAATGTCAAAGGGAGAAAAGACAGGGGACTGGAACAGATTGAGCAAAGAGAATTCCGGAAGTGGGAGTAGAGGAGCCAGAAGCAGATGGTGAAAGGCATTTCTGCTAAAGGGAACCAGAGAGGAATGTGTAAGGAGACAAGTGGTCGTGACATGATGGCACATGGTGTGTTTGAATGCTATTCTAAGCAAAACAGGAAGTCAATGAAGCAGGTATTGTGGAGGGAAGGCTTACTCTAGGGGAGGACAAAGAACAGCTTAGAAGTTTCTAAAGGATTCAGAGAGTCACCCAAAAGGGACTCTGGGCACAGTGGACTGGAGGTGTTCATCTGTGGCAAGGACTTTAACCGTTTTCTAAGCTGGTTTCCAAAACTTCCCAGCCCCGTGACCTTCTTCAAAAAACTGCCTCTGTTTGTACAGCTCTTGGAGGGGGTGTATCAACCCAAGTTGCACTTCTTTTTTTAAGGAGTGCATTATTAATCTTCGAATGTTCCTTTTTTTTTTTTATAGCAAACTCTTCTTGTTTCTTAGGTTAATAGCCTCTCTTCCCTGACAATTATAATACATTTTATCATTTTTTTATTCAAGTCTGTTTCCTTCAAATTGCTTTGTTATGTTAATTTGTTGTGATATCCATCTTTTACATTGGAGGCTTTTTTCAAATGCCCCGTGATTCCTGACTGCCACTTCATAGGTAAGTGAAGAAAAAAAGCACTAAAAAGAAGATTGGAAGCTCTGTGTGCAGAATGAGTTCTGTTGACTGTGGCTTCATTGTGTTGCGATCTGGCTCAATCATTTTCTTGGGGGACACCTGAATTTTCTACTTTCTTTACTGTGGAGTATATGCATGGCTGCCAGGGTTCCGTAATCTCACTGGAGGAAGAATTATAGGGTTCTTAATATTCAATATATGAGCTTGCACACAGTCCCCAGTCCAGTATACAGTAGTCCAGTATTTCATTATGCCTAGTGCCTCCCATTTCAGACTCTTATTTCACTTTCTCCAGAGAACTGCCTTTCATTATTTCCCTATGGTTAGGGAAAGGGCAGTGTGCCAAATATATGAAGTAGAAAAGGATTTGGGTTCTAACTCTTCAAGTAAATTCAAGGAAATTTTTTAAAACCACTCTTCCTGCTTTTAGCCCCTCCTTCACCTTCCAGAGGTTCCTGGCTCTACCTCCTTTTTGGGGGATACAATAATATAAATCTGTTGCCCAGGCCTCACGTCTTGGTAGCAACTCTTCTAGCAACCAGCTCTAGAGGTAATTCTGTTCTCTCCTCACCCTCGAGACCACATACTGCCTCCCCATTTTGGATATGCTTTTTTAGAATCTCCTACCTGAATGCTGTGATGGGCAATGCTGTGATGGGCAAGTTTGCCTTGCCTGACCTGCCATTTTTCCCCTCTATTACTCTAAAAAATTCCATTTTTTTTCCTATTTCATCAATTCTAATAATTTTTCCTTTTTTATATCTCTGAAATGAGGATACATCTTATAATTAGTAGCTTCTTAGATTTGAAAAAAACATATCAACTTCTAATATAATAATTAATGTACTTCATTTCTAGGTTCATTACTTATTGTCTACTGCCTCCCATTAGAATGCATGACCATCAAGGCAAAGGTGATGGCATTATTCAATGATGTGTCTCATGTGTCTGGAATAGTACATGGCTCACCTGCAGCAGATGAATGAACAAGTGAATGTGTGAAGCTTCAACACCCTCATCTGAAATGGGAGTAACTAAGTCTATCACAAAAGGCTACTGCAAGAGATGGGAGATTATACGTGCAAAGCATGGAGCATGGTACCTGATATGTAACTGCTCTAGAAGAGTAGTAGAGGAAGATGTTGCTAGGAAGAGATGTAGAGGAAGTATTGTTATCAATACTGTCATCATTCTCATCCATAATATGAAGATCATAAAACCCAAGTTGCTGTGAATATTAACCAAGATAAAGTCTGTAAGGTACCTGGCATTGTGAAGAACCTTAATGAATGAAGATTTGCTTTCTCTTTTCTGCTAGGATGAATTCCTACAAGACCAGGGTTACTCAGAGCAAGACACTGTAGAAAGCAGAGCTCCCCTTGGAGATCTCATCTTCATTAATTCTTCTATTTCTGACCCTGAAGCCTGCTTTAGAGAATTAAGGTATTCATCCAACTCTTCTAGTTACAGTTGAAACCCACAGCCTTAGCCCAGTTCCTGCTTGGATCTGTTGTACCATCCCTTCTAGGCCTATCTGCTCCTCTGGAACACAATTTATAATATCTGCTTGAATCCTCCCATCTCTCCAGTTCCTAGTTAGTTCCTTCTGTTCAGCCCTCACTGCAATCTAAGACCCACAACCAGAGATATCAATGATGACGATAATAACAGTCATGTCTGCTAAATCATTTTCGTGGTGCCAAGCTCAATGCTTTGTGACATTGGAAGTCCTTCTGTTGGAACATGCCCTGTCTTATCCCTTTAAAACATCTGAAATCCTAGCTGGGGTGGACTGCCACACTATGGGGTGGGATGGAAAGAGCTTTGATCTAAGATTCTAATCTTGGTTCTGCTCACAGAGAGTTGTATAGTCTTGGGAATATCACTTGACCTCTGTTTCCTTAGATGCCTAGGAGGTGCCTAGAATCCCCAGCAGTGTGTATCTTGATGAGTGTAATCAAACCACAACAATTTTGAGGATTTAACAATTCTTCTACAATATCTGATTATTCCACCAACCTTCTCTATTCAAGGAAATTAACAACAGGTGTTCTCCGATGTTCCCAGGATGGGAGTTAAAGGGATCATACGTGGTAAGTATTTCATATTCCTTTGGATGATTCTGAGTGAGGCCTTTTACAGATGAGTAAAGACAGAAATATGAAGAACTTCTAAGCCACATTGTAGTATCTTGAAGTTGAGTTGAACTATGAGCATTTAAATTTATATTCTAGAATATATTTGAGATCAACATTATAAATACTCACTATGGGGAAAGAAATTTTCTTTTTTCAACCAGTCAGAGTTAGGGCTTCATAAAAATCACTGTCTCTTTTCAAGGGCTTTCTGAACCACCTGGGCAGTTGCCACGGCTCTGCCTCTTTATCTTTACACATCCTTGCAGGCATCTGAGGGAGGCCAAGTGGGCAGGAGAGTGGGGTCCAGTACTTCCACCACAGCCTACATGTGAGCTGATCAGGAAACTGATCATGGTATTGTTCCCCAAGCCTTAATTCATGACCTCACCCGCCAACCTCCCCAGGAAGGGCTATGGTAAGTGCTCAGAAAACCTGAACCAAAGACTCTGTTCAGTTCATCTCCTAGAACCTTCATCTGACATGGCAAGGGTGAATTTTTTTTTTTTTGCATTTCTTCTCTTTTAAAAAATTAATTAGTTAATTTATTTTTTTCATTTAAATCCAAGTTAGTTAGCATATAGTGCAACAATGATTTCAGGAGTAGATTCCTTAATGCCCCTTACTCATTTAGCCCATCCCCCTTCCCACAATCCCTCCAGCAACCCTCTGTTTGTTCTCCTTATTTAAGAGTAAGAGTGATATTTTTTTATAGAGCTAAATTTAACCTGGGTGCTATGTGGTTTCTCAGAATATACTGTTAAGAATATTGGACACAGGTAGTAAAACTAATTTTTAAGGAATGATTTACTCAAAGTTAATCAGAAGTCAAGGTAGTGACCTCTGTGAGAAGGGAAATATGTATTCAGGGCAGGTTACACACAGATTCTAAGGCTCTGTAATGTCAAAAAGTAAAAAAAAAGTAGACAGTTGCCTACACAATGAGATTTGAAGCATTTCTCAAAGTCTACATGCCCTGAAATCCTATCCCAGTAGGGATATCTAGATCTCACTAGACAGCAAGGCCCCCTTCCACGTTAGCCATCAATTCTCCAGAAGGTCACTGTCAAGTAAAGATTTGGGAGTTCAGCCTCTCCAGCCTGGCAGTGTTTAGGAAAAGTAAGGTGGAAGTTAGTAACAAAACGTCCTGAAAGACCCGGGTCAGAAGTAGTAGGATGCCAGGCTAGGTTGGGAAACAGGACCCTGGGGCCAAAGGGACTTGGATAGCATATCCACCTCTGTGTCACCCTTTGGTAGGTACTCACCTAACAGCCTTGACTCGGTGCCATCGACCGTCATTGAAGGAGCCATTAACCATGATGGATGCCACACCACTGCCCAGGTTATAGCTAACAGCGTGAGGGAAGAACAAGACAGACAGAATAAAGTACTGAAGTATAGGCAGCCAGCCATCCACAAACGTTTCTCATTGCAAAAATTCTTTGGAACTCAGAATGCAGTTTCCTTAACACAAAACAAAACAACGTTATAAAAAAAGCATTAGGTTTCCAGGCTGGGCCATGAATGATCCCCCCCCCCCCAACAACAAAAAATTTCTTTAAATTTTAATTGTAGTAAAATATACATAACATAAAATTTACCATTTTAACTGTTTTTAAGGGTAGAGTTTAGTAGTGTTAAGTATGTTCACATTGTTGTGCAAGCAATGACCAAAATTCTTTTTATCTTGCAAAACCAAAACTCTGCACCCCATAAGCTACAACACACGATCCACCCTTTCTCTGGCAAACAACACTCTACTTTTCTGTGACTCTGACTACCCTAGGTACCTCATATAAGTAGAATCATACAGTGTTTGTCACTTTGTGAATTGCTGATTTCATTTAGCATAATGTCCTCAAGATGTTTGTTTGTTTGGGCCCCATGTACAGAAGTATCAGTACCATAATATCAGGAACAAGAAGGGCTTTATATCATTTGTAATGTGTGGGGCTAGGTTAAATAAGGTCTCCCGAAAATTAACGTTCACCCAGAACCTCAAAATGTGACCCTACTTAGAAATAGGGTCTTTGCAGATGTAATTAGTTTATGATGAAGTCATCCCGGATTAGGGCAGCTCTAAATCCAGTGTGGTCTTATAAGAAGAGAATTTTGGACAACGAGACAGAGCATGCAGGGGAAATGCCACATGAAGGTGGAGGCAGAGATTAAAATGATGCATCTATAAACCAAGAAACACCAAGAATTGCTAGCTACCACTGCTACCTGGGAGAAAGGGGATAGAACATTCTCCCTCAGAGGCCCCAGAAGGAACCGCCCCTACCAACACCTGTGTGTTGGACTTCTATCCTCCGGAACAGAGAGAGACTATATTTCTGTTGTTTCACATCACCCAAGCTTGTGGTAAATCTGTTATGGCAGCGCTCAGAAACTAATACATGTGTTTTCACTTTTTGAAAACCAAAATAAAACAGAGCATTGCAGAAGAGGCTGAGCCCCAAAGAGACCAGGGGAATTCACCTGAAAATCCCAAAGCTAATGTATAGGTCTTAACTTGATGTCTTATTCTGCTCCTCCCTCCCCATTTTACTCTGATATCAAGTCAACCTGGTAGTTTTGTATTTCCTAGTACAGTTTCCAGACAGCCTCAAACCCTACGGGTATCAGAAAACATGCACATGTTGCTTACAAGACAGAAATATCCCTCTTAGTCCATTGTTCATTCAATAGTTCTAATTTAATTCAATTCAACAAATATTTGGTGAGTAACTTACTCCAGGCTGGGCACTGGGCTGACTGCATAGACCTCCCCTTGATAATGTAATAAAGCCTATGTAATCATGTTCTTCAAAGACAATGTGTTCCACTAGGGCCCCTCTCTCTTCATCTTAGAAGAGGACATCTCTCTCCATTACTTCATTGGCCAAGAATTAGGAATGTTGAAAGGAAACCTGGATTAGTTACTGAGCTCTTGCATGCACTCGCTCTGAGAAGAGGGCAAGAACAGAACGTACTTTCCCCTGGAGGAAAGCACTAACTGTCCTTTCTGTAATAATGGAGGTTCAACAGAGTCACACAGCCCATAGACACTGAACCAAGAATAGAACCTGGGAGAAAGGGGATAGAACATTCTCCCTCAGAGGCCCCAGAAGGAACCGACCCTACCAACACCTGTGTGTTGGACTTCTATCCTCCGGAACAGAGAGAGACTATTTCTGTTGTTTCACATCACCCAGCTTGTGGTAATCTGTTATAGCAGCGCTCAGACTTGACAAACTAGGAGACAGAGATGTCACTCCGATCCTGAAAAGTTTACTGCTTTCTAATGAATTTTCCCACATCCAGTGTCCCCTTACATGAAGCAGCCCGCAGGTGGAATTGTCCGATTTCATTATTTAGTGGCCAAATACTTTTTGAAGAAATGAATGACTATGAAGCAGGGCCAAGAGCTGCTTGGCAGAAACTGAGACTAGGTGGGCTTTTTAGAAAGGTAGCACAGGGTAACAGAAAGAGCATTGGCTCTTGGATCGGACTAGCCGGCCTTGATTTCCAGCACTGCCAATTACTAGCTCTGTGACCTTGGCCATTTGCCTGACCTCTCTGAGCCTGTTTCCTCATCTGTGAAATGGGGGTAATAATACCTTCCCTGAAGGACCATAGGGAATATTATATATAAAGAGCACAGCACACAGTAAGATCCAATAACCCACTACCCCAAATATATGTGGTCTTTAATGCAGCTCATATCCAGGGTTGACAATACATCTGCAGGAATCGGCAATAAGGAGAAAGTTGCCACCAAGAGTTAAACTCATCAGGCCTCTCCTGGAAGAGTAGTCATGTGTGAGAGTAAACCAACAGGCTGTAAATATGTAACTAAACAGGCCAGGAACACCCAGGTTTCTGAATCAGGGTGACTTGGGTATAATCTCAGGGACGCCAGACTAGAACGTGATTGTAACCCAGTGAATGGAAACCTTTCAGCTGATAACGTTCCTGTTCATGCAAAGAGCCAGAAAGCGCTCAAAGGAGTCAACACTGAACTTGGCAGACAGGAATCCAAACCTCATTGTGGGGTGGCAGTTGGAGGGGCCACTCTGTTGGCATCTCCATGACCTGACTCTCCAATACCTGCCACCACTCTATCTGACCCTCCAAATAACGTCAGTGCTTCTCCAGACACTCTGTCACCCTGAAATATCTCTTTGTTTTTTCCATGATAAAAGACCAAGAACAGTACCTGTATTGGGAGAGAGCATGAGGGAGTTTTCCTGGGTGAGGGAAATGTTCTCCATCTTGTTCTGGGGGTGGGGTGGTGACACAGGTGTCTACATGTGTAAAAATTTACCAAAGTGAGGGGTGCCTGGGTGGCTCAGTTGGTTGGATGTCTGACCTCAGCTCGGGTCAGGATCTCACGGTCCGTGAGTTCGAGCCCCACATCAGACTCTGTGCTGACAGCTCAGAGCCTGGAGCCTGCTTCAGATTCTGTGTCTCCCTCCCTCTCTGCTCCCACCCCCCAAAATAATTAGATATTGAAAAAAATAAAAAATTTTACCAAATTCATCAAGCTGTACACCTAACATTTGTGTACCTGATGCAAATTATACCTCAGGTTTTGTTTATTTTTAAGGTGGAAACATACAAATGCATGAATAAATGAACAAATGAATATATGTCTGACTTCTCTATCAATGCCTGTGTATCTGGTTAGCCTGAATTGGTTATGCTGATCCAAATTTACCTACTTAACTAACTTGCTATGGGGCTGAGCGCCAAGGTGGGCTGCCTGGAAGAGCCACCAGGTGAGGCCTTTTGGGAACCACTGGGCTGCCTCCACGTGGTGACACCCCTGCTTACTCATGCCCCCTTTGCACTGTAGCACAGGGCACTTGGCTAATGGCACATCTCTTCCTTTTTCTCTCTTGCCTGAAAATGTTATCAAGTCACATGGACATAGTGGGAAAGACGGTCAGTCAGTCACAAACCTGCTCATGGGGTTTTCTGTCCCATCTCCAATCATAAAACATAATGAAACAAAACAGCCAATATCCACACACTTTGATTCCCTTTCTTCTACTTAATCTTGCATACAGAAACACAGAAAACATTCTCTCAAAGATCACAATTTGAATAATCATTACCGCTAACTACTAGATATGCCAGGCCCTGCATTATGTGAATTAACTCATTCAATCCTCACAACTGTTTCCTTTCACAGAGGTCAGGTGACCTGCGAGAGGTCACATAGCCAAGGGAATGGCACAGATCTGACCCAGAAGCCCACGCTTTTGATCATCTCAGACCCTGTTTCTTAGGGTGTGGTTCCTGATGGTTTCCAATCTGATGCTGGCAACCACTAGGACCTGGTCCATCAGAATAACAGGGGGTGGTCCCAGGAAATGACCTCCGAGACAAGCTCCCTGCTGACTCTGTACACGGACATTTTCAAACCACTGGCCTGAACTCTAATTCCTCTCTCTGCCCAGCCTCCCGCAGCCGCCCTTCCTATGTCAGTGCTGGGTGAATGGACGTGGGAAGTAACTGCCCAGACGAAGGAAATGCAGCACAGACAGCAGGGTTGCGCCCCCAGGCCCAGCGACCGGTGCAGATGTGTGCCTCGGTGGGGGCGGTGGGGGCGAAGCGAGGGATCCCTTACACAGAACATGGCCAGAACTCCAGGCTTAAATGAAAAACACTGGGCCCATTTTCAGAATCCCAAGGAAGAACTGGTAGGGTAAGAAAAATGACTGGGATGTGGTGGAGTTGTCAGAAGGGTGCCCTGGGTGGGTGGGGAGTGGGGACTGGCCAGCTGCGGGAGCCAGAGGGAGTGCTGTGCCGGGTGGGCCCTGGGCCGAGCTCCCCTGACCTGGCGGAGTGCATGGGTTTTAGCTGGAGGTTTAGAGGGAAGTGGGGCCTCCCACCCACGGCCCAGCTACTGTTTCAGTTCCCTTTTCTGGGCACAATCAAGTACTTGAGGCCTTGGTGAGGTTAACCACAGGAAAACCACAAGAAAATGGCTTCGCGGCAGCCAGCCTGAAAGTGGGGTGTGAAGAGCTCTGCCTTTGACCTCAGGGCCAAGTGGGGGAAGGGGGCCCAGATGGTGAGAACTGCGCTCACCGGCCAGCCTCTGGCCTCCAACCACTCTCGCCCTCACAGGAGCCCGGCAATCACAGGATTGCACGGCTTAGCGTGCTCTGCTGTCTGGGGGCAAGCATCATGTTGGGCAAGTGACATCTCTCAAAATGCCTTTTATTTAAACTGAAAAAGACTTAATGGTTATTCTACTCTACCTGTTGTTAATCCCAGTGCATGAGCCCCAGAAGCCCCAGAATTAAATCATCCTCTTCTCCACAGGTCAGTCATCTTTGTTTTAATTCCAACTGATGCTCTATCATATAGTAAATTTGTGCTACTCACCAGAGGAGGAATTAAAAAGAGAAAGCCAGAGAAATTCCTACCCCCATGGAGCAGATGGATGATCTAGAGACCATGCAGAGGTTTCAAACCTTAGCAGACACAGAGTCACTTGGAGAAACCATTAAAACAGACTGCTAGGCAGACCCTAGAGTTTTTCTGGTTCCATAAGTTGGCGGGGGGGGGTGGGGGGTGGCGGGGAGGGACGGCAGGGGGCTGAGAATCTGCATTTCTAACACCTTCCCAGGTGACACTAATGCTGCTGGTCCAGAGACCACGCTTGGGGGAGGCGTGCAGAGGGAGAGAGAGAATCTTAAGCAGGTTCCATGGTCAGCAAAGAGCCTAACACGGGGCTCAATCCCCAATCCTGGGATCCCAACCTAACGTGAAATCAAGAGTTGGACACTCAACCCACAGAGCCACCCAGGTGCGCCTGGACAAGTTATTTCTAACCTCAAGTGAGGATGCATCATCACAATCTCTACAGAAGCTTTTTCAAATCACACGAGCCAGTGCTTGCCCTGGAAAACCCCAGCTCCCACCCAGTGGGGTGGGGAGCAATGGTCTAGATAATTCTTTTGCCACTTCACAGCTATCCATTTGACACATTTGAGAACAGTCTAAAGTCACTCAAAAGAGGTAAGAACTTCTGGGACCGCCTTATCAATATCACGCAAGAAGCATTTACAAAAATCCAAATGTTGGGGTGACCTACTGAGGTATGAATCTGTGCTTTGCTCTTCTTTGCAGGGGGAGATCGGAAAGCAGACATTCTCCTTCCAAAGGCTGCACGGCTAATAGGGAACAGAGTCAGAATTTACAGCCAGGTCTCTCAACCACAGACGGCTGCATCGGTCTGAGCTAGCTTGAGCTGAATACTCATGTCCATGCTTGGTGCTATCAAAGTCCTCTCTCTACGACTTCCTAATTTGCAGTGGGGAGCATATGGCTGCAACCTACTAGGACAGGGGTCAAAAAATGTCTGTATATTTTTAATGATAAATATTTAAATAACAATATTTAAGATAATAAATATTTTAGGCTTTGCCATCCAGTCCCCATTGAAATTACTCAAGTGTGCCACTGTAGCATGAAAGCAGTCAGATGATATATAATGAATGAGTATGGCAGAATTGCAGCAAAACTTCATTTGCAAAAATGGATAGTGGGCTACATTTGGCCCTTAGGCTATAATTTGCTGACTACTGCTCTAGAAGATGGAGAAAACATCAAAACACCAGGAGCCTCAAATAAACCTGGACCTTCAGGCAACAGTTGATTCCAGCAGGCTGTGTGTTGGCTTACTTTGGCATGACTCTGTTTGGCATGGTCAGCTCTGTCTGAGACAAATCGCAAGATGATGCTGCAGACAGGTGGTGAGGGGTTACCTGAACACCAGGGCTCCATCTCGAAGGCCCAAGGAAATGAAGTCACTGTTGGGTCTCATGGGGCTGTCTCCCCTCCACAATAACAGGCCATCTTTGGCAGTTGTCTTAAACCTCATGAATGCATTTGTTCTTGATCCTGATACCCTGGGGAAAATACACAAATAATTGCAACAAACCAACCAGTCTCCACCAACATCCATTCTGAATAATCCCAGTTTTGTCCACCAGCCCTGAGAAGCCAGGTATAAGGGTAATCTGTCATTTCTGATGCTTATTACCAGGCAATTAAAAATGGCATCACCACCACGAGTCACAGTATGGGTCTAAAATTCTGGGCTCCCCATTCTGCAGCATTGTCTCCCTCCCCATATGTGGTGAAATCCCATGAGGGAGCACTTGATGAGTCACAGATTAGCCAGACTCTGGCCAATGGCAGCATCAAAGATGTACCACCCCCTATATACAACTCAGTCTTCCCTCTTTCCTGTCCCACCCTCACGGGGCCTTGGAAAAATGTTCCTTATTCCCCAACAGAGCATGAATTTCTTAAATGCCAAGGGGTTCAAGTTGGCGGCCCTCTGGGCTATGATCATGGCCCGGGATGCCCTGCTCTGGCAGTGACTGTCCTTGAGGGCAGAGGAGGAGGCTGAGTGCCAGTCAAGGAAGGTGGTTTGATAGGATAATGATCTTGAGGGCAGTTGGGGCAGCAGCAGGGTGGAACAGAAAGCTGAGAGGAACGGAGGGGCGTTCAGGCAGGTCAGTTCCCTGCCCCTACAGCCATGGCTGGGAATACAATCACATGCTTATGTGTTCTTTTTAATTCTTGGGAATAGACCAGTTCAGAAATCTAGTCTCACTAAAGTGACCAGGATTTTATCTAATAAAAGGAGAAGAGCAAGCATGAGGTCCTTAAATAAAAGGTGAGATAAAAGTAAACATAATTTAGTATTGCTCCTAATATGGCACTACTGGGAAAGTCTCTTTTTCTATTTTCCTATCCCTTGTGCCATCCCTCTGTCTCACATAGCCGGTCAGGAGCTGTAAAGGGTATTCAGTGCAGACCTTCCTCAACTTACTATGGGGTTACACCCTGATAATCCCATCACAAATTGAAAATACTCTAAGTGAAAAATGCATTTAATATACCTAACCTAGCAAACATCATAGCTTAGCCCAGCCTACCTTAAACAGGGTCTCAGAGCACTTACATTAGCCCACAGGAGAACAGAATCATCCAAAACAAAGCTTATTTTATAGTAAAGTGTTGACTGTCTCATGTAACTTATACTGAAAGTGAAAAACAGAATAGTTGTATAGGAACAGAATGGTTGTAAGTGCTTCTGTGGTTCACTCTTGTGATGGCGTGGATGAATGGGAGCTGTGGCCACTGCCCCGCACTGGGAAAGAGGATAGTATCACACATCGCTAGCCTGGGAGAAGATCAAAATTCAAAATTCAAAGTATAGCTTCTCCTGAGTGCGCATTACTTTTGCACTGCTGTAAAGCTGAAAAATCATTCAGTCGAACCACCATCACTCGGAGATTATCTGTAGTGAACAGGTGAGGGAACTTTTGTCTAGGTTTCCCAAGAGCCTGACCTACACAGGAAGAGATCAAGTTTACTGTCCCCACGCAGCATCTCAGAGCGGAGCAGCAAGAAGCAGGGTCCATAATGAGGACTTTGCCACCGGGCCAGGTACAGAGAATCCAGCCCTGCCCTACTCGCTAGAGATCTGCTTTTTTTGACCTTTTATTACAGGTTCTTTCCTTCTCTCACTTGCTTTGGATACACTGATTAGTATGAGCTGATCATAATGGTTCCATTTCTCTTGAGTGATTGGTTTAGGGGTGGCCATGTGACCAATACTGTCCAATGAGATAGAGGAAATTTATCAGGAGGATTTTAGGAAAGATTCTTTTCCTTTAAAAAAGAGTCACATGTTGGGGCGCCTGGGTGGCTCAGTTGGCTAAGCATCCGACTTTGGCTCAGGACATGATCTCATGGCTCATGAGTTCGAGCCCCACGTTAGGCTCTGTGCTGCCATCTCAGAGCTTGGAGCCTGCTTCGGATTCTGTGTCTCCCTCTCTCTCTCCCCCTTCCCTATTTGTGTACTGTCACTGTCTCTCTCTCTTTCTCTCTCTCTCTCTCTCTCTCAATAATAAACATTAAAAAATAAAATTAAAAAGTCACATGAAAAAATTTTTTACTACCATCTTATGAGCATCTTATGGACAGCTGTCTTAAAACCATGAAGGGAGTGGCCTCTGGAGAAGTTGCTGAAGATAGCAGAGCAGAAAGATGGAAGAGACTTAGCCTTCGAGGATATAGGTGATTCTGTGAATTAACCAACCCAGGAACCAGTCTAAGTCTGGGCCGCTTATTATGTGATAGAATAAATGCCCTTCATTTTTAAGACATTTTGAATTGAGTTTTCTGTTACTTGCAGGCAAAGGCATCCAACTGAAACAGACCCTGATCTTGACTTCTACTTGCAGCTTCACACACATCATATATACATGCATGCACACACATGCACATAATTGGTATTGGGCTCTGCACCTCCTACTCTCACCAAACCCCTCTGCTCCCCCAAACCACCCGGTGCCTCTTACTAAGCACCAGGGTGCTGAAGACTTGGGCCCTTTCGCACTGCCTTGTTTTCTGGGGACTAAATGCCCTTCCATTTTGGGGGGAGAAAGTGCTGAGAAGGAAGAAGCTCTCTCTTGGCAGGGAACCCATTTTTCCTAAGGCCCCATGCAAAGACAACCTAGAGAAATACAGCCTGGAATTAAAGAAAGGAAGCAATGTCTGTCTGGTGTGTGTTCTGAGTTACCAGGGACATCCAATGCCGCAAGAAAAGGACTCTACTACTTCTGTCTCTTAAAAGCCCCCAAACTCCACCCTAAGAACCTGGTGCCTTTGGCTTAAAGCTTTGCGTTAGCCTGTTAAGATGCAGTCAACTTGAAGATGAAGGAACATTCTAGAATGATGGTGTTGGTGGCAGGGTGGGGGGTGGCACCCTATAAACTACAAAGAACCGGAGGAGGAAAAAGGAGAGCAGGGCAAATGGAAAGCACCAAAGATGCACCTCACTAGGGCAAGGACTTGGCCAGCCTCTCCCTTGTCTTGCACACATGCTCCAAACCAGGAGAAGTGGCCGGCAGAGCGCTGCTAGAGCTCCTGCCACCAAGACTAAAGCCATGGCGAGGATGTGGGGTTCTCCTTGTACCCACATGAGAGCTGAGAAGCCCCTCCATGAGCGGGCCGGAGCTTTAAGAGGACAGTGGACTTTGCTGAGGAAGATACAGAAGAGTAGCAGCTGCCTTTGAAGACTGGCCAAGGGAACCCTGGGCGCTTCTGCTGCTGGTTCTAGGCAGAGCCACAGACTGTGGCCGCACGACAGCATGCAGCTAACTGTACCTCCTGGGGAATCACACTCATAACCTTGGCTTTGAGAGTGTCCAGGTCTCACTGCTTCTCAAAGCCCAAGTATCGGAAATCCCGGACCTGGGCATGTTCCTCTCTCCGGGCCCTTTGACCAGAAAGGGTTTGTGTTGTTTGTGAGGGGATTGTTTGAAGGGCAGTGTTTTTCAAATTCAGTTTGTTTTTTGTTTGTTTTGTTCTGGTTTCTATGTTTATTGTGTGTGTGATCCCCCACCCCCACCTCACCCCAAGGCCATGGCAAAATGGCCTTCTTTGAGAATTATCTTCCGGCAAGTAAGATAAGCAAAGTCCTGGGAAAGACTCTGAGAAATCTACCCCCACAGAGATAAGGATGGTGCCTGCTGTGACGTCTTACCTCTTGAGGATGTCTGGATTGTCATAGGTCAGGTAACTGCGGCCGATGAACTGTGGGATCTCGATTGCTTCCGTGATCGCTGAGACAGAACAGAAAATGGAGGTTATGTGGTCTACGGCTCTCCTGACCCAAGTCCTCAACCACATGGCAGGAAAATACAAAGGAAGCCAGCTCCTGGAAATGGGACATTTAACAACTTGTCAGCCCCTTCCTCTTGGCTGCACATGTACTTGGCCAGGTTCAGAACTGCCTGCCGTGTCTGGGAGTTCATGTCTCCCTGTGGTTGCCTCCCTGGGGCTGGCTGTCACTGCCATTGGCCTCAGCTCTACTGAGAAGTCCCTGCAAGATGTTGAAACTTGAACTGTGCCCAATTATTCTTGGAAGCTAAAGAGCAGGTCTGGGGCCATGTGGGGAACAGCTGGGGACAACCCTCGATGTTCTCCAAGTGAGGCAGAGAAAACATTCTCCAAACAAAGCCCACCAGGAGTTCACTATTTGAAGCCAATCTGCCCAAGGACTCCTTCAGCCATGACCTCAAGAGATCGGTGAAGTGGGCAGGATAAGGCTTTGACCCCTGTTTTGTTTTGTTTTGTTTTTGTAATTCACCTCCCAGTGTCATATTTCACAGGATCTTCACCACAATCCCACAAAGTAGCAGGGAATACGAAGGAGGGTTGGTTGTTCCCATTTTACAGAAGAGGAAAATGACGCACAGCAATCACCAAGGATTTGCCCAAGATCACACAGCTAAGACAGCAGAAGACCATAAGCCCAGGGTTCTCTCTAATTCTGGTCCTCAGCCCTCTTAGCAAAAACTTTCCAGTATTTTAGAAGTACATTTCCTTCTTTCTAATCTCTCATCACTTTGTTTTTCCTTTTCCACACAGCTAGCAATATCTTTTTCCTCTCTAGAAAGACAGAAATGACAGTTTAAGGAAATTAACATGGAATGAATCTCATTTTCAAAGAAATGTGTGTGAAATGAGAGAGTAAAAGCCAGCTTATTTTTTTTATTTTAATTTTTTGTAATGTTTATTTTTGAGGGAGAGAGAGAAAGAGCGTGAGCCGGGGGGAGGGACAGAGAGAGAGGGAGACACAGAATCCGAAGCAGGCTCCAGGCTCTGAGCTGTCAGCACAGCGCCCAACACGGGACTCAAGCCTGCGAACCACAAGATCATGACCGGAGCTGAAGTCAGATGCTCAACTGCCCCTAAGGCAGCTTATAAACCGAGTTATAGTTTTATAAAAATATACGGTTGACACAAAGAAGGCACTGAGCTGACTCTACACTGAGGAGAGAAAGCGTGTAATTATTTGATACTATGAAGAGTAGGAGAGTTGAAGCACAACTTCTTAAACATGAAAAGACAGAGAGAGAGAAAGGAGACAGAGACAACAGCAAACCCTCAAACTCAATGACATTGAGCCCCAATATAAGGTCCTCTGTTGGCAGGTTCCCAATGACATTTCATAAAAAATACAGATTAAAAAAAAAAAGGAAGGAAGGAAGGAGGGGAAGGAAGGACGAACGGACAGAAGGAAGGGACCAATAAAAGCAAAGGAAGAGAAATGAAACGTTTAAGATCATTTCTGAACTATGAAGATATTGGTCTATTGCCCTCTGACACAGCACAGCCCTGGATAGGGGGCTGCCAGCCGCCAAGAAAGGCTCTTGTACAGTAGCCCCCACTTATTCGTGGGTTTGCCATCCACACTTTGAGTGACTTGTGGTCGGCCGTGGTGCAGAGGGACGTGATCCTCCTGACTACCCTCGGAAAGTCAGTAGAAGCCTAACGCTGGGTCACCACACCTATGTCATCCACCTCACTCTCATCACACAGGCATTTTATCATTTCACAGCATCAAAAGGGTGAGTACAGTCCAATATGATATTTAGAGAGAGACCACAGTCACATAACTTTTATTATGTATGTTGTTGTACCTGTTCTATTTTATTATTAGTTATTGCTGCTAACTCTTACGGTGCCTAATTTAGACACTAAACTTTATTGCAGGTAAGTATGTACAGGAAAAAAACATACAGTATATAGAATTCTGTACTGTCTGTGGTTTCAGGCATCCACTGGGGGTCTCGGAACATTTCCCCCACAGATAAGAGGGGGGCTACTGTAGCTTAAAATTCTGGCCATACCACCAGCCTGTCTCCCTTCTGGTTAAAGTGGGTAAGAGAAAGGTGGGGTGGGGGGAAGGAGGGGAAATAGAGGAAAAAAGAATAGGGTGCAAAATAGCAAGAATTGAGTAGAAAAACGAATGGGAGCAGGAGAGAGAAGGGAAAGGAGAAAAGAAGATGACAAGGCAGGAAGGGAGAAGGCATGAAAAGAAAGGAGAGCCAGGTGGATGGGTAGCCTTTGGATGGGGAAAGAAATCAGGGTGGGAAAGCCAGGCAGAAAGAGAAGGACCAAGAAGAATAGAAGGGGAGATGAGAGGGCAAGTGTGGATGAGGTAAAAGGGGGCTCGCAGCTGGGATGCAGGCCCCTACTTTCCAGATACAAGTGCCCAGAAGGAGAGGATATCCAAGCTGACGGAGGAGTCGTTCCCAGAACTAAACATAGCCAAGGCTCCCCTACTGGGCTTGGCTCACCCCCAGGGACAGAGGCAGGCAGGGCCCATCCCTGCTGTTTATTGGCCATGGACGTGGGCCTGTGGCCAAGAGCCAGCGTTCCCTGGACTCCTTGAAATGGTCAGGATGTGCCTGTCACATGTCCTCAGCTCTGCACACGGAAAGCCTCAAAGGGGTCTGTGTGAGCCCCATCCAGCTGTGTGCTAAGCCCCCCAGCTCTGGGGCTCAGGGTCCTCCTGAGGTCCAGCAGGGAGACGAGCGCATTCTCAGGGCTGGTGGTTTTAGAGGGGGGATTCCCACCACCCTGGTAGAGTGTCCGAGGCCCACACCATTTACCCCGGTTACCCTCTGCATGTAGTTGGCCTGCACTGTGCCCGTGGCCCGGTCAGAACCCTCCCTGGCATGAACCCAGAGTGCTTTCCCGGTGTCTCGCAGAACGTGCTGTACTTACTATTGAGGCAGTAGTTCCCACACTCTGCCAGGTGCCAGCATGGAACAGAACAGGGAAAGTCAGAATTCCAGTCATTGTAAAATCCTAATTCTCTTGGTTGCAGATCCCTGAAAACCAGCCTTGTTTCCCTCATAAAGCCCTGCAGAGAGCCCAGCTCACCCTCTTAGGGGACTGTGACTAAGAATCCCAAAGGGACCACTGGGATCTTTCTCAGCAGGATGACACCAAGTCACCCCACTCACCTCCCTAACTAAGTCTCCACTTAACAGTGGGGGTGGGGGTGGCAGTGGACAAAGAAGAGATGTATAAGTTGTCTGACGCTTCTGAGGCCCCCCTCACCTTGCACTAACAATCCCCATTTATTCTAAACCTGCAGAAATAGTTCTTTGCTAAAGCGTTACTTACCTTGTCAGTGATTATTACTTTTCTTGCCTCTAGGCTACATGTGAAAGAGGAATAGTAAGCCAGCCAGCTGCCTCTTTTCTCTCTGTAGTGGAAAAGTATCACCCCAATTCCAACCCCGACTCCCCGCCTTGGAAGATCCCAGAGCCCTGCCTATTTTGTGATTGACAAACGGCAGGGGATGCTCCAGAAATGACATGACTGAATACAAAATGGTGAAGATATACTCACTGTAGGCAGGATATATGGATAAATACTAAATCCACACTAAAACATCAGAGTCGGAAGTGACCATCTAGGCCCTTTCTGGCCCTTTGTGGTTTACTGTAAACATGATGATACTTTATCCTAATCTGATTTTTTTCTATATTGCTGTTTTTTTTTCCTGCGGCAACTGCACTAGTCGAAAAGTATTTTTGTCACATCTTCACATTTATACCCAGAAGCTTGTGCCATCTGCTGACACAAAAAAAATACCCCAGTGAATAGCAGCCTCCAAGCCAGGCAAAGCGAATTTTCCACTTGAGGGACTTGAAATTCCCAAAAGACTATAAAAAGTTTGACAGGAGTGCTGGCTCTCTCACAGGACCACAGCGGAGGAAGGACCTGGCAGCGGGGCGGGTAATAATCTGACTTTCCCAACACCTTCCTTGATGGATGGCACCTCCCACATCCACAGGGCAGCACTGTCCTTTGCCGGACAGTTCTACTTGGTATGGAATTCTTGGTTACATGATGCTGATTCTGTAGCCTCAGGGTAAACAACAAAATACCTTTTCCTTTATGACCAGCCGACAACTATCTCAAGATCAACATCTAGGCTACACCCCACCCCCATGTTTCCATTGTTTAATGATACAACATCCCAAGGAAAAAAATTCCCTGTAGTATGCATAATTAATATGTTTTCTTAATCTGTGTTTTTATATACTGAGTTTTCTGAACTCAGTATATATACTGAAAAATTTACCATTTTTTCATACACTGGGACCAAAAATAAAAAAAAATCATCTACATCAGACCTGGCAATATGCTGTGAATTTGCTAAACACAAAATGTTCAAAATGTCGCATTTGGGGTATATTTGTAATGACGAGGCAAGATCCGATCTTTTGGGACTGTGCTTCCCTGACAAATATGTGACCAAACTGGTTTCGCTGTCAGCTAGGAGTGTGGAACAGCTCTCCTGCTACAGAGAAACACCGCCATCCAGTGGCCTGCAGGGTCCCGCACGGTCTGAGCCCAATCTTCTTGGTAATGCAGGGCAGGGAAGGGAAGAGAGGACCAGGGCTGAGTTCTTTCCCAAGTGGCCTGTGTGCTCTTGGCTGGGGGAAGCCCAGAAGGAAGAGGCTGTATCCTGCATCCTTGTCTTGGACACTCAGATCATCGCCAAGGCGCCGAGAAGTCCCACAGAAGAAAGAGCTGTTTAACTGTGGTGGCTCAGGATTACCCAAGCTTGTTTGACCATAGAACCCCACTCGCATTTTGTGTATGTGATTGTGTGTCTGCCTATCTGTGTGTGTGTGTGTGTGCGCGCGCACACGCGCGCACGCTCAAAAGAGTCATTAATATTTCTTAGAACCTAATTTTTTACATGAGCTTTGTGAAACTCTGCTTTGACTTGCTAGTCACTTACTTAGATACAAGGAACGCTGAGGGACTGGATGCAAGATGGGTACATTTGGATGAGAGTAGAGAGAAAAGAAATCCCTAAGGAATGTTATATGAGGAGGGAGGACTTGGTGATCCCCCTTGAGTGAAATGAGAAGGGGGTCTCAGTATTGGGGTGTTATATGGGGTGTCTAGATTTGAGGTGAGAGGAGGCACCTAAGAGTGAGAGCCCCCAAATGGAAGGTGAGAGAACCACCAAAGTCAGGTCTTACGATTTTTATAGGCACCAGAAGTTAGAAGCGGGCTAGGAGTTAGAACTTCTGCTGCATATATACAATGGAATACTACTCAGCAATGAAAAAGAATGAAATCTTGCCATTTGCAGCAACGTGGAGAGAGAACTGGAGGGTATTATGCTAAGTGAAATAAGTCAGTCAGAGAAAGACAGATATCATATGTTTTCACTCACAGGTGGAATTTGAGAAACTTAACAGAAGACCATGGGGGAAGGGAAGAAAATAAACATTACAAACGGAGAGGGAGGAAAGCTATAAGAGACTCTTAAATACAGAGAACAAACTGACGGTTGATGGGGGGAGGGGGAAATGGGGGAGGGGTGTTGAGGAGGGCATTTGTTGGGATGAGCACTGGGTATTGTATGTAAGAGATGAATCATAGGAATCTACTCCCGAAGCCAAGAGCACACTGTATACACTGTATGTTAGCTAACTTGATAATAAATTATATATTTAAAAATTTTTAATAAAATAAAACACAAATGATTTGGAAAAAAAGAAAAGAACTTCTGGCTTCTCCTGTCCTGGTGGGTTCCCCGCGTTGGGATGGAGAGGCTCATGGGATGGGATTCAGTGCCCTGGGAGCAGTGAGGAGCTCAGCGGGAGTCCGACGCCCACTTCTGTCTGGGCTCAGCCTTGCAGGAGGAACGGGGGAGGTCCCCAAACCACCGCGATGGTCTGAGTGTCTAGAACCACTCCAGGATTTGTGTGAGTTTCTGGCTCCAGCCCTCCTGTGCCCCTAAGTGGTGAGAAAGAGTGTCCTCGTGGAAACCGCCTGCCTGCCACAAACTCCCTGACCAAGTTGGAGAAAACTAGACTTGCGAGGAACCCCAAAACTAAATCCCTGAGGGAGGTGGTACGGATTGAATGAGGCCGGACGGTGGTGACTTCCGCAATATGTCGCTCAGTGTAAAAGGACTGGCTTAACTTCTGGAGGGGATACTATGAATAGGTTCTTGCTTTTGAAACATTATCAGGGAGGGGGAAAAATCCAAACTTTTAAGTATATGGGTCAGCCTGCTGGATTTGACAAGACTGTGTCCTGTCTACTCGTCAGGATTCATCTGACAGCCAAGGATGGCTTCTAAGGATTCTTGGTCTCCCCCACTAAGAATCCACCCAAACTTTTAGAATGTTCTTATGCATCTCTGTGGAAGAGTGTAGCTGCCTGTCTCTCTCCCCTCTCTCTCCAGTCCTTACTCAGGACTAGATGCTCACCCCAACAAGTCTGTATGGCAACTACACACCACCGTGCACCTGCTGGGGCCTGGAGAAAATTGTCCTCCGCAGTCCTAACCTGCGCCTGGACTCCCATTAATCCTCTCAAGCCATATAACGGGAGAAGAAATGACATGATCCAGGCCATGCTCCCCATATATAAACCTTCCTAGGGTTGGCGACAGCTGCCATTCTGCCAGAGGCACTATCTTTATTTCAGAGCATAAGGAAATATTGAGACAACACAAGGGGAGCTCACAGTCTGCCTGGGTTTTACTCTTGCCTCTAGCCTAGTGTGTTGCAGAAAAAGAGGCCTAAATGCCCCTGGGGGTCCCCCTGGCCGCTGTCCATTCCTTTGGATCATGGAGGGCCCAGGCCCTCCATGGAGATCTGACTCCTCATTCTGGTGAGATCTGTTTCTCACTGAACCAGAACCTATAGTTATGAAGCTATAAATTTGAGCACTTTGTATCTGCGATGGGTAATATTCTGCAGCAGGAAAGGAGGGTTAACAAGATCACAAATTATCCCGTCCTTCTTCCTTTCGTTCTCAAAGCTGCATGTTCATTTAAGCCTGGACTTTATATATTGACCATTACTGTTAGCACTTAAGGCAGGAGCAAACTTGAATTGCCTGTGGTAAAATTGGAGACCCAGGAAATTCAAACACTAATGTGTAAAATCCAAACTCAATTTTCTGAATGAATGGGCTATTTTTGAACTAAATCTCTGCAAGTACACACTATTAGCTAAACAACAATTTGCTTGTTAGAATTATAATCAGGATCTTTCAGAAACGGATCAATTACTCTTCTTTGGAGGTTCATCACTAGGGTGAGCTATGTTAATAAATATATTTCATATAATTTTCCATGTAGTTTTCAGAACTCATTTAAATATAATACTACTTAGGCGTCCAGCCAGCAAATTAGCATTCATATTTCCCAAGACTGTTGCAAAACAACTTCTACCATCTCATATACCGCAATATCTACCTGTAACTTACAGTCTTCCCCGAAGCTGTAATTCTGATAAAGCTCAGGAACCTGGAAACAAATAGGAAAGAGAGAGAGCACATCCCTTCGCTTAGGCTGCTCCCTGCCTTATTTCCTTCGGCCTGTCTACCTTTTTATTAGTTCCCAGAAGGTGAGGCCACACTGACGTTGGAAACAAGAAGATCCATATGGCCCAACATGATGACCATATGCTGGTAGGCCTCTTCCAGACACCAGGTCGTGGCCTCTGCCTCCCCTAGGGCAGATGTGAAAATCTCAGTCCAGCACGGACTCACCACCTGTGACCTGCTCTAGCTTTGACAAGGGAAGGTTGGGAGCTGAGGAGCTCACAGCACCTGTGGTGCAGTAACAATGATGGCTGGTCCTGGTTGAGTACTTACCAGGCATTCGTCTCAGCAATATGCATCGCCTCATTTAGTCTACATTACAACCCTCTGTGTTAGATACTATTGCATGGTTATTCCCATTTTACAGATAAGGAAACGGAGGCACCAAGGAAACAGCATGAAAAACAGCACTTTACCAAAGGTTATTTGTTCTTTAGTTTGGAACAAGTGATTTAGAATTTATATTTTTCTGTTTTGGCATGATTTCTCAGCCAAATAGAGAAGGCTTTATAGCGTTCACAGGTAGGAGTCAAAATAGTTACCAGCCTAAAAAGCCTTCACCTATCAGGATAGGCTCTGGGCGTGGCTCAGGGGCAGGGGTCCTGGAAACCCCCCTACACTGTGATATAACCTTTTGGTTGCTAGACCCTGAGGAGATTCTCAGGGAAGAAACTATTTGCCTACGGTTACACAGGCATTTCAGCATTTTAATGCTTGTTTAATATAACAATTAACCATCTCCTATGCTATCGAATACATTACTGAAATCATCGGCAAAAACCACGGGCACGGCCATCCGGGGGTTGCCAGATCCTCCTGGAAAAGTCAGTGCCCTCTGCTCCCCGATGCAGCGCCGGAGCCCCCCGCCCCGTGTACCTTTCTGGCAGTGGAGCCCCTCGAAGCCCAGGGGGCAGTCGCACTCATAGCCGTCCTTCCTGGGCCGGCAGCTGCCCCCGTGTGCGCAGGGGGCCCCCACGCAGGGGTGGGCTGCGTTCTCCACGTTCACGCCCCGCGTAAAGTCGTGCTTCATGTGGATGGTTCGGTCGTTCAGGATGATCTTCGGGAGAAAATGTAAAGACAGAAAACATCTCTACACTCTGCTAAAGCTCCCCTCAGCACTTTCACCTCAACCACATGTGGTGAGGGAGCTTTCATAAAAGTGACAATGTCCAGTTCTTGTTTTTATCGCCTAGTAAGTGATGTAGGAACTGAAGTGATGCTCTGTGGCCCTTGGGAGAATCTGCTGAGAGTAAAGCATCTCTGGTCCTGGAAGATTCCAGGGGGTCGTAAAGAAGTCCCAATAAAGCCAAAATTAGGGTTCTCTGCCTGGCTGCCTGTTAGAATCGCCTGGGGAACTTTAAGAAATACACTAATGGCCAGGTCTCACCCAGATGAATGGAATCAGAATCTCTAAGGGCAGGATCCAGTCAGCAGTAACTTTTAAAAGCTTTCCAGGTGATTCTAAAATGGAGCCAAGGTTGAGAGGTGCTGTTATAAAGCCAAGTAGGGAAGAATACAGAACGAAGTATCATGCAGGCAGAAATCAAAGGGGGACTGACGCCTCCTGGTGGCAGTGGGGCTGAGGGAACCTTCTCCCCATGCTGCTATGTTCTTCTGGCTAATGGTCTCGTGTAGTCTTCGGCTCCATCAGTGGGGTCTCCCAGATTGTCCCATCCCCTCCTGCCATCATCTCTCCCTGACACTCTTGAATCCCCTTCTCCATATCCCCTTCCCCACTTAAAAAAAAAAAAAGTGAAACTCAGGTCACCTTCTTAGCACTGCTGTACAGATTCACTGGGACAAGACAGCCCCTTTGCCTTCACTCCCTTCTCCCTGCAGTGGGGTTCTAACAAAAATGATGAATTATAAGGAGAGCTTACTGAGTTTCCCAGCCCCAAATAAACGAACCCAACGTTTTCAGCCCTTGACTTGGAGAGTGTGTTTACTCTGAGCTGTTGGTGTTTCAGTGTCAGGCAGGCTTCGCAGAACCTGGAGACAGAATACCTCTCTGAAAGACCCCCACCCTCCAAGGGGTCCTAAGAGGTTAGCCACGGTCCTTCCTGCCACTAATCTATGGTTCCCCAGGCTTGCCTAGTCCTTGGAGGGTGTCAGGAAAGTTAAGAAAATACTTTTTCCCAGTCTTGAATCTTACAATCTGCGAGAGAGTAGCCAGAATCCTTCTACAATCTTCCCCTTTTCGTGCTTCAAGGGAAAGACTGTGAAACTCAGTCATGCGTCCTTGAGACAAGCCAAGATGTTACCATCCACTACAGGACGTGGCACAGCCAGTGACTCAGCCACTGGGAGGGGCGGGTGGCCTTTCCGGGAGGTGGGGAGGAAAGGGTTGTGTGTGCCACGTGAAGGGGGTGGGGGCAAAGCCTGACAAGGGCCTGGAGGGGGGTGAGGGCTCTTAGCATCTCAGATTGCTTTCTAAGTAAGAATGTCAAAGACATCATTAAACATGGCCAACCCCACTGATGGGGGACAAAGGACTGAGCTGAGGTATCACTGATGTCACAGTTTAGCAACAAAGGGAAACACCTCAGAGTCAGCAAATATTGACTGGACCCCTTGTCTGTGCTCTACACTGGGATACAAGAGGTGGAGGACACAGCCCCACGCGGCCCTCCCTAGTGCCCAGATGTGCAAATCATGATAGGGCTTTCTTTCACTGTCCTGCCTGCATTTTAGCCTCTTGCTCCAAGTCTAGAAAGGATCAATGGCCCACATTCCACCACTGGTTGCTAAAGGAACACAGGAGGAAGCTAACATCCAGGAATCAAATATGCTTTTCTTCAAATGCTTTTTTTTCCCCAATGTTTGATGGTCCTGGAAATCTGGTTTGGTGAGTCAGCCTACATCTCTGTTACAGACAAAACATATTATCGAAACTGGAGAGGTCATGGGCAGCCCCAAGAGAAGGACTAACAGACAAATATGTGTGGGGTCAATGTCCTGTATCTTTTACTAGCTGAATTTTTTTAATTTCCTGAACCTTCTATGGAAGGACTCCTTAATCTCTGCTCTTAAGAGCTTGGTTACATGACTGATGAACAACAACTGCTGAATTGCGGGGGTAGGAATGGGGGTTGAGGTGGGAATGAGGGTTGGCTCTTGACTTGAGCAGACTTCAAAGGAACCTCAGAGAAGCACAGAGCCAAGCGTTGCTCTGAGACTCCATTCGCCTCTTTCCCTTTGGTAGAAGCATCTGTAGCCACCTGAGGCCCATTGCCTCCCCCAGCAATGCCTGGAACCTTCGGTGGATTTATTGTAAAGATTCATCTTCATTGAGTTGCTTTCGTGGAATGTCTGCTGGACATAGGCCCAGGAGCAGACGTTATAAGAAAATGGGGTTGGAAAGCTATGCTGTTAGCATTAAAAAAGAAAACCTTAAAATGTCAAAACTTCCTACAAGCTTCTTTTTTGGATGCAGCAAATTCCACTGATCACAGTTCTCAATTCCACCGTCTGTAGTCAAGGTCACACAATAAACATGCAAAAGGGAAGCCTGTACCTTCTGGATGCTCCCACTAAAGGGCTTGAGGATGCCCGAGTTCTTCTTCACATCATCGTAATTAGGGACTCCACCAATAAAGATGTCCGTGTTGCACTTAATCTGTGTAAAACCTCCCTGCCAACAGATTAAACACAAAACACGGTATAGCTTCAGAAGAGGTAGTAAAGACTATACCAAATGGTAGCGATACCCTTAGGACCCACCACGACAGGTTGGCTGGACTTTCACATTGTTTTGCAATGTTACCTTACCGCCTGTTTGTATGTTTGGAAATGTATTAACCTCTCTGAGACTCAGTTTCATCACCTGTAAATGGGGGGGCCATCATATCTACCTCACAGATGTATCGTGGTGAATGTGGTGGACAGCATTATTGTCCACCAGTATTCAGCACTTCTCCGGAAATACCCCTTTGCCCTGCAGGAAGATTCCCTTCAACCTGCTGATCTTGAGTGGGGCCAGGTAATCTGCTTCAGTCAACAAAACATGAACAGAAGGGAAATGAAGCACTTCTGGGCAGAGCTGTTCAGAGCCAGAAGGTGGCTCACAGTGCACTCTCCGTCTCTCCCTGTTCCTTCAGCCTGGGTGTCTGATGAAAGTTGCAACTGATCACTGATGGACATGTAACAGAAGTGAGAAATAAGCCCTTATTGTAGGTGCGGGTCTTTTGGAGCTGTGTGTGACCTGCTTTGGGCCTAGCCTCTCTTGGAGGCGGAGATCCCACCGACTTAACACTTTGCCCAGAGTTGGATGATTAATCAGCATTCCAGTCAGACCAGCTATTGTTATATTAGGCAGTGATAAAGATAAAACCTCTTTAGGCCAAGAGGAAATGAAGGCATGGTGGGTGGGAGGCATTCCTTGCTATCAACTACAAAGGGTAGAGAAATTCTATTTTCCAAATTCTCAGAAAACTACCCAGGTCAACCCCCAAAGCCTTGCCCTGTTATTGGCCATTTCAACAGCTTAAACTCTAATGGGTGGGCTAGACAACAAGCTGTGTGTAATATTTAATGTCTAAACTCCTTCAGACATGAGCTGTAAGCAAAATGTTAAAATGAAATGTCCTAAGACAACAAATAGAAATTGAAATTTGAGATCTCTGTGATGAACAATCTAACATAAATCATCATTTCCTTTGATTTATGGTAAAAAGAAATATAAATAGTAGCAGCATTTAGTCATTAATTTAACGAATATATTATGGGGCAGTTACTGTGTCCCAGGCACTAAATGCTGGACAAACAACAGGAAAGAAGGAAGACCTGGTTTCTTCCCTCCAGAGGCGGAATCCAGATGCATAAATGGGCAGGTGGGATTAGCTCAGCAAGGACTGTTCAGGGGACTCTTGGGGGCGGGGGGAGGTGCCCATATCCTAACCTAGACATAGGAAGTTGGGTATGTGGCCAAGGAAGAGTCAGAATTGTAGAAATTGGCCAAAGTCAGGGCTTGAGGGGAACATAATAGGTATAAGGGCAGAGACAAGGAGGGGCCAGATACTGCATGCATAGAAATTTGCATTGAGTTTTAAGCAGAAAGAAAATAATTATATCTGTGTTTTAGGCAGATCACTGGCCAGAGGGAGGAGAATGGACTTGGGGTCAGGTCAGAATAGAGGAGAGACAGGGAGAACACCGAGGAAGGTGCAGGATCTCAGGAGATGCTCACGGTGGCCAGGTCCTGCCAGGTAACAGCATGGAGGTCTTGATTGGAATATAAACAGAATTGCCTTCCATCAGTAACCTTCGGGCAGCTTCCAGTGTTCTTACTTAACTAGGCAAGGGTTGGGGGGAGGCGGTGTTCATTAAAGAAGCAGAAGGGCTTTCAGGAATTCTAGTGGCTGGATGGAATGCTGACCCCAGAGAGAGCTGTCACCACCCCCACCCACCGCCAGACCCCCATCACTGTCTTAGCTCTTCTCTAAAAGTTAAAATAAGATAGATAGTAAGTGGAAAGGAGGAAGGTTGCAGGGTCAGAGGGATTTCAGCGAAACAGGCTGTTTTGAAAAACCTTTGAGTTACAGTTGTATCCAGTGAACAGGACCTGGCCTCATGGGGCCAGAACTGGTTCCTTTTGGTTGCTCACCAAAACCCTCCCCCGCACCCTTCCCCCCTCCCCTCCTCCTGTTGACAAGAGGCAGGGCTGCAGCTGCCTCACCCGCAGGGAACCGCAGGAGAAAAGCAAACAGACCCCACCAAAAGGAGGCTTGGTCTAGATCTGCCACTTCTGTTTAGCTGGAAGTGGTTGGAAAACCTGAGCAAAGCCGCTGGTTGGGGTTTTCTGGAACCCTCAGAGGCACATCCCATCCTTAATTAAGTCTGGCATAGACTCAACCCTTGGCTGTTAGTATTTCTCAGCTGAGCAACTCAGGGTTTGGCTTTCGTGTGGACACTGAGGGGCCTAGGTCCTGGGTTAGTCCCCAGAAGTGTTCTCTCATCCCACCCGTCTCTAAGCTCTGAGACCAGTACTCATAATACCATTGCTCTCTAGCCAAAAGGGTCACCCAGGCCTGGGTGGGGAGCAGAATTCCCTGCTGACGGAAGATGTGATTAAGGCTCAACTCACTGAGATCAAGCATGGGGCCTTCCCACTCCCGTCTCAGAGCTGCCTTAAAAACCCAAAACGAAACAAAACACCCTCACACACACACAGATTGGCTACATCTGTATCCACATGTTTACATTGCTTTCCAGGTGGGCAGAACTCCAGCCCATTCAATGGAATGGTCCATTCAAAAAGCCAT
Organism: Cryptoprocta ferox; assembly: GCA_028646485.1. NCBI lineage: Eukaryota > Metazoa > Chordata > Mammalia > Carnivora > Eupleridae > Cryptoprocta > Cryptoprocta ferox. Next base: position 115,515,341 of record CM053572.1, read on the forward strand.
TGGGGAGGCACCGGTTCTACCATATTGATTGAATTCTTATTCTCTGATATCGTAGCAATGGAAACTCTGAGGTGTGGTTTTTATCTTTGTGTTGTCTCTTCACTGTAGGATCCCAACAGTAAATACTGTGTCCTGAGAGTTTCTTATTTGTAATCAAAGGCCTTAACCCTACCATCTACAAATATTCCATTCTGAACTTTCGCTCCTGCTTTACAAACGTTTGTAACTAAGGCCTACAGAGATACAATGCTTTTTTGAATTTATATTAAGTCAACATATAGTCAAGTCTACAGTTGTGAGCTACTAATTCTATCTTGGACTAAAGTCAGCCATTAGAATTTTCTGGATCATACCAGAAGTGACTCCTGTTCTGCCTTTAAAATCCATTTCCCTTCATCCATCTTCCTTCCTTTCTGCCTTCCTGCCTTTCTATTTTCCTTCCTTCCCTCTCTCTCTCCTTCCTTCTTTCCACAAATACATATAGAGCATTTTCTAGGTTTGAAGGGTGCTCACCTCTTGAAGCAGAACCCAGTTGGGGATTCTTTTTATCTTGAGGAGGTCCTTGGTTCTGACAGGACCTCCCACCACCTACCATCCCTGGTACTGGCCTCAGGACATATGTGTTCTTCCTTCTACTCTCTTCTTCAACCAAATATCTCTGTCTTCACCAAAAGTCTCTTTTTATTTCTTTTCTTTTTTCTACCAATCCACTTTCTTATCAGAATACCCACATTCATTAACACCCTCTTTAAATCTGGTGATGCACAGAATGACGACTGTTAGGAATTAAAATAGTAGAAAACCTAAAGTCCCCTGTTTTAGGGGACTAAATTTTTTGTGTGTAAAGAATGCTAGTAGGTTATAATTTAAAACAAATCTCTCTTTCCTTTTCTTAAAAATGTCATTTTCTTGGGGCACCTGGGTGGCTCAGTCGGCTAAGCATCTTACTTTGGCTTAGGTCATGATCTTGTGGTTCGTGGGTTTGGGCTCCACATCGGGCTCTGTGCTGATGGTTCAGAGCCTGGAGCCTGCTTCAAGTTCTGTGTCTCCCTCTCTCTCTGCCCCTCTCCCACACATGCTCTGTCTCTGTCTCTCTCAAAAATAAATAAACATTAAAAAAATTTTTTAATGTTATTTTCTTTGGACATGACCTTGGAAATAAAAGCATATAAACTTGAAAGAAATTCTGTGCTCTTGAGGTCATGAAGTACTCTATAAACAAATAGGAATAAGTAAAGCTACACAGTGTTGACCATATGCCAGGTACTGTAGTGTTTTACATATTGAGTTATTCTAATTGGCACAACTCTACGAAGTACGCACTATTAGGTTTGCCATTATCCCCACTTTATAGATGAGAAAACACAAACATGGTGGTCAAGTGACCCATTTGAGTTCACACTCCTGTTAAGTAATGGAGCTAGATCTGGATTCCAGGAGCCTGGCATCAGAGCTGTGTTCTTGTCAGATGTATGGCCCCCACAACACTGGCCTGACCTCCAAGTGTGTGTCCTGACCTACTACGTTATACACTGACTCAAACAAAGGCAGGGATTGGCGGTAGGGGTGGGGGTGGCAGTTGATTTCTTAAATGATGTTCTTGTATTAGTTCACTTAATCCTTGCAACGGCCCTGTGAGACTGTTGCTATTATTACCCCATTCACAGTTGAGGAATAGAAAGGTTAAGTAACTTGCCCAGTGGGGAGGCTGGGTTTTAAGCCATGCAATCTGGCCCTGGAGTCCATGTACTTAACCATTACACTGCTGCTTTTCTCTCCAGGACAGGAAGACAACAGTAACCCAGTTCACATTCACATGTGTCCCTCTTACCTCTGCCATTGCCTCTACTACCTTCTGCTTATCCACTTGTAAGATACCATTCTTTGCTGTGCGAGATACGTGCAGGTCGTGCCAGTGGCCCAGGGTGAGGGGGTCTTCACTCCTGTTGGAGGAAGGAAGCTGAGCGTGGGTTAGCATTAGTGGTCCTATGGATACTGTTCATCAAGCTGCCCTGACACCAACCTTAGCTACCTCATTCATTCCATCATAAGAAAACAATCATTCCTGCTTAGTAAACACAGCAGTGCCCGGTCCGTTTATTGGACCCCTTTATGGTAGGAGCATTGCAATTATAATTTTATTTTATTCCTTACAACAAGCTTGAAATGCAGGTAAGATGAGCCTGGTGTTCTGGAGGAGACATGACAGGAGGTTGAAATGTAATCATGGTTGCACACAAGCTTTGAAAAAGAGAAAATTACCTGGATTTTAGTGTAAAACATGGATTCTTTGGTGTACTAATGGCTATAGCATCGTTTGAAAGGCATAAAAAATTAGGATGGATGGATGGATGAATATAAGGATAGCTAGACATGTGACAAAGCAAATATAGCAAAATATTAATTATTGATGACAGGTGGGAGGTATAAAGATGTTAACTGTATAATTCTTTCAACTTTTCTACATGTTTAAAATTTCTCATAATAAAATGCTGGGGGGGGGAAGAGTCCATGTTGTCTGATATTGTGAAAAGGTTTCAAAGTAAAAATTCAATTAATTCAACATGAAAGTGCTTGAAATTTAAATGATTTCGGTAAGGATTCTGCACATTACTTTGGATAGTGAGGTATGCAAGAAGAGTATAATTATTGCATTTGTATTTCTAACAATGTCTAGTTCCTGGCCTTCACTGAACCTCCCAATTATTTTTTGGTCCTGGATCATCTTCAGAAAACTGTCAGGAATACCAATGGGCACAATTATTGAAAGGTCTCCACCCCCTCACTTGATTTTTTGCTCTGCCAAATGCTTTTGTGATTTGTCCTTAGCAATTAGAATTTAATCACCTTGGCTAAATCAATATGCAATAAAGAAACCAGAGGCACGCTTTAAACAGCCCCATCTCCATAATAAGTAACAGCGCCTTAGTCATGTTCTTGTCCTGCAGAGGTCATTCCCTGTCAATACCCTGCCTTCCCCAGCACAGTGGTATCGATCACAGCCGTCACGAGCTCGTTTCAATTGCCTCGATTTTTGAATCAAGTTCATAATGAATTTGACCACCTTATCCTTTTCCTAAAGTTAAAATGATTTGGCCAATTCCACAACTTCCTGTGGTTCAGGCTTTTACTGAATTTTCTTAATCAAGTAGGAAGTCTTAGAAATGGTTTTCAGAATAAACATCTTGCAACAGGGCACCGGAAACGTCAACAGTAATCGCTGTTGGTCTGTCCCTTGGACACTCTGAGCACTTGCCTCCTTTTCATTACACCTGATACTCTGAATTCTTTTTCCAGGTGCTTTTCTGACAGTCAGGGAAACAATATCTTACATTAAAAACAATTAATAATACTCCTTGTCTAAAATAGGCACAGGATGATGAAAGAGAGAAATGCTGGACACTAAGGTCCTATGTGTCTGTGACCCCAGAGCTGGAGCTGCCACCATGGAGGAGGACTGTGGGAGGCGATCTGTCCAAGAGGAGGGCTGATGAGCCCCGACCCTCCCCCACACTCTTTCTGGTCATTCCTTATCCTGGAGGAAGCCACTTGAAAGTACAAGGTGATACTCAAGGTGTCTTCCCTTCTTTACTTGACAAATAGTTTTATGTGAATTGCTTAGACTGTTTTGCATAATCATATGTAAATTGAATCAATTAAACACCCACCAAAGTTGTCTAGAGATGTAGGATGTTTTTGCATAACCAGAGGCACAAAAATGTTTATCCATGGCCCAAGGCGGGAGGTGTCACTGACGTGCAAGAATTCAGCCATAGGACACAAATGAACTGTACTTTTTAAGAGGTGTTGAAACCTAGTGCAGCAAGCATTTCCGATCAGCCATAAAAATGATCAGGAGTTAAGAGCGATGTATGGCTGTAACAACTCTCCCACCGTCTTCCTAAAAACGACAGTTTAGCAGTATAAATTATGATTGAATGCACCCCGCAATTTCCTTTAAAACAACCACCACCTTCAGAGATCCTGCTGCAGGGCACCATTGAAGGAAACATTGTAGTGAGTTTCAAAAGAGAATTCACTGAATATAGGAACAAGGAGCATGTCTGCATTAGATTAGCAGCCCTCTGGCTTGGGGGTAAAAACTGCCACGGAAGGAACACAGTAAGAAGAGGAAGACATAAACAAGTAAAAGAAACATCTGCACCCACCGTTATCAGGCTCCGAGGGTATTGTAAAAATAGAGACACACAGTAAGGGAACAATTGATCTGCTAAGTAAATGAATAGTACAAGCTAGATAACAGGAGGAAAGGTTTGACGACCCAGGGCCACTTCTGCAGATACCAGCAAGTACGTCAGAAGCACCTGTTCACTGTCATGCTATTGAAAACACTCATCGCACAGCCTTCTTGAACGTATTGGTCAGGGATGAGTCTCTCTGATTTGCAGATTCACTGTCAGACTCTTTATATGGAGAATGGTAAGAGATGTGCTAGACATCTAGTCACCATCAAAGAAACAGTGCAGGAGGACAGTAAAAAATTAAAGTGAGGGCCCCAAGGACATTTCTGTCCATTCAGCTTCTGTTAATACTTCTTTCCTAGTCATCCTCTATTTGCGGAGTGCCCACAAAATGACGCTCGGAGCATGGGTTGATTAAGTACAATTTATCAAGTTTTTTGTTGTGGCCTTGTGCAAAATGAAGGCAGCCCCATCTGCCGGGGGCTGACACAGAGAATCGCTACCTGCTGGATAGTTATTTGAGAAAAGGAAAACTTGCCAGTAGGAAAGAATGATCCATAAGGAAGAATGTCACACCAGGACACGTTTCAGAAAAGAGAACCGTGGAGGGAAGACAGGAACAGTGCAAGCTATTAGGACAAAGTCATCTTTTTCCAAAGTGACTGCTGTTTATTTTGGGGGAAGGGGACCCCTAAAGGTCTCAGCCCTTACCTGAGAACACCAGTACCAGAGCCACAGTCAAAGCGGAACTCCACGTGGCCCCCTGCCATGTTGATGGACAAAAAGTCTTTGCTCTCTGTGTCATAGCTGTAGAGGAGGACACCGTCACCGGAGTCTGGCCGAAACGTGATCTCAAACTCCATGAAGGAAAGGTAATGCTGGGGCTCCAGAGGCCAGGGTGTGGCAGCATAGGATCTCAGGGACTCTTTGAATTGAGGGATGGTCAGGGTGAAAGCTGAAGAAAGAAGCATGTTGTTAGAAATCCTTCTGTGGCAGAACTAGCCATGTTCTCTTCCTCCTGGATACAGAGCTGAACTGCCATTTCCCAGCTTCCCTGAGTTAACTGGGTAGTGTAACTGAATTCTGGTCAGTGGATTGTGAGTGGGAGTATTATACGACACTCCAGGTCTGACCCCTAAAACTTCCTACCATCTTCCATGTGCCCTCTTGTCCCTCACCTGCTAGCTGAATGTAGGAAGCAGGGGAGGATTCTAAGGGCCTGGCAGAGCCACTAGAAGGCAGGGGCCTGTGTCCCTGAATGACTGCATGGCACAGAGGCCACCCCCCACCCCCAAACCCCTCACTGACCTGCAGTGATGTGTGATGTGAGCAAGGGTCAACCTTTATTATATTAGGCTACAAAATATGAGATGATCTGTAACAGCTTTGGCTTATAAGAGCTCATATGCCCTCTTCTAGGTGATATGAGATTTGAGATTATATAGTGCTAAAAAGAAAAATCCCCCCTGGGATGGTGTCTTAGGTCCAAATTTGAATCAATGGTAGAAAAGTTAAAACATGTTCAACCCAGGGCACCTGGGTGGCTCATTGGTTAAGTGTCCAACTCTTGATTTTGGCTCAGGTCATGATCTCACTATGGTGAGATTGAGCCTCACGTCAGGCTCAGCGCTGGGCATGGAGCCTGCTTGGGATTCTCTCTCCCTCTCCCACTGCTCCTCCCACACTCACATACACTCCCTCTCTGTCTCTCAAAAAAAAGTGTCCAACTCTTCACGGCTTGCCAAAATCTTTAAAATTTCCCATTATTTTATGTGTGTTTGCATATACACATGTGTTTACATGTATATGTACCCATGTTGGTATGAACATGTATTGAGACATGTTTAGTATTAAGAGGTGGAATAATTCACTAGAACAGTATGAAGAAAAAGAAGCCAGATTACTTTTGTGTCATCCCATTGTTAACAATTCTGCGTATATCTTCCCAACATTTTCTCTGAATTTGTCAGCTATTGTAAGGGGCATGAGCTGCAAATACTCTGAATCCAGTCTGATACAGACCAGACACATATAGGCTTTTCAAAGTTATTTGAGGGCTCCAAAAGGAGCCCACCAAAGCCTGGCCCAGAGGCATCTTAAAATGAACATGTCTTTGGTTGCTTTGACACTCTGACACTCAGAGACACGCCAATTTGATTAAAAAAAAAAAAAGATTCTCCCATCTCTCCCAACAATGTATAAATTTTAACCCCATAAACATTTGTGGGATTTTGCTAAGAGCACAGTGATGAAAAATTACATCGACATGAATTAAACAGCACAAAGTGCAGTCATCTTGCTTCTTTCTCACCGTCTTCACAGTGTCGACCTTTAAAGCCAAGGGGACAAAGGCAAATGTAGGAGTCGGCTTTGACTGCTGCACAGGTGCCGCCATTGATGCACGCGGCTTCGTCACAGAGTCCGCTGCTGCACTCCCCTGAATACAGAACAGGAATGACAAACGCAATTCGTCACATGAGCGAGTCCAAGGTTCTGGGGCTGCCCATACAAGCAGCACATGGCTCTCAATAAACACGTTCAGTTCCCAGTCCTGTTAATTTGTACCTCCGCACAGCTGCAAAACAGCTTTCAGGGTAAGTGGAATGTACCCTTCATTTTAATTTGATTTTGGCCTGTTCTTTATGAAGAGCCACAAAGAATCTTTAAAACATGGCGGAGACAATAAATCAAATAATAAATTGTCTGGACAATTTTATGACCACTGACGAAGATGAATGAGTTGTTTCTGCTTTAATCCATCTCTCTCCTATTCCCACAAGAGTGTGTTTCAATCCCTTCCATGTCAACATGGTGTTTCTGTTAAAAGCATTCTAATTTGTGTGGCCCCAATTACCTTAAGTGCTTACTGGCTTGTTGTTTCAAAGTTGAGGCAATAAGGTAAGCACTGAAGCCGCATCTAACTTATTACCTGGCTTGAACTGTCCACTCCTCTGTCTGAGGCAGGAAGGGGTTGGGAGACGGGGGCCCCATAATGCCTCGGCATGTGCCTTCCAGAATCCCTATTTCTACCTCCAAAATTGAGATCTCATGGGAGGCAGGAAGGTGGTCTGGAGTAAAGAGTGGTGAGAGCTTCAACACCAGATGGGTCCATACTCTTTACCAAACACATATCAGAGAGGCCCATACAGGGTATACTTTGTCATTGTCAAGAACATCAGATGACATGGAAACAAATGGACTTCTGTTCTGCTTTTCTGCTGCTTATTTGGTCCTCCTCTTCTCCTTGTATGTAAGAAATAAATTAGACAGATGGGCCATTATCTGGCCTAGAATGACATAGGTGAGTGCAAAACACTTGTTCCCGGGGTGGAGGCAGAAGAGCACATCTCTGATTGAGCCATGGGGGGCCCAGCCCTGAGTCTTACAGGCTGTAAGGATGCACCTGCCGGAACCGGAAGCCCACCGCTGGTGGGATGGCCACCTCAGCAGGGCAAACCGCCCCCCTCCCCATCCTTTTCTCATCCGTCCTCTGCATTTGTAGAGCTGATCCAGTCTTTTCTTCCATGAAGCCTCGCCGGGAGTGTGAGCAGGGCTGGGTATAGTGTGCAGTCAGCCAAAGAGGCCAACTTCAGGAGCCGAGCACAGAGTTTAATTAAAGCCCTTCCAGATGGTTCGTCACTGCAGCCGGGGTGGGCTAGCCTCAGCGAATTCCAGCCAGGGCCACTGGAAGTTCAGGCAGAAGTGGCTGGTGGTCTCTGCAGCCACTGCCTGAGAGCATGGCCAGAGCCAGTCTCTACGGGGAGATGGATGGACATGGATCCATGAGAACCAGACTCTCACAGCCCCTGTGGCCCATGGGTCTTGGCGGGCTGGGATTGTTTCCCTGAGAAGGGCTGCTCCCACAGGAAGAAACGAGGTTCTTGGGTTATTTTAGATACGCATGGAAAACATATTACTTTATAAATTTGCATTGTGACTATTCTTTAAGAGGTGGGAGTGGGGTGGGGACGCTGATGAAAGCAGCACTGCAGCAGGATTCTGCCGGCAACGGTATGCAAGATGGCCCAGGAGCGGTGGCGTGGGAAGGAGGAACGGCATCCCACAGGGAGGGATCGTGGGGCTGGACAGGGGGGGAGCAGAGGAAATGGACAGGGAGTGAAGACACAGGGAAAGAAGAAACAGCCAGTCCCTTCTAGAGGTTGAAGGTGGAGGCAGACTCTAGCGAAGCCTCCGGGTTCCTAGCCTGGCAGTCTGGAAGGACAGTGGCAGGAGAAGAGTGAGGAACACGACTGTGAGCAGGAGCTGGTTTCAGAGGCACAGAGGACCTGGCATTGCTCAGGGGATGTGGAAAAATCCACTGCTGGGCTCCGTGGTGGGGAAAGAGTCCCGTGCACAGGTGGGGCACGTTGGAGGGGTAGCAGCAACATGGGGTGACCCTGACACCAAGAGCAGAGGGGCTTCCTGAGAGAGGACAGGGGAAACCTCCAGGGAACCAGAGACAGGAGAGGGGCCAGAGGAGAAAACAAAGGGAGAACAGGCCAAAGGGCTCGGAGGCTCCGGGAAGTTCAGGGAAGCTCAGGGAGGAGCAGGAGCACAGGGAGGAGTCAGAGTTCATACTGCTGAGAAGTCCGGGAAGGAAAGCCATGGGTTTTGTAAAGACACGACTGTGCGCAGCGCTAGGGGAGCAATGCTGCCCTGCAGTGGAAGGCAGCAGCCCCACTGCAAGGGGTTGTAGATATCTTGAAATATCATTGATGTTAATTACTATTCTGAAATCATGGAAGCTATTGCACCGTCCATTAAATAATCCTGTTTGCTAATGCTTTATAAAGAGACACAGATACTACTACAATAAAGAAACTTAAAAATATTGTATTGCTTGGGGCCCCTGGGTAGCTCAGTCGGTTAGATGTCTAACTCTTGGTTTTGGCTCAGGTCATGATCTCATGGTTTATGAGATCGGGCCCCGAGTCAGGCTCCAAGCTGACAGTGCAGAGTCTGCTTTGGATTCTCTCTCTCCCTCTCTCTCTACCCCTTCTCCATTCATGTTCATGCTCTTTCTCACTCTCTCAAAATAAATAAACATTAAAAAAATATATTGTATAGCTTTATTTCAATGTAATTGTCTCCTAACATGGATATTATCCTCTACACTTAAAAACATCGTTTATTGAAAAACATCTGCCTGGCTCAGTTGGTGGAACATGTGACTCTTGATCTCGGGGACTGTAAATTTGAGCCTCATGTTGGATGGGGAGATTACTTAAAAATAAAACCTTAAAAAAAGATAAAAATATCATTTTGCAAAGAGTCCACAGGCTTCACCAGAGATGTTCATGGCACACAAAAGGTTAAGAACCTTTGGATTACTACTGAAATGATGATCCTGGCAGCAAAGTCCAGGGACATAGGGAAGGATGGGTACAGAGTGGAGACAAATAGGTTAGTTTTAGAAAGGAGGAAAACTTTCAACTCTGAGAGTGGGAGGAAGAAAGTTGGTTGCAAGGTCATGGGCACAGAACACTGGCAGGACCTCATCATCAGTATATAAGATAACTTTTGTTGACATTGAATCTACTAGATGCCAGCTTTATGCAAGATAATGAGGGGAGGGTAGGAGAGAAATTAGGGCTCCAAGGAGAGAAAAGAAAGAGGAACATCATGGGGTAGAATACATTAAGGACACATGGACAGCGAGCAACCACCTGCCCCTTGTCCCCAAATCTGTAAGTGAAGCCAGTCTATTTCCCCGACTGAAGATCCATCAACTCAGTCCACATCTCCAACCACCACTGCCAGCCTAGAGCAAACCGCCATTACCTCTGATCTGGATTGTCAGTGTCGCCTCCCAGCAAGTTTACATGTACCTCCCGAATACGGCTTCCAATAAGCTTTCTATGGCCAGAAGGATCTTTTCAAAACACAGACTAGATCATGGTCCCCACCTCCCCCTCATACTCCCACAGGGACAAGCCATTTCCTCTGCCTTGAATGTTCTTCCCTCTCTTATCTGCTTAAAAAAAAAATGCTTCAGATATCAACTTTGCGTTATATCCTCAGAATGGTTTCCTGGACCTCCAGCCCATAAAATTCCCTTATCATACACTATTATTATACTATCACTTCTTCCTTGTAATAAGCTAAATTGTAATTTTCCATTGACTTGTGTGGTTGTTTGATTAGTTTGGTCTTTCCTGTGGCAGCTTCATGAGGGCGGAGGCAGGATCCTGTCTTTCGTGTTCATTACTTTATCCCCAGAACCTGGCATCATGACTAGCATTAAGCAGATCCTTAAAAAAGTATCTTGAGGGAAAGCACGAGTGAAACAGTGAGAAGCCATGGTGAGACCCACGGCCACCTCACATATCTTGAGTCTCAAATAACTTGGGAAGTTGGTTTCCCAACTTGTCACATTGACCCAGTGGGATGTGGAGATGCAAGACAGGATTGGAAAAAATGAGTTCTGGTGGTTTAGGTTTAAGAATTTGAGTGGAAATAATAAAAGAAAGTCTGGGCCAGAGAATGCAAAATTCTGCTGAGATGGCTGACTATTCTAGAATGCGGGTTTAGAGAGAGTTCAATTGCTGGGAATAATCTAAAGAAGGTGATGAAGAGGGAAGGCTTGTGGAGGTGGGGAGGGGGACAGAGAAAAAGCTGTGGTTGAAGATAGCAGTGCCAAGTTAGAGATACCAGATGAAGGAACCGTGACTCTGTTACTGTCATTACCTTCTTCTGGAAGCCTGCCTCTCCACCAGAAATTCACAGCTGTTTGTATGAGCCTAGTCTTCCCCATGGTGGCACTGCATTTAATTTGAAAGAACTTGAATTTCTGGAGGACTAAGTCAAAGTAAAGCCAGTATGGAGGTTGAGGAAGAATAATCAGCTCTGTTCTAGTACCCCAGGGTTTCCCCAGGGGGAAAATGATGGAAAAATGAAAAAAGGCAATGTGACTGATGTCTGCCATTAAAGTTCATCATAGACCTCAATAATCCAGTAGCAGCCTCCGGGGAGCCCAGAGCCAGCAAGGTGGGCGCTCCTGATACCACCTGCTCAGTGGAGAGGCTGGCTTCGCACAATGTAAGAATTTAAAATGCTGCCAGAAATCAGTCCTTGCTCAACTTTGCAAGTCTTAACTACCTGTCAGGGGTTACCATGCAACCTCAAGACTGCAGTTCTGGCCTTCAGGGCTGTTTCCCCATTCGTTCAAGGAAGAGAGAAAAAACACCGATCCCCTGCTTAATGGGTGGAGCCAGAATACTAATAATGATATTAATAACAGAAAATTTTTACAACATGTTTGCTATATGCAAAGCACCAACTCATCTAGACAAAGAATCTTAGGAGGAAGTTACTAAAAAAAATTCGTAGGTCGAAGCCCTAATTCCCAATGTGACGGCATTTGGAAATCGGGCCTTTGAGAAGCTAATTAAGGTTAAGTGAAGTCTTAAAGGTGGGACCTAATCCAATCTGACCAGTGTCTTTATAAGAAAAGTGAGAGACACCAGGGAAATAGACACAGACACAAGGTCCTCTGAGGACACAGTGAAAGAATGGCCATCTGCAAGCCAAGGAGAGAGGCCTCAGGAGAAGCCAAACCTTCCAGTGCCTTCAGCTTGTATTTCCAGCTTCCAGAACTGTGAGAAAATAATGTTACTAAAACCACCCATTCTGTGGTATTGTGTTACGGCAGCCCTAACAGGCTAAAAATGGTCACTGAATTAACCAACCTTAGAATTATCTATCTGCTTTCAGTGAAGGAATACACATCCTTATTGCTTTAAAGACAATCCTAGTCTTTTCAGAAAAATGGTTCTGGAACAACTGGACAACCACAGGCAAAAAACTGAATCTAGACACAGACCTTACACCCTTTACAAAAATTAAATCAAATAGATCACAGCCCTAAATGCAAAATGGAAAACTATGAAACTTCTACAAGATAATGTGGACAAAAATCCAGATGACCTTGGGTAAGGTGATGGCTTTTTAGAGACAATACCAAAGGCATGACCCTTGAAAGAAATAACTAATAAGCTGGATTTCATTAGTTAGAGAAGATAAGCCATGCCTAAGAGAAAATATTTGCAAGAGACACATCTGATAAAGGACTGTTGCCCAATATATATAAAAAGCTCTGAAAGCTCAACCACAAGAAAATAACTTGATTTAAAAATGGGCTAAAGGCCTTAACAAACACCTCACCAAAGACGGCATACAGATGGTAAATAAGTATATGAAAAGACGCTCCACGTCATATGTCATCAAGGAAAGGCAACTTACAACAAGGAGATACCACTACACATCTATTAGCATCTGAACTCTGACAACACCAAATGCTGACAAAAATGTGAAGCAACAGGAACTCTCAAACATTCCAGGTGGAAATGCAAAATGGTACAGCTACTCTGGAAGGCAGTTTCTCACAAAATGAAACTTACTCTTACTCTGTGATCCAACAGTCACACTCCTTGTTGGTATTTACCCAAAGAAGTTAAAAATTGATGTCCATCCAAAAAACCTGCACACTGTTTATAGCAGCTTTATTCACAATAGTCAAAAACTTGGAGGTAACCACGATGCCCTTCAGCAGGCATGATAAACGTGCCTGCAGGACACACAGACAATGGAAAATCATCCAGCATTAAAAAGAAATGAGCCATCAAGCCGTGAAAATGCATGAATAAAACTTGAAGGCATGGTACTAACTGAAAGAAGCCAATCTGAGAAAGCTACATACTATATGATTCCAACTACATGACATTCTGGAAAAGGCAAAATCATATAGAATATAAAAAGATCAGTGGTTGCCAGAGGTTGGGGGTGGGGAGAGAGGAGAGGAATAAATGAGCAGAGCACAGAGGATTTTTAGAACAGTGAAAATACTCCATACGACACCATAATAATGGATGTATGTTATACATTTGGCTTTGGGTGATACTGAAATGGTAGTTCAAGTTCATCAGTTGTAACAAAGGTACCTCTTCAGTGGTGCATTGGTAATAGAAGAGGCTATGCATGTGTGGGGGCAGGGGGTATATGAGAAATCTGTGTACCTTCCCTTCGATTTTTTTGTGAACCTTAAATAGCTGAAAAATAAAAATCAGTCCTGGCTCTGCCTGCTATTTTGGAGAAATGATTTGACTTTTACGAGCCCTAGTTTCTTCATGTATAATTTAGGTATAATAACAATTTCGGCTTCCTAGCGCTAGCGTGAGGAGTTAATGAGAGGGCATATGAGAGAGCTGGACACAGTGGTCAAGAATTAGAATTTGACCATTTCACTTGGAACCAGAGAGCATATGAAATCTCTTCTTACATTATTGTGTTGGCTTTTCCACTGGACTGGGTGAGTGAGGGAGGGTGAAAGGGCTGAACTGCTTGTTGCTTTGTTGGATGAGACCATGCCATGCTTCATGAAGAGCCAAGGGCAGCAGGACACAACCAAGGGTTTGGTGTGCCATATTGTTTACCATATCTTGCTATTCAGACCCAGGTCATCATGTCTGCAAAGCACCAAGCTTGTCCCTTGGGCCCACCTCCCTCCTATAGTTCTACATTAGCCAGCTGCCTAGGGTTGCAATCCATGAAGCTGCTCACCTCCCTGGACCACACCAGAAAGGCAATCCCACGAGAGCACCCTGGCCCACTGGGCAACCACTTACCCACGTCAGCCCCACTGAGTGCTTTCCCCAGTGGCCAGGGCCTCATGTCAATTCTCTTCCCATTAACGGTGAGCGATTGCACACAGCCTTGAAAGCCTCTGTTTGTTCCTGTTGCTCGGACCAACCAGTAAGCACTGGGAGCCCCACCCATATAGAGGGGCGTCCGGAAGGTAATTTTACTGTACTGGCCCTGAAAGAAAGAAGAAAACCGTAACTCACTAAACAAAATCAAAAGCCAAAACACAACAGATTTTAATGAGGGACATGGTTAAGATGTAGTTTACAGCCCCACTGCTTTCTTCCATCTGTGTTTATGTTTATAACGCTGCCTTACTGGAAAATTAAACTCCTGGTTACCGTAGGAAACTCAGTGAGCTCCTCAGAGGGCTGTGTTTCGAGAAGAGATGATTTTGTAACGCCTAGAAGGGAAGGGAAGGTAGGTCAGAGCCAAGAGCAACCCAACAGTCAGGGTACCGGGCCAGGAATCCAACAAAAACTTTGTCTTTCCAGTCCTGACACCAACTTGCTGTGTACCTTGGATGGATCACAGGGCTATTCTGCGTCTCAAAAGGTGATAATGCTAATTTTGTATATATGTGGGTTAACGCTGACCTTTCCCTCTTCCAGCCACCTTTACACTATATCCTGCAAGAAACATTGTGTGGAGGTGTGGGGAGGACTGCCACACAGATTGGGTTGCAAAATATTTTGAAATTTGCTCATGGATACAACGTGTGTGTGAGTGTGTGTGTGTGTTACTACGGTGAGGTAGGGACATTCTAATCTTAGAGAAAACCACAATCTGGATTGCAGGGTTTGAGGTTACAAAACACAGACCTGAACATTAGGTGGGACAAAATTAGGGCACCCTTGGTCTTTTTTTTTATTATTATTACAGAAATATTCATTCGCATTAAAGCGGTTGGGAAAAAGCATGTTTCCAGAATTTATAAAGTCTAGAATGTAAGTCCCTCAAATGTGGCAAATCAAACGTTGCCAACAAATAGAACATCTAATCATTATCTTTTCTAATGAATAGATAAGAATCATTTATAAACAGTGTATTGAATATGAGGTAGGCAGCTTTAAAGTGCTTACAGTGAATGGTAAGGATTGTTAGCCAGCCTCTGGGCATACGGCTTTCGTGAGATGAACTGAATAAGCCTGTTGGCTTATTTCAGAATTCACTCCTGAAATCCATCTTCACTCTGTTCCCTGATTCAGGACCATAGCAGAAGCCTGACAACTCAGTCCTTTTTTCCTTTTCTGGAACATCAAGTGCAGGTGGTTCCTCTGAGCCTCCCTTACAACGTCGCAGGCAATCATCTGCTAACAGCCGGGCTTTACCTTCCTCTGATGAGGGCTGCTTTGGGTTTCTGGAGCCTGTTTTGCCTACTCTGCAGAGAATTCGAAGTGCCCTGGAGTTCGCATTTCCCCCGACACAGAACTTAACAGTGTTTGATGGGCGCCAAAGCGTGAAAGTCCAGTTGCCTAGCTTTGGGTTGGGATCGCTCTGAGGTATAACTTATACTACAGAGCTTCCCTAGGACCAGGCTGAAGCCAGACAGATCCTGAAGAACTTTGCAAACCTTGATATAAGACGAGTCACTATCTCCCAAGACAGGTTACTAAACATTCCACAGCTGCTGTCCTGCTTATACAGGACAAGTCCCAGGGGTAGAGAGGCAAACGTTGCCCAGAGTAACCATAAAGCTGTGTATTTCTTGCAATTCTTCTATTCATTAAAAGTATAATACTGGAAAAAATTTGAAAACTCATATAAGCCAAGCTCACATTGACTTCTGGAGCCCTTGTATTATCCCTTCCATCAGTAACTTATTTTTTGAACACTCCCAAGGACAGGACAGGGAACCATCTCCTGAGATAGTCTCTTGCACTTCTGTATACTTTTGCATGAGTAAGTGACGTTAAAATTACTCCCTCAGGCTCTCCCACTCAACAGCAGTCTTGGAGGGCCACAGAGTAGGTCCTTCTTCCCTCAAACTCCCTCTCTGATTCTATGATGAAAAGACACCATCCATACTTTCACCTTCTTTTCTCCAAACTAAACAATGCTCCTTCAATGAATCGTTCTAGGGATTTCAGGTCAGTTTCCTGTTTCAATGACTGCCATTTAGACATGTTCCAATATGTCTTTGGTCCTCTTAGAGTACAATCACAGAGCTTAATGCAATCTTCTTAGAGGATAAGAGTTACCATTAGAGCATTGCAAGCTATATACAGAGCTCCTAAAATATGATTATCACCTCCCTTTTTCTAGATGCTATGCCTCTATTAATACAACTTATAATTTCTTTAGCTTCTTGTTACCACATGGCTTTGTTTATTAACCTTTATTGAACTTCCTTCCTTGCTTCAAAACATAAGACACTTTCACATGTATTGCTTTTTATTACAGCTTCTCCATTCTATATCCAGTATTACTATTTTGGATCCAAGTTCAAAGCTTCTTCGTTCCTATCAAACTTAATTTTAATCATATTAGGGCTATTGTTCTGGGATTTATGTGATTCTGTAGTTCATTTATCCTGTCTTTTTTCCTTAGAAGTACATGCATATATGCAGAAGTGATCTCACTGGATTCATATTCTCTATATTTGGATTCTTGTTTCTTTGGAACCACTGGGGTCCAAATTAATAGGAATCAGCAAAGCATGGTCCTTTGTATGATATATCTTGCCAGTAAAAATTAGTGAAAAGTCCAGGCAGGGAGGAAGCTACACACATCACACAAAGGCTTTCTTGCTACATTTTTCCTGAGAAAACACAGACACCTGCCTGATTATAATTACAGACTCAGTTCCTTGGCAGGTTGCTAATCCAAACTGTTTATTCTAAACATGGTTCTGAAATTGCCCAGAGCATGACAAATATGTGACTACGTAGGTGATTTACTGAGTAGCCCAATAGTTCAATTATTTCACCACTTCCTATAACCATAGCCCCCCAAAATGATAGATGAAAGGATCATTCCTGCATATTGAACCAAGCAAAACTTTCAGGACTATTTGCTAAAGCCACAGAATTGTAACACCCTTGCCTTAAAAGCAAGCTTTGCATTGGGCACTAATAATGCTTCTATTCTTCTAATACAGGCCTTCTTCTACCCCTGGCTTTGGTGTCCTTGTGGGAGAAGAACATGTCCCTGGGCACAAAGCCAACTGCATGTGTCTGTGCCCCCACAGTAACGGTGCTTGCAAATTCAATTCTTCTCCTCAGTAGATGTGGGATGGATGTGTGCCCTGAAAGCGCACCTTGAGTGGTAAGACGCACTGAAAGGCAGGAGCATCTCAGAGCCCAGTGGCATGGGTTTGCCACGAAAACCAGCCCACCTGGAGCTTGCATCCTGCTAAGCTGGCCTGAGCTCGGCATCAGAGCCCTCTTGGGATGCTCACGGCTCACGGTGGGCGGGTGGGAGGCTCACACTCACCTGGGACTGGCCAGTCACCGGGGTGCCATTGTTCAGCTGCAGCAACCCGTTCTGCCCATCTCTGTAGAGCGTAACTGTGTGCCAGCCCCCCAGTTTGATTTTGGTTTCACTTACAATGATGGCAACCCCAGTTCCACAATTAAACCTGTAGGAGCAAAAAAACAGAAAGGCTCTTTGATCAATCAGCTCATTATGCTTTCGGACTCCTTGGATACCACTTCTGGGGCTTCTCTGAGAGTCAATCTGTTCAGTTATGTTTGTGAATATCAAGAACTGTTTAAATCTCTACAGGAAAGAGTGAGACACCTGCTTTCTGGGCCGGCCTCAATCTAGTTATCTTTAATCTGCCCACAGACCTTTCAAACGTGGGGCCTTCTTTAACCTGATTTTCTCTGCAGCTTCGAAGATGATGGGCAACGAAGATCCTCCTCCTCCTTCTCAGTGACTGCCAGATGCTTCAAGTGGATCCAAAGTGCAGAGAATTGGAATTTGAGTCATTTTGCTTCCAGGTATTTCTCTGGGGACTTCCCCCAACTCCCAAATGATAGGCTCAGCGATATTATTAAAATGTCAAAAAAACAAGTCTTCACACTCATTTTGGCAAGCCGGCCAGCACCGCCATCTGTGTTCAGCTGTGCCCAAATGCAGGTGCAGTTTCCATAGGAGGCCCCAGCTTTGGGGGGAGGTGTGGGCAGAGGGGGAACATTCTCAAATGATTGCTTTATTCCTGTTTTAGTTTTTTTTTCTTCCAACTTCCCTATGGCCCAGGGTACGCACTAGTCACTATGCCTTACATCTATGATTTTGACCCTTTCCAGTCAACTTCCAGGCAGCCACCATGCCACTTCCTCATGGGTCCTGAGATGGCCAGTGGGGAAGGACACATAACCAGCATTGTCCTTCTCAGGACGTGCACTAATTGCAGTCACTTCTCATGGCTTCCCTTTGTCTTCCACGATGCTCAGTGGAGTGGACTGGGGTTGAGAGGCATTGAGGAGTAGGCTTATCTAGGGGGTGATATCAGACTCACTCCACAGCAGCTGCCCAGTTGGAGAGTGGTCACCAGCAAATCACAGCCAGTGCCACTGGAACTCTAACAGATCCTCCAAGAGTGAAAACTGCCCCCGGTCCTGGCCCTAACATCAAACTTCCATGAATCAAAGCATATAGCAAAGGATAGAGGACCACTGTCTACCCCAAGTGGGATATGTCAGTCTTCTTCAGCTTAACCCAAAGTAATTTTTGTGCTGAAATACTCAAAAGACAATAATGGTTAATGCTTACTGAGTGCTTACTATAGGCCAGGCACTGCTCTAAGCGCTTGTATGTATTAATTCACTTAATTCTCACAAGAGCCCTGGGAGGAAATGCAGGCTCAGAGAGGTTCAGTCACTTGGCTGAGGGTCAAGGAGCGGAGGAACGGTGCCCTCAGGATCTTAACCAGTGCACTATGGAGAAGGACAAGGCTGATCCTCATTGGTCATTTCTCAAATCGATGCTTGTGTACTCATGAGGATGGTTGAAACACTCACACCTTCACAATACTCTGCCCCCAGAAAACCACACACAAACCAAAGATGGCTTCCAAAATACATTGGGAGAGAGATGGCCAGGACAGAGGAGGAACACCAGTCTGCCACAGCCTGAGGGGAAGACAGGGATGGACTCTGAGCCTCTGAGAGCCCTCTGGAGGTTGTAGGCTCCGGCTCTGCTCTGCTCTCCATGGATGTCAGTCCTACTTACAACAGGGGACAGGGAGAAGATCTCAGCCTCCTTCCCATCACAACCACTAGAGCTCTAGGAGCAAAGGGACTAGATCACTTTAGGCTCATTGTTGCACTCACAGGATCTGCAATGGTGCCTGGTACACTGCCGGTGGGTGCTCAAGAAATCTATCCTGTTGAATGAACGGATGGTTACAGGGCTCCGAAACTCAAGTTCCAAGGGTAGCTTGGCAATCCTGATAAGCCACTATTTAGTAACTTGCTCTATGCTCATCTTATATATACCGTTCCTTTATCTGCAGGAATCCATTCCATATATTTTTTTTACTCACGCTATAAAAATGTAAAACCATAAGGTAGGATGGTACTTAAAAAATCTGTGGGATTTTGGTGAGAGTTACCTGAATTGGAGTGAGCGTCGGATGATGACCAGGGACATGAAGTCACCCCTCCCATGCTCATTCTCCCCGCAGTAGAGCAGTAAGCCATCTTCTGCCTCTGCCTATCATTGAAACAAAAGCCACACGAACAATGAGCACCACCTGGAAACACTCATGAATATAAGACCTGAGCATTTCCTCTGTGGTCCTATTTACAAAGGGACAAGTGCATGGACTCAACAATTAACTCCCAGGTACCAATTCTCAGTTCCTTTCCAGTTAAAAAACAAAAAGGCAATGATATAAACAGTGTGTGACGAATGGCAGTGAGGTTAGAGAAAGGTGGCTCTGCATTTGACCTGCTCTTCACTTGACCTTGCGGGTGTACCAGCAGAGCCTTGGGACAACCATGTGCGCAGAGACCACGGTCACAGAGAGGCTGTTTGCGTGTCCATCAAATTCTATTTTCCCCAAAGAGCATTCTATTTGTTTTTGTTTTTGTTTTTACTCTTTTTACTTCCCTCCCTCTTAAGAGGCATGCAAATTTGCTGCTTTCCTTCGGTCAGGAGAACAGGACAATAAAATCAGCCCCACTGATAGACTAATTTGGTTTTCACCCATGTGGGCTGCCCTAGCCTGAGACAGATCATCTTTTGGAAGATCTCAACACTCAACACACTCAAAACTGTGATCAATCATGACTTCCAAGGGGGTTTGTTTCCAGATCTTCAAACCTTGTTGCGTTGTCTGAGATGCCCAACAGAATGACTTTAAGCTGAAGTCACTGATTGAATTCTGATTTGCAGTTGATTCAGATCAGAGAGCATCCGCTGGGCCCTCACGATGTGCGAGGGTTTTGTATAGCAGCTCTCCTCTTTGTTCAGCTAAGGCCATAGCATTGAGGGCAGACATTTGGGCTCCCTCTAAGAGGGATTTGGGAATGGGGAATGCATTATACCTCTGAAATCCTGGCCTGTGAGGAGTCACAATTATAAGCAACAGGGCTGGGATCTACACATTCTCACTGGCCACCAGTCATTTCCATAGTCCAGTAGCGTACAGGACCCACCCTCCACTCGCTAGCACCCTTGAACGTGTAAACGTGCCCATTGTTCTCACTACCCTGTGAACAGGTGTAAGGACAGGCCCTGTATTATATTTACCTTTGCTATTATCTACCTGCTTCCTGCACCCCCTCCCCATCCCATTTGATGTGGCACAATGCTGTGTTAAGCTGTCTGTCCGATAGACATTCATCAAACAACTAATCCTTCTTACCCTGAATTCAAGAGTAATTTGAAATGCCTGATAGGAGTTCTTCAGAGGTTCAAAGGTTACAAAGGAGTGGCCAAAGAACTGAGGATACTGTATAACAATATCTGAAAAGAGAAAAAAGACAACATAAAAGAATATTATTTCCTCACTTCTTCAAATGCAAAAATCAATATACGCCATGGCCTGGATGTCATTAAGTGAAAACCCCTAATAATCTATTAAACCTAGCTTATTATCGTCTCTACTTTTTACACTTATGATTCTCATTCTTGGGGACTTAGAGCTTCTGAAATTCTTAGGGAGAAACTGAAGATTGTTAACTTGCTACCCTAAAAAGAAATCAATGGTTTTAAGACCACTGACACCTGTTTTCCAGCTGTACATTTGTGTAAATGTCAGTTGGCTCAGTTATTACCTTTCTTAACCTTCATGCAACATGTTTCAGCTGCACGTTTTCAGTAGAGATGTGATCAAAGTAAGGTCCACCTCCCCAAGGTGCCTTTAGGGTGATTAATTGCTTCAAAAGTACTACATGTGTGGCACACATAGACACAGGGCTGCGGTTCAACTAGAAGCAACAGAAGTCGCCTTACCTTTTTCCTGTGTTGCTAATTTAATCACTAGTACATGGAAAAGGGGGCTTCTGTTAGAAAAAGGGCTAGAAGAAATCATGCGTGGACCACAAAACTGCCCTCTGGCTCCCAATGGGGCCAACCTCCCCACCACATTCTTCTCCCCACCAAGGGCCTACCTTCTGAGCAGCTCTCGCCACCCCTGCCCAGGCTGCAGTGGCACCGCGAGCCCCCCCAGGTGTAGTCATTGACACAAAAGCTGTCAGCTGAGCAGAGCGTTTCATCACAAGACATGTCAAAGAGCCTCGGCATTATAGCCACGCCATTCTTCGCTTTTCTCTCCACTGGGGTGGGCTGGGGAGCCACTGTAGTCGTTGGGAGAGACGCTAGGGTAGGGGGGACAAGCCTAGAAGCAGTCTTTGGGTTTGACCTGGGTGCCATCTTGGATTCCCCCCAAAATTTCTTATTTCCTCCTTTGGTAGCAGGAAGTGGTTTAACCTAAAGCCAGAGAAGAGAAAGGATTCAGGATTAACACAGAGCACAGTGTTTTAGACAGCCTGATTTATGGTGGGTGTCTAACACTTGAAAACGTGGTCACTTTTGTAATTTCTCAAAACTCTAGGATATAGATGGGACAGACAGTACTGACCCCAGTTTATGGATAAGAACTTAAGGCTCAAGGATTTTAAGTACCTTGCT
The DNA here is from genome assembly GCA_028646485.1 of Cryptoprocta ferox. Classification (NCBI taxonomy): domain Eukaryota; kingdom Metazoa; phylum Chordata; class Mammalia; order Carnivora; family Eupleridae; genus Cryptoprocta; species Cryptoprocta ferox. The sequence continues at coordinate 115,537,267 of CM053572.1, forward strand.
CTGTGCTATACAGAAAATCATTGGTAAAGCTGATAGTACATGATTTTTATTATTATAATATCACAAGGATGCCTCACTTTGTCAAAGAATTTTTCATGTCCTTCGAATATCTGACTTTATACATTTTCCCATGGTGGGAACCTAAATATGTTTTTGCTAGTCAGCAGGCAGGGGTTGGCTACAGAACATTAGCATACTTGGTGCCTAGTTCTACTAACTTATAAGCACCTGGAGACTAATAGTCAGAGAAAATAAATACGTTATTAAGAGCAAATGGGCCCACTTAAATAAGTCTTAAGTAAAATGTTCATGGTTCAACAGCTAAATTGCCTTGCTCAGCAGCAAAACCAAAACACACAGATTTTAAGAGCAGAGATTCTCGTTACCTCCTCAAAGGAAATATCCAAATCTAAGTCGTCTTCAAACCCATCATCATCCTCACTGACTCCCAAGTCAGTTGTATAGCGGGGTCCATAGCGGCCACTTCCTGCTTCCTCGGGGCCTATGCAGAGAAAGGAGCACACTACTGTCGACATATGCCTTCCCTCCCCTTTCTATCCTAATTCAGCCACAGACAGCACTCTACCAAATAAATTGGGATATACTGGAAACACACAAAGAATTCAACACGGAAGAGGAAGCATCAATGACTAAAAAATAGAAAGTGTTTCATCTCATAAGTGTTAAGGAAATGCTAATTAATACCAGAAAGAGCTGCCGTTTTAAACTGACGAGATTGGCAAAAACGTAAAAGCTGGGCAATAAAAAAATATTACCAAGGATGGGATCGATGGAGACTCTTAATACATGATGTTAGATGTGTGTAACCACTTTGCAAAAATACTTGGAAATAAGTAGAAAACGTTCTACCTTTTGACCCAGCAATCTCATACCAACTTACAAAATCCGGACAAACTCTCCCACATTACCAGAACGTGTGCAAAACACATTCCTAGCACCAGAATTTATCATAGTAAAAAGCATTTCAAATTTGCTATTTATAACAGCAAGTAACATCCTACATATCTGTCAGTAGACAATGATATGTGAATTACAGTATATCTATGGAATAGAATACTACCTAGCAGGAGAAATAAATGAGCATCTGCTATATCGACATGGCTTAATCTCACATTATTCCATGCAAAATATGCAAGTTGCAAAAGAACATATTCAGTTTGATGCCATTTATATAAAATTCAATGAGAAGCAAAATTTAATATATTATTTAGGGATAAATAAATATATATAGTTCTCTCTCCACATAGAACTAAATATATATTTACATATATATGTATATATATGGTTTAAACTCCCGAGAAAAGACAATGACAAAAATACCTGGGGGAAGTTAGAAAAGGGATGTGGAATGAGGCATGAGGCACAGAAGTCTTTGAGTGCTCTATAATAGTCTATTTCCTTAAGACAGATGTTAAGAACCTGTGAACAGTCATATTATTTTTATATGAACTTGATGTATGAAATACTTCACTACAAGTTGTTTAAAACAAGAAAGAGATAATTGCACTAAAGCAAACAGTGCTACACCCAGAAAAAAGGGGCCCTACATGGTTATCTTGAGTGCTACCATTTCCATCTATCTCAGCAGGACAATGGAATCTTTCAGACCTGGAAGGTGGGCTGAGAAACACTCTTAGGCGACAATACAGGACATTGTCCTTTGAGTTAGGAAGGGAAGGGAAAGGAAAAGAAGAGAAAGGGAAGGGAGGGGAGCGGTCAGGAGGTGAAGAAGACAGGACAAACATAAACGGAGCTTAAAGCCATTCTGCTTTCAGTATAAGCTAAGCCAAACACCTTTGTCACAAAAGCAAACTCACCCTCCTTTAGGCAAAAAATAGCAAGCAGATTGAAAACAGAAGGACATGACAGAAAGGACAGAAAGAGGTGGTGGGAAGCCTCTGGTCAGGCACACTGCTGACCAGAAATTTCCTTTGGACCAGGAAGAGAGAGAGCGTGGTGGGCAGGTGATCAGGAGATAGCAGGGAAGGAGCTGTTCTCAGGTGTTAGGGCTCATTTTGGTGGAGGAGGGATAACACCGGGGAGGTGATGTTCTCACTACCCCTCACTACCCTCACATCAATTCTCCACAGTTTTATTTAAAATAGCCCACATGTCAGCAGAAAATTCAAGCCTGTTGATTACAGGTTTATACCTGGATGCAAGTTCTCTTAAGCCACCTGCATCCAGCCAGCACAGCTGCGTGCCAGATGTCTTCACTCAAAAAGCCAGCAAGTTTGAACACCACTTTCCTCTCTCTTGTCTCTCTGTATCTGTGTATCTGTCTACCTCTCTCCGCGACTCTGTCTCTATTTCTGGGTCCTTTTCTTACTCTCCATTTCTATGTCTATCTCTCTCATATATTCAAAATTGTCAGATTAAAGAGGAAATATTCCATTTGAAAATAAAGGTACTGTATAGCACATACGTGAAGAGAGCTGGGTCTTATCTCCAGGAAGCTGGCTTTTCTACCTCGAAGGTGTTCTCTCTGCCCTGTGCACATTCTTGCCATTCTTGTACTGTGCTCATCAAAGCCGAGATACTCTTCATTTAATCTTGTGATACCCTATCTGAAAAATTAAAACTTTCAAGGGCTACCACCATCTACAAGATAAGTCTTAGGTTCTTGGTTGAGAATTCAAGGATCTCAATGGTAACTCCTTGTTTTCCCTCCTTCTTTTCCCCCTTCACCATGATTTACTGAAACCTACTGTCTCCCCCCAATTAATAGGTATGTTTGTGTGCATAACATAATACATTTCTAAACTTTACAGTAATTTTGCAAAGCAATTATGGTTCATTTCACTTTGTCGATAAGTAAGTTGAAGCTCAGAAAGGTTAAACGATTTGACAAAGATCCAAGACCTTGTAACTGGCCTGACTCAAAGCCAGATCTGTCTGGTCGCTGCTTTCCCAGTTGCCTGTAAGAGAAGAAGACTCTGTGGAGGTGGAAAGAGCCTGGGAATTGGAAAATCAACATTTATTGACCATTTTTACTGTGCCAGGAACTTTTCATGCATTGTTTCTATTAATCCTCAAAAAGTCCTATAGAGGTAGTATTACCTCCATTTTACCATGTGGAGATATAAACTCAGAAAGATTAAATAACTTGCTCAAAGGCAGGAAGATAAATGGCAGAGCTAGCATTTATCTTTGGTCTCTCTTTTGACTACATCATACTATTTATAATCTGACTCCAAATTGTGTTTTCAGCCTTTTTTTTCCCCTTGTCAAAAGTCCTAATGGTCAGACTGGTCTACCAGTTGTCTCCTTAATATATCTTGTGTTTTCTCACCCCAAGACTGGTCACTAGTTTTTGTCCACATTGCCATCTTTTCTTCCTCTCCTTTTTCCTACACATAGCTTACCTATGCTTCCAACTGCACTCATTCTGTGGAGATAGAGCTGAATGTACATCATGAAAATGCTAAAATCAAGTGATATTTTAAAAAGAGAACATCAGACTGTTCTGGAGAAAAAAATGGTTATTCCACAAAAGATGGAACTGCCAAGACCTCTAGGATGTTCCTCCATCTCCTCCTGGCTGGGGTTCTCCACCCATGGATGTGTGCTCCTAAATATGAGCTTGGAATAAACTTCCATAGCTTGATAAAATCAGCATATATTTGAGATGGTATTTCCACCGGGCCCTGGAATGCTGCCCTTGTGTTTCCCAGCACAGCTGTGAACCCCTTGAAGGCAGGAACCATAATTTTAGACTTCTTGCTATCCCTTTTCTTCATTCATTTAAGTAACACTTTACATACTCATCAAAGCTCCCTCCAGGTACAGAAGATACTCCCACAATGCTCTTTACTCGTCTCTGTCCTGGCCTGACCTGGCTGGGCATGCCTATTTAAATGACAGAATATCTGGAGAGGAATCCTTACGTGGTGAGACTCTGCCCCTCATTCAAACATATTCCCCTTAAACTGCCACCATCCTTGTCCCTTTCCCCAATTCAGGCTAAAAGTTTAAAGTTGAAAGACACAATCCAGTCCAAACTTCCCATTTCATAAATATATAAACTGAGGCCAGAGAAGACAAGTGACTTGGGATCAAAGTCATTCATCTCATTAGAAGATCTGGGGTCAGACTTGGATCATACAACCCCTAGTTCAATATCCATAATACCCTCTCATGCAGACTTTTTGGTGCTAAGTATCTAAGATACTTCAGCTGGGAGAACATGGAGAAACTGAGGATGGATGGGTGCATCATCCATGCACCCAGAAACTGAGGATGATGGGTGCATCAGCAGGTAGCTGAGGTCTCCTCTTGCCCCTTAGCCCATCTAAGAAGTCTATCTTGAAGGCAACTCCTTAGAGAAAAGGACCATGGATGTGTTGCGGCGGCTATGAAATGGTACCATGATGAGAATGGAAATCATTCCAGATTCTCTGTTCTTTCTAATGAGTAAAATAAGGCATATACTATTCATTGGATAAAATCCTTTGGTATTTATAAAAATTGCTCTGTTTTGACATGGTATCACATATCTTTTTGACATCAGAGGCTACTTCTCAGTTTGGGGAAACAAAGGGTGTGAGATAAACAAAGGGAAAGGAATATGGAATTACAAGGACTCAGAGTCAAAGAAATTTTGACTTTTATAGAAAGACTTTAGAGATCAGCTAGCACAAGTCCATTTTACAGAAGAGTAATCTGAGGTTCACAGAGTCCATGTGACTTGCCCAGAGGGACAGCACATTGGTGACAGAGCTGATCTAGAATTCTGGGCTCCTGATGCTGCTTTCTACTATCCTTTACAACCTGTCAAATTCCCTATCCCTCATAATAACCTGGGCTAATAGTTATTTCCCATTTTTAATGGGAAGGAAAAGAGTACAGCATGGCTGGAAGAATGCTGGAGTAAAGCTCTCTGCTCTTGTTCATGGACGGCCTCACCACTTCAGAGTTCAAATCCACAGCTTACATGAAGTTTTTACCAATGCCATTTCTAAGTGAACACAGAATGCACAGTCCGAGACAGTGATAAGAATTCTCTCAGTAGCCTGGGGTTATTGTAATTAAGGTGCATAACTTATCTCTTTCTACTTGGCACATTGTTAATTAGGAAAAGAGAACATTAAAAAGGAAGCATTTATTTAGAACCAGAATAAAACCACTCACTGAATGCAAAACAAGTTCAAGCGTTATTCCACTGGAAGAAAAACTAATATACAAAATACAAATTGCTGTTGAAAAGTTAAAAGATGACTTATTTAATAAAAATGTGTATGTTTATTTTTATAAAAGCATCACAAGTGTTCTATAGATAGTGAGTTTCTCTGACGTCAACATGGTGTAGTTGGAAATACCTCTGGTCACAGAATCCAAATAATTAGGAGAGGGACACAGATGACTATGTGACCTTGGACAAGACACTTGATCTCTCTGGGTCTCACATTTTCTAATAGAGCAAGGAATGGGATTAGATTTGATGACTTACAGAATCCTTTCTAGCACTAACATTCTGTGACCCTTAAGTTTACACTTTTGATTTAGACATATTGCTGCCACCTATTACTCCAAGCAAGGTTTGAAAAAGAAACAACTGGGGAATTTAATTTATGTGGAAAAAAAAGAAGTTAGTTCAGCATAGAAGTTACATGCTTTGGGGATTGTGGCTTTCTGTTCAATATTATAAGCCTCCTAGAAGATAGGATATCATTTATCAGAATTCATCTTCATTCATAAGAACCGGGTTATTGCAGTCCCTTCTCTTAACAGCTCTTGGCAACGGATGAGAGAGGAACACTTGTTTCCCCACTCCTGAAGTTGTAATCATGCAAAGAGATTTTCTCAAAATACTGTTAGATTCTTGTCTAACCCCTTTTCCTCCCACAGAAGTAGAGACAGTAGCCTGGTCGCCGGATGGAAACATTTGGTACACATTTCTGAACTGAGTGAAGCTAATCTATCAAAGGACCAGGGGAAGGAGAAGGAGTTGGGGGCAAATTTGGTCCCCCCCACCTTCTTTCTCAACTTAGAAAAGCAGAAAGCAGTGACCTGGGCAAGTGTGACTTCCCTGCAAATGCAAACTTTCCTTCAAGTGGGCTCTTCTCTAGTCAAAGGGGAGTTCACAAACCCACTTCGTACCTTAGACAAATGTACCTGCTACAGTCTCTGCCTGGCCTTTATCAGAAATAAGGATGGCAATTTGATTCTTTAGCTGCTGACTCTGTTGTCATATTTTTCAGTTGGTTCAGAAAATGGACAAAGGGGAAAAGTGTTGTTAACTGGGCAACCTCAAAACCCTAACAGTCACCCAAAGATGAATGATTGGAGGAAAAGGGTCCCCCATGAGGCAATGTGTCATGGACAGAAACTAGGTCATCACCTCCAGTGCAAATATTTAAGATTCGGCTGGTTGGATGGAAAAATGACAGGTCAGACCTGTGGCCTTTGTGGCTTCAGAGACTTTTTTGTTACTCTAGTTCAAGCCCCATCCCATACCAATTTATTCCTTCTCATCCTGCTCCACCCAGAAAGAACATTGGTTCTTCTTTCATTTCAGAGGCACATCATGCTTTCTCCTGCCTCAGGGTCTTTGGACATGTTATTCCCTGTGCTTGGAAATCTTATCCCTCACTGCCCATCTTTTGCCTTTTTAATTCTTATATCTGCTCAAAATCACTTTGTTAAGAGATGTTTTTCTCTGTACCCTAGATAAAGTCAGGTTTCCTTCCTCTATACTCTCATGGTTCTGTCCTCTCTTATAGCATTATTAACTTATAATTACATATTTATTTGTAGAATGATTTCATAAATGTGACCCTCTCAGTAGATTGAAAATGCCTGGAAGGAGGCAATATGGTCCATATTGGTTTCTACTATAACACCAAAACCTCACTCACTCCCTGGCACATTGTAGAAACTTACAAAACATGTAAGAAACAAAAAGAGTGAACTTCTGAAATAATTTAGGCAGAATAACAATATATGACAGTAGCATTCATCTGGATTCTTAAATATCAAAAATCTAGGGACAAGAGGACCCCACATAAAGAGTTTAAAAGCTATCAATAATTCTGAGATCTTAAAGAAATCATTCTACAAACCTTTCCTGGAAAATAATCTGCATCCTGTACCCCTTCTGGGGTTGGTCTTTCAAGTGGCTCTTCTACATTGGCTTGAGCTATATGAAGTTAGTCCTGCCACCTTCACTGAAAATGATAGAACCAGGACCTATGTCTGAGCCTAAGACCACCATATCCAGATCGCCCACCTCTGAGGGCCTCGTGAAAATCTACCAAAAGGAGGGTTTCATAGCAGAGGGCAAGGCAGATATTTCAACCTTAATCCTTCCTCCCTTACCTCTTCTCTGTAGATACTATAGGAGCTAAATGTTGTATTTCTGAACCTCCTTTGCATCTAGGTAGTTTGGGTCAGTAAGGTGCAAATGGAAGTCTGTTGGAACTTCCCTTTCTACTACATTGTCTTTGGCAGTGAAGGTGGTTGTGATAGCTGGAGTTTCAATGCATTCCTAACTGAAATGGATGTGGATCCAGCGACACAATTAGACCCTCTCCTTGGGAAATGTACCCACCAACCGTGCATGCTGAGGGGTGAGGCACAAGAGCTCCCCCGTGATCCTGAAGGTCACTGGGATAGACTTCTGGTTCTTCATAAAATTAGCCTGCTCAACATCAGCCTCAGCAGCACAAGGACTCAGAGGGTCTGGAAAGACACTGAATGGTTTCCCTTGCTCCTTCCTGTCCCCCCTAAAATCTGCCTGAATGTTTTCCTCCACTTGGAATGGGTCTAACTAATCCAGGGTATGTTTCTATAGTGGTAGGAGCGGGGTGTTGAGAGAGAGCTGCTCTAAGTACCAGCCCTAGGTAGATGTGTTTGCGCTTTTCTGCTCAGGCTTCATGAATCTCTCATCTGACTGTAGCTCAGGATGATACCCCGGCACGAAGTGACCACTAGAGCCCTCCCCTCAAAGCTTCTCCGACTCCTTAATTCTTATGCACACACACACAGAGGACGCACCAACTGTGCATAACCCCTGTGGGTATCGCCTTTTGAAGAACATAAACCAGTCAGCCGAGAACAAGCCACTGTATCTTTCTCTCTCAGAGCCTTCCTATCTACAAATAATGGAGCCATGGAAAGTTAAGGAAATGGCCAGAAACCAAGATGTTAGGCACCTACTTCTCTGCTACCCACTGATGGAGGAGATACACAGGCAAAGCATAATGTAAGAGGTGGCTGTAAACACAGCAGGAAAACCCAAGGCCATATTTTCATCACGCTGTGCTAGAAATTTCAGACTTGGAATCTTTGTAACTTCAAAGAATAATGAATTACAATTCACTGACATTCTATGGCGATACCTCGGGACTCAGGGAGGAAAGGGGAGTGTACTGTTTAGACAGGCAATGAGAACATTTCTAAACAACTGAAATGGTGGCTGGCATTAAGAATCCAGTGTTATGTATACAAGAGGCACTCAATATGTATTTGTTAGATAAGAGAACGAGTGAATGTTCGCTGTAACAACCAAATCTTACAGTGTGCTCTGCACATGGTAAACGCAAAATAAATGTTTCTTGAAAGACCACAATTTTAATCTGGTCAATGCCAATGCTCTGTGTCTAGCCAGTCATTTGTACTGGGACTTAAGTAGCAATTGTCAATTATTGATGGCAGAAAACTATTGTCCACAGTGTCAGGAGGATATGGCTTAAAAAGTGAGATCTCTCTCTTCTTCTCCCTCTCTACCTCTCTCCTTTTCTCTTTTTGTGGGATAATTTGGCAGTACATATCAAGCATTTGAGTTATTCAGTTTTGTAATTCTATTAGAAATTTATCCTAAGAAAGTATTCAAATGTATTACAAATGTTCATTATTTTTTAAAATTATTTTCAACTTAATGATGTGTGCTATGTTCATGGGATGACATTATGTTTGGAAGAATGGAGGTCATTGGCCCTCTTCGCATGAGCAGGGGGCAGGTAAAGGCAGGTTGAAGTCGGCTGAACAGGGAATAGAGGTCAAAAAAACAGTGGCGGAGGTAACAGTGAATACAGACAATACAGTAACTCTAGCTTGAAGGAAAGCAGAGAAATGAGATGGTAGGAGCAGAGTCGTGGGGTCAAGGGAGTCTTTTCTGTGAGTATGGCATATGTGTGTTGATGAAGATGATGTAGAACAGTTGAGAGTGAAAGAAGGATTCTGTAGGGGGGACGGGGTAACAAACACAAAACTGACGTATATAGTGTGATCTCCAATCGGCCAGTACAAAACAGGGCTCCGTTCACACGCTGCACTTGGGACTCAGGAGGTTGAGCAGAGACTGAGATGGGAAAGACAGAGGACATGAAGCTTGATGACGGCTTGTAGTACTGTAGGGAGGGAGACACCCCACCCCCACAGCACAGGATGACCAATGCTGTGTGCTCTGTGGGTTTCCTATGTCCTTTAAAGTGGCTTCATATTTGCACATCAACTGTGGCCCAGTTCTCTTTTAGAGATCACCAGATGGTTTAAACCAGAGATGGTGATAGCTTCTCATCCCTCCTCTCCAATTTGAGACACGATGCTAGGAGAAATCATTACCATCAAAAAATTTTATATGGGATTAAATGGTTTTTCAACAATGAAAGAGAGACTCAATCATAAAGTTAGAGAGAGTTTATCACTAACAGACCCTCAAGGATTTACGGGACAGTATCCTTCAGTAGGAAGAAGTAAAGGATAAGATGCAGAGTAGTGGGCAGAGAAACTGGTAAACGTTTGGATAAATCTAAAGAAGCGTTACTTTAAAAAAATGCCTAACCTGTGGCTATTGGGTAGAACAAAGCTACTGAAAGAGAACATGCAAGACAAGAAAGAATTCACTTAGATTGAGGCTGCTAAGATCCTCTTATCATTTATGAGGGTAAAAGATGCTGATTAACTTGAGAATATAAAAGTTTGAAAGTTAACAATTTATGGATGGTAAATAAAAGAATGCATAATTCATCCCAATAGAGGGGGAAAAGTGGGGAGCTAAGAAAATATAGTCAATCCTATAGAAAACAGGAAGGAAGCAAAGACGAAGATTCTCCCTGATCACCAAACGAGAACAAAACAGAGTAAAGAACACAAAATAAAATGGTAGAAATAAATAAAACATCTTAACAGTTACAATAACTGTAAAAAAAAAAAACACCTTGCCATTTAAAGGACAGAGCTTGTCAGATTGGATTTTTAAAAGTTAAGCTGTATATTGTTTCCAGAAAGTACCTACAATGTAAGACACGGAGAGATCAAAAGTAAAAAAGATGTAATAGATGTTTCCAGCAATATATAAAAGGAAGCTAGAGTATCTATATTATTACTATATTATTATTAGGCAACATAAACTTTCAGGGAAAAAGAAGCAGCATCATTAATGTTAAAAATGGTTGCTGAATAATGATTAAAAGAACCACCAGGAATATAAGATGATCCTAACCTTGAATATACTTAATTTTACAACCTCACATATACATTGAGAAAAAGATTGAGATATAGGGAGATATGGTGGGAAATTTCAATGTGTCTCTCTCAGTACCTGACAGATCAAGCAGACAATATAGATGATTTGAATGATGATATTATAAAGCTTGATCAAGTGGACATATATAGAACCCTAGACATCAAAATATGAGCATACACATTCTCTTCAAAAGTACATGGGCAGGGCACCTAGGTGACTCGATTGGTGAGTTCAAGTCCCTCATTGGCTCTGTGTTGACAGCTCACAGCCTGGTGCCTCCTTCAGATTCTGTGTCTCTCTCTCTCCCTGCACCTCCCCTGCTCATGGTCTATCTTTCTGTTGTCTCTCAAAAATAAATAAAATCTTTTTAAAAATTATTTTTAAAAAAGGGACATGGGAAAAGTGTGTGGAAAAAAAACTGTGACTACAAGAAAGAAGGAAGGAAGGAAGGAAGGAAGGAAGGAAAGAAAAAAAGATCCACAGATTAAACTAATTTCAAACTGCCTTCCAACTAGAAGAGACTGGAAAGTGTGACAAAACTCACTTAAAGACTTTGGAAAGATCCAAATAAATGGATGAGATAGAACATGGATTATCCTATATCATAAAGATGACAATTCCTCCTGAATCAATTTATAAATTCAATATAGAATTCAACATAATTCTGATTTTTAAAAGCCCAACAGAGTTTTTCATGGAATTGAAAAACTGATTCCAAAATTTATATTGAAGAGTAAAAGTCAAGAAAAGACAGGGCAAATTTGAAGAATGAGGTAAAATTGAATTACCTTCCAGATAACATAATTTTATAAAGCTGCATACATTAAGACAGTGTGGTATGGAGGCAGAGATAGAGAAATAGACTACAGAACTCAGAAACAGATCCACAAATGTATGAAGCTGATACATCAGAAAGATGTCATTACAAATCAATAGGGAAAAGGATTAATGAATGACTCAACAATTGGTGCTAGGACAACTGGTTATCGATATGAAAAAAATATTAAGTTAGGCTCCTACTTCTCCATACCTAAATGTAAATTTCAGGTAGATTGAGATCTTAAATATGAAAAGCAAAATTTTCAAATTTATAGGATAAACAAAATTTTGCTTAATGACATTGGAAAAGGAAGTAATTAAAAAAACAGCATAAATCATAAAAGAAAAATTGAGATATTTAATTGCATTGAACAAAATAATTCTGTTTATTAATTGATATAAGTGAAGTGGAAGATAAGTCACAGACTAGCAAAAGATATTTGCAACACATATTACTAAGGATTAGTATTTAAATGTATATATTAATGCTTATCAATACATACTATGTAAAGATACATATATATACACACACTAGGTATATAATTAGCATATCTAAATAAATTAATGTATATCTATATATATTATATGTAGGCATATATACAAATAAGGAAAGGTAAAACATATGACTAGTCAATTCACAGAATGATTAATAAATTAATAAAATTATGTTTAACCTCACATATGGGGAAATGGAAATCAAAACAATAATAACATATCATTTTACCCCCATCAGATTGACCCTATTTAAAAGTCTTATAATACCAAGTACTGGCAAGGATCTATAGCAAGAAGGGTTTTGAACACACTGCCCATGGGATGGAGATAATTGCAAACACCCTGAGGACAAATTTTCTACCAGGTGACAGAGTTGAAGATACACATGCACAACTCAGCAATTTCATTTGTAAGCACATACTCAGGAGAAGCTCTTCTACACACACTCAGGGAAACATATATGAAATTGCTCATTGCAACATTGTTTTTAATGGTAAAAAGGGAACAATTTAAATGTCTAAAATCAAAATAACTGATAAATAAACTAGGGTGTATTTATGTGGTGGGAGATTATACAGCAGTGAAGGTACATGAATTAGAGCTTTACAATTCAACTTGCATGAGAGTCAAAAACATAATGTTGTGGAGACAAGTTCACCATCAAAGGGTACCTGCATGTCATTGCATTTATAAGGAATGTAGAAACATTCAAAACAATACCACATAGTTTGTAAATAAATATATACATGTTAGTATACTGATTAAATGCGTAGGGAAACCATAATACAATGCAAATATATCTCTAAGAAGACAGGAGGTTGGTGTTGGGAAGGTACTGGAGACAGGGTATGGACTGCCCCTGTATCTGTGATGTTTTATATTTGTAACACTGAAGAAAATATGGCAACCGTTCAGATTTGACAAAGCTGGGTCATGGATATAGAGGTATTCCTTACATTTTTCACTATGCTTGAAATTGTTCATAAGAAAAAGGAAGCAATGTAACAAAGGCAGAATTTTATTAAGAGAATGAAAAGCCATACCTAAGAAGCAAAGACCAAACTTGATGCTGTAGAAGTTTGAATAGGTGATGTGGGGGGGGGGGGGGGGGTGAACCTGAGAAATTTTCCCAGAAGGATGAAAAAATATGAGAGAAAATAATACATATGGATGTGGATATAGACAACAAGCGCCAAACCAAGGGATTATGGGTATTTCTTTAGTATTTACCAGAATAATGGAAGCAGAAATATGAATCAAAAACAAAAAATAAAACTTGTCTGAGCTGGAATAAAAAAGGACACCAAGATTTGAAAGAGCTAATATTGCTGCTAAAATGAAAAGACCTGTACCTAGACACAAACTGACAAGATTTCTATAGTAGAAAGAAAACCCGTAGGAATCAGGATGGTCATTTCTGTGTAGACAAGAAGTTGGGGAAGTAAAGAAATAACTTGAGGCTGAAATACATAGTTCACGAGGTGACTTATCTAGATTGGATTTGTATAGACGGGTTAGTAAGGCAAAGGAACTTCTACCATCTATAGAGAGTGTCTGAACTAAAAGGAATTAAGATACTTTTGAAATATCCCTTTGAACTGCAGTTTAAAGGAAAATCTTCAGTATTCAATAACAGTATGTATTCAGTGCTGGTCTCTAAAATATACATGAAGAATTTGCTGAATAATTCTGAAAGCATACTAACCATCAATGCTTCTAATTTTCTAAGGATTTTCCTTCTGTGAAGTTTGATTATCCCCAGAGAAAAGCCATGACTCAACTACAGCCCAAATTTAATGAGGATCAGTAAAAATCTAGCTATGCAAAAAAGATTTCTTCATCCATTAAGTAACTATTAAGGTCAGTATTATAATGCTCAATATTATTTTTTAACTTTATTTATTTTGAGAGAGAGAGAGAGAGAGAGAGAGACAGCAAGAGCAAGGGAGGGGCAGAGAGAGAGGAAGAGAGAGAATCCCAAGCAGGCTCCACACTGTCAGTGCAGAGCTCAACGTGGGGCTCAATCTCACAACCCATAAGATCATGACCTGAGCCAAAATAAAGAGTCAGACACTTAACTGATTGAACCACCAGGCACCCCTCAATATTCTTTATATAATGACTCATTTGGTAATTTCTTTCTACAGCTGTATCCAGAAAAAAAATATTTTCACTGAATTGCATCCTTTAGTCAGGTACCAACAGTGCTATAAAACCTTGATCTTTTCTTTGTCTTCACTAATAAGTTTAGAGTTTGGTGGCACATAGGACTTTAGAGACTGTCTCACCTCATAAATTTATAATTTGTGTTTCTGATTTGGTTTCTGATCATCTTATCACATTTAATTTTTAATTATGGTTTGTGAATGTATGTGTGTATAGGTATATATATAAACTGCCTCAAATGATTTTTGTGCATTGGCAAAATACAAGTGATTTAAAAATGCATTCAAATGTCTTAAGTGAATTCACATTCCAAAAGCTTGCATGGCTCTAGTAGACCATAGTCCTTACTGATGCGCTACAGAAGAGACCACTGGTGATAAAAATTAAGCTAGGGAGGGCCCCATGGTATGCTGTCATGAAGAAAACAACTCCTACATTGTGAATATCATCATAGGAGTAGAGCCAGCCTGAAATCAGGGAAGGGAGTCTGGCTTAAGTCCTTATTCTGACCCAGAATCCTCTCTAACAGTTGACTGAAAACCCCACAGAGAGTCTGTGATAGGAGCAAGCTAAACTCTCCCTGGGTCATGGATCCAGTTGTGCCCAAGAAACTTTTTTCAAAATAAATGGAAACAAGAGTAATTTGTTCTCACTTTCAAATAGATATTGGCATATTGATTAAACCAAGACACAGAGAGAGGAGAAGCCAGGAGCTCAGCTGAGGGTTTCCAAGCACTGAAGCATCATAAACCACTCTCCATCAGGGAGAAAATCATGAAATGCTAATTCTGAGAATTCACTGTCTGAATAACAAATGGAACCATCACGATGCTTTCTATGGAAGAACTTCCATTTCCCATGTTTGAAATCCACACCTTGAGAAATTATCATCCACACCTTGAGAATTTGGTGAGCAAGAAAAGAGGCGGATGTGGAAGAACACACAGCCTTCTTGGAAGAGTGGGTACAGCTGGTACACCATGTAAACCATCTGCCGGGGTCGGGGGGAGGGCTCATGCTATTATTGCCAGGAGCAACAAGGCAAGAAAAGTTAGCTGGGGCTAGGTTATGAAAGGTTGTGAATGTCAGGCTAAGGAGTGTGGCATTTATCCTGGGAACAGGAAGAGTAGGAGAGAGTAACCTGTTAATGGGAGTGGTTTTACATTAGCCCAGTGCAGGGATCCAGCGTGGATTTCCACGTTCTGCCTTTGTGCCCCTATATCTTTTGGCCTCATGAACATATTCAAAGATCTCTCTCAACACCCAACCCAGAAAACCTTCTACCTGGATTCTCTTGTTCTGCATCCCATGTCCCTTTGGAGAAATCCCACTCAGCCATCCCTAATGTCATCTGACTGGGGAACCTTCACTCATCCACCCCGCCGGCTTCCTGATCCACAAAGGCAATCACTGTTACCCCTCTGAGCTGCCGAGTGTGTTCTGTATACTGCGCATCACTATACAGGTAGTTGTGTGATAGTCTGTTCACTGGACTGGATCATGAAGCCCAGGAAGGCAGTAACTGTCTTAATTCTCTTTGAAAAGGGTTTGGCAAAAATAACTATTTGTGAAATTAATGGCTGATCCATTTGGTGACTTCTATACAGAATGTAACCTGACTTCATGTCCTTCAGTGCTATTATGTATTTACATGAAACTGTGTTCAATTTTCTAACATATTTTATTCACTATTATTCAAACTGCAGATTTCAAACACATTAGTGAACAAAAAAAAATAATTCAGTGGGGGCATGACCACATTCTTTTAAATGGAACCAAATGGTATAAAAATATAAAGTGTTGTATTTAGTATGGGGGAGTATTGTCTTATGAGACATTTGTGTGCACGTGCGCACACACACACATGCACACACATACTTATAGATATGTTTGTGTGTGTTGGACTGCCGTGCAAATTGCATATTCTTACTGTAGGTGGCAGTCCAAAAGAGTTTGAGAAATCCTTCACACTAGTTGATATTTTTGAATGCTAGTTGATTTTTCCAGTCTGATAGCCATTTTATTTTGAGCAAGGGTTAGATTTTCTAATTTTATTTCTGTCTTACAGTAGGGTTTCTCAACCTCAGCACTATCGACATTTTGGGATGGATCACTCTTTGTTGTGGAGGCCTGTCCTGTGCATTGTAGGATTCTTGCAAGTATCCCTGGTTTCTACCCACGAGATGCCAGTAGCACCTTCCCCCATTGTAACAGTTAATAATGTCTCCAGACTTTGCTACCTGCCCCCTAGGGAGCAAAATCACCCCCTGTTGAGGACTGCTACTCTATGGTGCCCAAACATAATGCTGAGCATTCAGGCAGCCTTTAAGAAATGCATAAGACAGTTCTGACGCAAAGATCTAGCAGGAGTCCAGTGCAATAGAAGGTCTGGGGATACCACCTCCAAACCTTCTTAACCTCTATCGGGTTCACAACCAGGTCCCTATGAGCCCCCTTCTGACTGCACACATTGTCTTCAGTCTAACCACAGGGTTTGCATGAATGTGGCTAGCGCAGTGTGCAGCAGGGCACAGCAAGTGTTCAGGATCAGGAGGTGTTCTTGGAAGCACCGAGAGGGGAGAAGGAATCCCAGGACTTCTGGTTGAAAGAAGTAGAGCCTTGCAACAAAAGCAGCATCTCAAGAAACTCATGTGAAAAGTTTCCACTGGGACCACGGAAGCAACAGTCCCCTTGCTCTGAAAAGAAGCTACAAGTATGCAGGAGATACAGGAAATTAAGTGTAGGTGGTGAGAAGTGACTCTGCTCTCATATGGAAGGGCCTGACCATGCATGCAAGTGGGGTCTTTGCAGCAGAGAGGTGGGTAGGAAAGAAAAAGAGCACTGGCCAGAAGTCCCATGAACCAAACACCCATGGCCACTAACTGGGGCCTGGGAGTAGTCCCTTAATCTGGTGACTTTTCAGTTCCTTATCAAAAAACTGTGGAAGTTTGGCTAGGTCCTTAACCTACTTGCTAGTTCCAAAATCCCATGATTTGATTTGGCTCTCTACCTTTAGTTTTCATGTATATTTTCCTCAAAGCTATAGAATTGCCTCTCTATTGGTCTCCCTTTATCTCTGTTGATTCCACACCATGGCCACAATGATCCTGTTTAAAATGTAGGTCAGATCACATCATTCTGCCGCTCAAAACACTTCAAGGGCTTTGTATCTAACTTAGAATAAAACCCAGTCTTCACCAGGACCCACAATGGTTGACTCCTGGTCTCTGGCTACCTTTATGAACTCACTTCCTATCATTCTTCTCACTCACCACATCCCGGCCAAATGAGCCTCCTTACTATGCCTAGAGTATCCTGAGCCTGTCATCACCTCAGCATCTTTGCACTTGCTGCTTCCTCTCTATGGAGGGACTCTGCTCAAATCTCTCTTTTGATAGTTCATTCCAAACAGCAGTTCCCACTATCCTCTATGCCCTCTTACTCTTTCTCTTTTCCTCTTAACACTCATCATTAAAGACATATCACTGGGGCACCTGGGTGGCTCAGTTGGTTGAGTGTCTGACTCTTGATTTTAGCTCAGGTCATGATTTCACAATTTGTGGGTTCAAGCCCCACATCTGGGGATTCTCTGTCTCCCTCTCTCTCTCTGCCCCTGCCCTGCTCTCATGCTTTCTCTCTCTTTCAAAAATAGATAAACATTTTTTAAAAGACATATTATTTATGTAATATAATATAATAAATACTTAGTTTATTATCTACTTACTTTCTGAGACTGACTCTCCCACATATAAGCTCAAAGAGGGCAGGGATCACCTATTTTATTGACTGCTAGACCCCAGCACCCAGAATTTGCCTGGTATATTATAGGGCATTAAATGTATACTTTAAAAATGGATTAGCAAAAGAATGTTTAAACAAGTGAAATAATCACTGTATATTCAGAAACTAAATTCTTTACTTCCTTCAGCATCAAGACATTTTCCAGATTAACGTAGAAAATTCCAGATTAATGTAGTGATGTATGAAGCAAAAAACAAAACCAAAATCAAAAAAAGCCTGACTTCAAGTTGTTTATAGCTTTTCTTATCTCTCCCTCTTGTAATTTTCATTGTTCTAATTCTTTCTGAATTTGACGGCCCTTTTCTTGCTTTTATTTTAGAAACTCATTCTATCAGTTTCTGGTACCCTGAGGATTCAGCATCGATTAGCAGCAGGATGTTATTAAGGACTCAGATCTCTATGGAGATTTTAGTTTCTGCTGGCAAACTTTTCTTTTGACTGCAGATAGTAAAATCTAAAACCAGTTGCCCTCTCCCATTTTGGCTGGGACTAGTTAACCATGGAAGAAGTCAATCATTTGGGGCAACAGAAGGGAAATTCTCTGTGTTGCCCTCATCTCGACCATTTCAGGGGACACCAAACTGAGTCTAAAAGGCTCTTCCCGCTCTGAAAGTCTGTGAACTATCGCCATCTGCTGGATGACTTGTGAACTACCACCATCTGCTGGGTGTCTTCCTACTACCTTCTTAGGAGCAGTTGTTGGTCATTCCCCAGTGGTTGTGTGATCCTTTGGATGTGTGGCCTTTGGAATTCCTTTATGATCACATGACTAGGACTACTGATGGGCCGGGATAGACATACATTTACATTTTTAAATATGGTAGGCACTGAGGTTCCAATAAGATGGCAGCACTATTCCTTGATCTCTGGCAGATGTCTAGCTCACCATCCAAATGAGGGTAAGGGAGCTGGAAACAAAAATTCCAATATGAGATCTGAGCTTTAAAGCAGATGATTTTTTTTCTTTTGAAAAATAGTTTTGTCTTAAAAGTGTGTATGAACAATGTGCTTTACTATGTACATTACCTATCAAAATATTCACTATTAGTCAGAAAAACAGGTGAGAGTCAGGTTTCAAATGCCATCCATATTACCAATTGGCTGCAACATTAGTCAATCCATCATTAAATATAAGGAAGGGATAACAGTCCTGACCCACTGTGCTTTACAGCAATGTCAAAAGGGGAAAAAAACGTAGACAAGCTGAAAGCTAAGTAAGAGCATAATCAGGAAGCCCAGCTTTGTATATTATAGTGAAACAGCCTAAGTGTCCATCAGTAAAGAATTAAATAAATGTAGTAGAGCCTTAGAATGGAATATACTATGGTTATTAAAATTAATGATACAGATCTACATTTGTTGATATTTAAAGATGTGTATAGCATTTTGTTACACATAAAATTATATGTACGAAGATCTCAGTATTGGATTAAAAAAAACCTGGAAGATTATATGTCAATTTGTTAATAGTTGCTATGCCTAGATACTAAGATTAGATATAATTTTCATTTTTATTTTTTTACATATTTAATGTTGTTTCAATGTTTTTTTCTAATAATAAGTATGGATTGGGGTGCCTGGGTGGCTCAGTCGGTTAAGCGTCCAACTTTGGCTCAGGTCATGATCTCACAGTTCATGGGTTCGAGCCCCGTGTTTGGCTCTATGCTAACAGCTAGCTCAGAGCCTGGAGCCTGTCTTTGGATTCTGTATCTCCCTCTCTCTCTGATCTTCCCCTGCTCACGCTGTCTCTCTCTGTCTCTCAAAAATAAATAAAAACATTAAAAAAGTTTTAAAACAATAAGTATGGATTATTTTTTCTATTTAAAGACAACACAAAAAGCTACTTCTGCTTCAGAATCATTGCAAGCATTGTCTTGATTGGTCTCCCTGCATTTACTCTGGCCGCTCTACAGTCCTTTTCACACACCAGTTAAGAGTGGCTTCACTGAAACCTAACTAAAGGGGGAACGCCCAGTCTTCCCATCTCTCTCCCAGAAAAAGCAAAAGCCAATGACTTCCAATGGCCTCCAAGGTCCTAATCAATCTTTACCATGACTTCCTACCCCTTTTTACCTCATCTCCTTCCAGGCTCCTCCCTCACTTACCCCTAACCCAGCCACACAGCCTCTTTGTTCTTCCCTGAACACCCCAGGATGCTCCTGCTTTTGGGCTTTGGAATTTGCCTGGAGCATTCTTCCCCCAGGTGGATGAATGGATAGATTAGATAGTAGATTGAACGATCATCGATCAATAGATAATAGATCAATCTATTTATTGGTCCAGGTACATATAGCCAGAAAGTTCACCCCATCCTTCTTACTCAAATGTTACATTCTCAAGAGGCTTTCTCTGACTGCCTTTCCCCTTCTCTGTTTTGTATTTCGCCATAGCCCTTAACCCCATCTGACATACTATCTACATTTTTTAATTGATCTGTTCACTGTCTGTCTGCCTTGACTAGAATGTAAGCTCTGCAAGATCAAGGATTCTTTTTGTCTGTTTTGTTCACTGCTGAACCCCCAGCCTCTGAAACAGTGCCTGGCCATTGTGGGCACTGAATATTTGTTTGAAAGAGTAAATGGGTATATTGTAAAATAAATTGGAGGAATTGATTCTTTAGGAAAAAGAAACCCCACAAACTTTAGGAATCAAGTTGAAAACAAGTTTGTCCCCAAAGTGCGCTCTTATCCAAGATCTGCAGCTAAGTGACCTTGAGAAGACTGTTGAGCCATTCTGGGCTTCAGTTGCTTCCTGAGCAAAATGAGGACGCTGTCCTTGCCCACTCTGAGTTTATAAACTTGCAGTCAACAAAAGTCTGGCTGTGAGATCTGACTCACCTCCTTTGTTCCAGGCAAAGTGCTAAAAAGGCAAAGATGAATGAGGTAAGGTTCATGTTCTCATTCAATAAGAGAAAGACCAGAACGCAGTCCATATTTTTGGAATCCATGTAAAAGGCACCAATCTCTTATTATATGAGATGATACTATTAGTTCTTTCGGTGATTCCTTCCCTCCGTCCCCCAGTCTCCGAGCACGCACCTCTGCTCCTCTCCTCTCTGCCCTGGGCCCTGGGAGGCTGACCAGCTGGGATCTCACCATCAGAACATCAGCAGGAGAGTGGAAGGAGGAAGGAACGGAGTCAGTGTCTTTGTTCTCCAACTTCCATTCCACTAGGTTGTCACAGGACACATGTCTGAAGGTCACAGCTCTTCTGATGGCTCTCCCTGTCTGTCTCCAGATGCTGGTAATTGCTTCCTTTTGGTTTCCTTACATCTGCCCAACCTTTTTGAAAAAATTCCTTTACTAAACTCACTTCAAATTAACCAACTGTATGTGCCCCTGTTTCCTGCTAGGAGCCTGGTAACACCCTAGATCATTAGAGAAGTCATCTTTTCTCCCGTGGTTGTTTCTTACTTGCACATATTTGTTTCACATTTGGTTATATCATCAGAAGAGACACGCTAGACTCAGCCAGCATGCACTGTGTCCCCTCCCACATGTCTGTCACTGCATCAAGCTGATTTCAGGAGCCCCCTCTCTGTGCTAAACCACCACTGTGGTCCTACTCTCTCATCAAAGGACCTAAGTGATTCAGGGATTTAGATGCTAAGAGACCATCCCAGTGGAGAATTGTGTTAAAGCAAGAAGTGGTCCAAAGGATAGAATAGAAAAGATTAACCATGAAATAATGAATATAAAAGAAAGAACAAAGCGAGTGATAAGGAAATAGAAGGAAACAAAAGGAAAACTAGGGAAGAACACTTGCGTATGACTTCAATCTATTAATGTTTCACAACTCATTGAGGCCAGAGTACCATAAACAGCATACAGTTGCTCAAAGCATGACTGCTACATAGCAGCTGACCCACTGAGCAGATGCTACCATTGAGACTAGAGCACCCACCATGAGGGGCGCCTGGGTGGCTCAGTCGGTTAAGTGTCCGACTTCAGTTCAGGTCATGATCTCGCTGTTTGGGAGTTCTCGCTATTTGGGAGTTCTCGCGGTTTGGGAGTTCGAGCCCCTCGTCGGGCTCTGGCTGACAGCTTGGAGCTTGGAGCCTGCTTCGGATTCTGTGTCTCCCCCTCTCTCTGTCCCCGCCAAGCTCATGCTCTGTCTGTCAATAATAAATAAACGTTAAAAAAAAAAAAAAGAAACTGAGCACCATGAGTTCCTTTTCTTGGGAAAATTATATTTTCTTATCCTTTATTTTAGTCTTTCTTCCTTAGCTAGCCAGAGGGGTTAAAATATCTGCATGGTGATTAGAAGTAAATGTATGGTAATGTAAGATGTACCAAGGCCTCAGAAGAACAATTAATAGGTAGCACGTATTTAAACAGCAAAGTGAATCATTCCCTTTAGAACCAATAAAGTTGTGCAAATGAGCGCTACTCAGATTTACATGCATCGAGGCATTAGCAAATCAATAGAGCGATTATGGTGGAGGGCACCTGAATGTAAAATCACGTTTGAAGTTATGTTTATGCACAAACCGCACACTTAAAATGCATTTTTATCTAGGCTATGAGGGAAACCAGTGATTTGTTCTTTCTCCTGCTCCCTTTTCCCCCGGTTTACATTCTAAAGATTTACAAATCCACGAAGCTCACCAATTTACAAGCCTAACCCAAGCTCAGGAAGTAATGCCCAGCAGAACAGCTTTCTCTTTCTCCCTGGAGAGAGGCACAAACCTGCCACCGAGGGTGCAGGCTTTTGGGGGCTCTTATTTGTTTCAGACTTTTCATGTGAACATTAAATTGCAGGGATTTCTCTCAAGGAGACAATGTCATCAGCAGGCACTAAATGATTCCTTCCAAGTTTGACAAAATTGCTACAGAGAAAATTCCCCAAGTTTTCAGGATGACCCTTTAAAATCTGAGGGGGGTGGCGCCTGACTGGTTCAGTTGGTTAAGTGTCTGACTTTGGCTCAGGTCATGATCTCACAGTTTGTGGGTTCGAGCCCCACATCGGGATCTGTGCTGACAGCTAGCTCAGAGCCTGAAGCCTGTCTTCGGATTCTGTGTCTCCTTCTTTCTCTGACCCTCCCCTGCTCGCGCTGTCTCTCTCTGTCTCTCAAAAATAAATAAGGAACATTAAAAAAATTAAAAAAGAAACCTGAAGTGGGGGAACCCCAGAAATATACCACAGAGGTCAGCTGATTATGTCCCGCTGGCCAAATCTGGTCCAGCTGCCTGTTTTTATTTTAAAAATTTTTTAATGTTTATTTATTTTTGAGAGACAGAGACAGAGAGTGAGCAGGGAGATGCAGAGAGATAGTGACAGAATCTGAAGCAAGCCCCAGGCTGAGCTATCAGCACAGAGCGCGACGGCAGGGCTCGAACTCACCAACCGTAAGATCATGAACTGAGCCGAAGTTGAACACTTCACTGACTGAGGCACCCAGGTGCCCTGAGCTGCCTGTTTTTATACTGAGGAAATAAATGTCTAAGCCCGAGATGGAGCCATTTCTGCCAGGGGGCCACATCAGTACACAGAAACCTGGGTATCTTTCATTTTTATAAATGCTCCTCTTAACCAGAAATGCAGTATATCCAGCCACCCAATGCCAAACGCCAAGCCAACTCTGCGCTCTATACTTTTCTCCTTCCTCCTTATTCCTTCTCTATTTTTCTCTTCCTGCTCCTCATTCTTTATCCTGCAAAACCTTCCTGCCTCCTGCCCCATTTTGTGGTTCTCTGTACGCTTGAGAATGGAGACTGCTCACTTCTTTTAAAGTGTTAAAGTTTGCCTGTATCACCTAAATTATCTTCCTTAATCCTTTTTAATAGCATGAGTTAAGTGTTTTTCATTTTCAAAGGGATGAAAAAAAGCTTAAAAAATATTTTTTAACACATGAAAATGATATAAAATTCAATTTCCCCTGTCCATTGATAAAGTTTTTGTAAATGTTTACTTATATTTGAGAGAGAGAGACAGAGAGACAGAGAGACAGAGACAGAACATGAGTAGGGGAGGGGCAGAGAGAAAGGGAGACACAGAATCCAAAGCAGGCTCCAGGCTCTGAGCTGTCAGCACAGAGCCCGATGTCAGGCTTGAACTCACTAACTGCGAGATCATGATCTGAGCCAAAGTTGGACACTTAACCGACTGAGCTACCCAGGCGCCCCCATTGATAAAGTTTTACTGGAATACAATCACACACATTCTTTATTGTCTATGGATGCCTTCATGCTACAACAACAGAAGTTAACCCCAAAATCCTAAAATATTTACTGCCTTGCCTTTTACATAAAAATATGCTGATCCCTGTCTAAGTAATTGGTTAACTTTGGGGAGTTTAAAAACAAGCAAGCAAAAAGTAGAGGTCCAGTATTATAACCGCAAGGTCTTTCTTTTTGCCTGAATTCAGGATGTACTTGAGTAGTGAGAAATGAAATTTTTAAGCAAAGTTTATTGTCCCTTATAGTTTTAATTATCGGATGTCTTTTAAATCTGCAGTCTTTTCAAACCAATCAACCAACCCAACCCATCTTAATGAATCTACTTGACCTAACTCTTTTAGTCTCTTCTATTCTTCCACTTCGGTCAAGACAGTTTTTGTCCCTGACCCTTTGTTTCTGAATTCTGACATTCTAATGTCCTCAAGTCCCAGAACCAGACTCAGGGCATGGAGTCATAAAGGAAAATGAATAGACAGGTTAGCAATCGCCTGGTCAGTTACACCATCCTTCAGTAACTATGCATGGAGGAAACACATACCAACATCCCCTTTGTCTTGAAAAGGGGGTAGATGTCATAATCTCTGTTTTATATGTGTTTCCTCAAAATAATCTTGAGAAGTAAAAAATATTACCTACCTCAGACATTATTATATCCATTTTAGAGATGAGGACACTGAGGCCCAGAGAGATTAAGTGACTTTCCAGAGTCCCCCTAGCCAGGTAATAAGAGAAAGGTTCTCTGGTACTCTGACCTACGCATGCCTGACAGATTCTGCTCCATCTAAAGGTACAGTATTTGGGGGCAGTGAGGAGCTTCCAAGGATTGGTGAGGACTTTTCATAGGAACTGACCAAAACAGGCAGTGAGCTGTACATATAAGTCATGGAGATTTGGGGAGAAACTGCTTCCAATCCCTGCCTGTTTCTTATCCATCCCTAGTGCATGCCACTACCTTCCACACCGCTCACTTTCCTAATTCAAGGCATTACTACCAAACAGGAGTCCTTGCTAGTGACTGGGGATAAAGGAAGTCTATTTTGTGCCCAGGTATGTGACAACATGTGCCAAGGAACCCTAGCATGCTAAGCATGTCTCTGGGGAGACAATCAGGCAATTAAAGACAAGGGCCCATGGCACTTGAGTGGCTCAGTCGGTTAAGCATCTGACTTCAGCTCAGGTCATGATCTCCCAGTCCCTGAGTTTGAGCCCTGCGTCTGGCTCCATGTTGACAGCTCGGAGCCTGGATCCTTCTTCAGATTCTGTCTCCCTCTCTCTCTGCCCCTCCTCTGCTCGCACTCTGTCTCTCTTTCTCTCTCAAAAATAAACATAAAAAAAAAAAAGACATAGGCCCAAATCTCAGAGCAAAACTGAGCAAAATCAGATTCACTCATGGACATTCGCATGATAAAGGTATAAACAGATACACAACCAGCAGCAGCTGCAATGCCCGAGTAAGCAGGAAGGTAGAGAGAAGAAAGGTAGGAGCTGGGGGATAGGGAACATCATGAAATCAGATCTACTATAGAAATTTGATTGATTTGGGCCAGGGTGTGTTGTGTCAGCTCAGTAGAAGAGAGTGCTTTCCCAACTGCTGGAGAAAACAGACTGTGCGGGGAAGAGTCTAGTGAAAGCCAAACCCAGACTGAACATCTCACATCCTCCTATGCAATCTCTGAAGAGCTAATACCATAATTAGACTTACTAGAACCAAAGGAAAAAAGGACTCAAATTTAGCATAGAAATGTTAAAGCTTATTCTAATGGTCAAGAAGGAACATGGGAGTGAACACAGGCTTAGTTAGAAAATGTCTCTCCCTGGGGCGCCTGGGTGGCTCAGTCAGTTAAGCGTCTGACTTCAGCTCATGATCTCACACAGTTCCTGAGTTAGAGCCCCGCATCAGGCTCTGTGCTGACAGCTCAGAGGCTGGAGCCTGCTTTGGATTCTGTGTCTCCCTCTCTCTCTGACCCTCCCCTGCTCATTCTCTCTCTCTCTCTCTCTGTCTCTCTTTCAAAAAAAAAAGTAAATAAACATAAAAAAAAAAAAAGAAAGAAAAAGAAAATGTCTCTCCCTTCATCACTCCCTTCTTAGCAAACTGTGCTCTTTGGATCACTGGAATCTCTCTCAAAGGCCTCTTCTCCATCCTTATTGCCTTGAACTTAAACTTAAACCCCACGTTTTGCTTTCTTTCTTCCCTCCTCATTCCTCCCTCCCTCTTTACTTTTCATTTTTTGTGACACATTGCAGTTCTGGAGTTGGACTTTTCCTGTGAACCACATGGACTGATTTCACCCCATGGACTCTTGTCTTAAGTCACATTCAGTCATTCAGTAATCAATAAATATTTATTGACCACCGACTTTGTACAGGGTGTTGGGACACAATGTTGAGCAAGGAAGCTTATCCTGGAGGAGGGATACAGATAATAAAATAGTTTCAGACAGTGAATGTGCTCTGGAGAAATTAAAGCAGGAATGGGGCTGAGGTAGCTGAGAGGGAAGGTCAGTGAAGCCTGTCTGAGGAAGTGACATCTGAGCTATGGGAGTGCCAGCAGTGGTCATGGAAAGATCTGGAAAAGAGAGTTCTAGGCAGAAGAAATAGTAGGTGCAAAAGCCCTGAGGCAGGAAAGAGCAAAATGACTTTGATGAGGAACAAAATGGCGCCTTCCGTTGGGACCGCCCTGACTATACCAAGCCTACTTCAGTGAAGAATTTATTGGTTCTTCCTCTGCCTAAATAGCGAAGAAAGACCATGAGATATTAAATGGTTCAGGGAGGTAGGACCAAGTTCCATTTCCAGGGAAATTTATATAACCCTAGAGTTGGTCAAACATTGAGTTTTCATTTTATTTCATTTGTCTTTGGGGGAAAAAAAATCAAAAAAATTGGCTTTTTCCTTCTACTACATCTATTATTTCTAGTTTATGCCTTCTTTTACTCCTTCTATCCTTAACCAAGCTAAGCTTGGGTCCCAGGAAATAAGTGACCACCAGATGGGATGAACACATGTCCCACAAAGCCACACACGTGTACCTATGTCTTTGAGGTTCCAAAGAGCCCCCTGTTCTGACTGGCTAATTTATGAGATCAATCACAGGAAAAAGAGAATGCCATGGAATAGGCAAATTATAATGTTGTTGGTATTTCCTGAAGAAAAAAAATTTTAGGGAGTGCCAGACCATGACCTTTGTCTTTGTATTTCCTCAGGGGAACAGTATAGGCCTTGATATGTACGGAAAGTCACCAGCAGTCACCAGCGAGAGGATGGAGATAAATACAGTAGTATCCTTGTTATTCAAGGTCACCGAAATGATTGTTTCTCATTAGAGGACCTGAACGCTGAAACACCTTAATATCTTCCTCCCGTGCTACTTGTAACTTGGAGCTGAGGTAAGATGTGGAAGTGGGGCGCACCTGGCAACACTCCAGCGGCGCATCAAATCCTTGCCCTTCCTCACACGGGTGGAAGTCAGGGAAATATGGGGCCCTGGTGTTCATTAAGGACACACACTAGCACCTGAGATCTACCCACTGTCCCATTATTAGCAGTGAAGCTGCTATTAAGGTCTGGCATTAATAGGTTCAGGGGAAGTCAATGCTTTGTCAGCAGAGCTGAGTTGTGAGCTGTGCTTATGAAAGGAGGTGAGTGTAGGCCTGAATGAAGCAACAGAGGGGCCCAGCCTGTGGTGGCGTCCGGGGTGGGATCTAAGGACTCTGTACTTTGGTTGTCAATGTGAGCACTCTGTTCTATAGTTCAGGAAGCAAAGAAGGTACAACACCAAGAGAACATCTATACGGGATGGACCTTGAGGTGAGGAAGAGGAGGAGGAGCAATGAGGACTGGGGAACGCCCAACACGCACAAATATTGGCCTCACGAACCCCTTCAGGGCAGCCTTCAAAATATGTAACAACTGGCTTGGCTGGGGGCCAGAAGGGCTGTGGGCTGTAAATGCTGATGAGGACCAGCTGAATTTCAGGCCTGCATGTATGTTTTATTCCCGTTTTGGTAGGTACAGTATACCTCACAAGTTTTAAAAAGAAAAAAAAATCTATAGGTTCATTCTTTGCTGGCAAACTTTCTAGTCCAAAGATTCTAGGACTATTCCCAGTATTTAATTTAACCACTAACCCTGCCATTCTTGTGCTACTTTGCATTCGAAGAATAAGAACCTCCCTCCTTTTGAATCTTGCTCAGGAAAGTAACTTCACAGTCAGTTAAGCTTGAGTTCAAATCCCGTCTTTAAAAGTAGTATTCTTGGCAAAATCTGTAACCTTTCAAAGACTTAACTTTGAAAAATCTATTCAAAGGGATACTGTTCCTCCACCCTAGGGTTTCTGTGAGAACTGGCATGGGGTTTCCTGGGCAATATGCTCAGTGCAGCCGCACAGTGCCAGGCGGATAGGCGGTTTTTGCAGTGGTAGCTCTGAGATTGAGAGTTTATTATAATTCAGATAAGTGCTACTTGGTAATTAGGCAATTTTATATATGAAAAAATGGGCTTGGGAAACTAATAATCTAAACGAATAGCAACATAAGAAGTGTGAATGTGGCAGAATACAGGGTTCCCTAAAGTATTTGAAGCAATCATGAGAAAAACACTGAAATACCAATCACAGCACATTCTTATGTATTCATGAAACCAACCATCCAATCAATTCTATTTCTAGTTTCCTGAGTTGAATAACTATACATATGTGAGAAAGAATTACATTTTATTTATTTAAGAATATTTCATAATTGAGAGTTTTCACTGAATCAGCCTTCTCCCCTACACGCAATTATTTTGCCATGATGCAGTCTTATTTCACATTGGAGATCAAGTGTAATGAAACGTCACATGTCTGTGAGGCAATTTCACATGCCTTCGCATGTGAATTTGTGAATTCACTTAATTCACAAATGGGAAAATAATTATCAGAAACTGTAAGACTGGACCAGTGTTGCAGCTTAAACAAACAAAAGTTTATAAGATGCCCCAACTTCTGTCCCCTCTGGTGATTCCCATGGCCAGGGCCAGCACAAGTTGTTACATCCTGGCCTTTATTTCCCGGTGTCTGTGGAGAAAGAGACTAGCAGGCATGGAGGGAAAGAAGTGAGCATGGGATAGCTCACAAAACAGGAGCAGAGGAGTTGGGCATTGAGGAAGCAAGTGGGGGCGGAGTACGACCACACAGTGCACCTGCCTCAGTCTATAAAACAAAAAGATGAACTGTGTGTTTCACAATAGCCAGATCCCGGGGCCTGCCCCAGCCACGGTGGCCCCAATTCCGGCCATGTGCCACAAAGCTTAACCAAAGATTATAGCGTGGATCTCATGCAGCAAGAGTGGAAGGAGACCCTTCATCAATTTGAAATAGAATCATTAACATTTCTTCTAGAAAGAAAGAGTTTCATTCCTTGTCATATGATTGGGGAGTGTTAGCTTCTAAATCCTGAAGAAGAACAATGAAACAGCTGTTGGGCAATCATAGTTATTCTGTGTGTGTGTGTGTGTGTGTGTGTGTGTACCAGTGTGTGTATATAAGTATGTGTAGGTCTGTGTATGTATATATAGGTCTGGGTATGTGTATGTATATGTGTGTGTTTATGTGTGTATGGATATGTAGGTGTATGTGTGTGTATTTGAGTGTGTGGGCATGTAGGGGCTGTGTACGTGTGTGGGGGGGGGGGGATGGCCTCACCACAGCCCCATAGCCCCCAACAATTCAATTTGAAGGAAGGAGCCCTGAAGTTCAAGGTTAGGGTCAGAGTTATTTTCAGATAAGGCAAAATTCCTAGCAGTTGTGGAATGTGGTGAATCTGTACCTCTGGAAACAGCCACGGCCTAGGAAGTCAGCCATGTGGATGTCGTGTGAGGACAGGGGAGGAGTTTATTCAGATCGACTGACCAATATAAGTAGGGCTCTATGTTGGCCAATAGAAAGGCAACTGATGGTGTTAAGTAGGCTTCTTTTCTGAGAGCTCCTCTCCTGGGTAAAGAGGTAGCAGGGATCTTTAGACACACACCTG
>CM053572.1:115567323-115714105 GCA_028646485.1 Cryptoprocta ferox
GAGCAGGGGAGGGTCAGAGAGAGAGGGAGACACAGAATCTGAAGACAGGCTCCAGGCTCTGAGCTGTCAGCACAGAGCCCGACGCGGGGCTCGAACCCACGAACCGTGAGATCATGACCTGAGCCGAAGCCGGACGCTTAACCGACTGAGCCACCCAGGCGCCCCCAAAACACAAAGATTCCTAAGCCAGTGTCAGCAGGTGGTGTAAGTAATCAAAGTGTGGCTCTTGCTTGAATCATGTGGGCACTTCTTAAACCCTGGACCACAATCAGAATCTGATTTTTCACAAAGTCCCCAGGTGATCTGACTGACAGTGGCCCAAGCTTCCCCCAGCCCCTTGGGGAGGCACTATGACAAACAGGAACTTACGCCGTCGGCTAGACCCCCAGCTACATGTCAACACACCAATGACTTTGATTCTCCCTGACCATCATTTTACGAGTGTCCTCGGTTATGCAGGGAACACAAATCCCAGAGTCCGGGAGCATTATCTTTTCTCCTATCACCCAAAGATGAACCCATTTTCTCAACAGATGAAAAGGACAGAGATGGGGGAAGGCTGCACATCATCTCGGTATGTGATTTGTTCTGTGATTGTGAAAGAAAACTGACCTCAAACTCCCCAAGGATCATATGCAAAAATAAACTTTCCGATGACCTCCTGTACACAGAAACAGGCTGTTGCCCCCATTGAGAGCCTCGAACTTCTTAAGTGCTGGGAAAACACAGCAGGAAAAGTGGGGATAACCTCATTCCAGGCTGTCCTCCTGCAGGGCACTAAGAAACCCCGGTCAGGTGGGTCCTCGCAAGGCTACCTCAGCAATGCAGCGATGTCTGTCCTTCAGATGGGCCATGGTACTCACGGAAGGTCCTGATGGTATCGCTGGGCTGGCTGCGGGGGCTGGGGCCATAGGGATTCATGGCCCTCACGGCAAACTGATAGTTGGTATCTGGATCAAGGCCCTTGATAACCATGGAGTCCATCTGGATCCGCTCTTGGATTAAGGTCCAACTCTTGTCAAAATCTGGCCTTTATTGATTAAAAAACAAAACAAAATAAGAAGCAGTAATTCAGAAAGAGCAAAGGGAAGGGAGGCTTGCTGGCTATGTAAACTCACAGCATTCGGACTCTAGAAGCAATACTTATAAAAATGAGTTAACAGTTCCTATCTAAAAGTCATCTTGATTTTAAATCATAGGTCATAATTTTTAAGTCCCTGCCAATAAAAGCAAGTAGATCATTTTTAGGGCCAGTTTTAAACACTGTTTAAAGATCATCTGCTTTTCCTCGGCATGGGCTTGACTATGGTGAAAAGATCCCCACATGGGAGTTCATTTTCAAGGACTTTGCCTTCCAGATGTTTCCCAAACAAGCTTTCCCCAAACAGCCCCCATTCCCAGAGGTCAGAAGAGCAGATTCCATCTATTCACAGTCTGCTCACAAAGTAAACAAATGCAAGTTTTATAGGGTGACTAATTGTATGAACTGCCTTGGGAAAACCCACGAAGATTCTGTTCGCGGCCATTCTTGCTCTTAACAAAATTGTACAAGTGTGCCAACTCGCTGACTTCTCTCATGTTCCTCTCAGAACCCTATGGAGAATGCAGGCCCTCACTTAGAGCCCCCATCTGGGAGGCAATATGCAGAGAGTAAGGGTCCAAACTCTAGGGTTGCTCAGAGCCGCTCAAATCCTGCCTCTACTACTTACTAGCTGCTATTTAACTTCTCTAAGTCTCTGTTTTCTCATCTGTAAAATGGGGGTAATACAAGTACTTACCTAACAGGACTATCATAAAGATTAAATGAGAGCTATCTCCTCAGCATAGTGTCTGGCATCTCGCAGCTCATGAGTTTGAGCCTCACGTTGGGTTCTGTGCTGACAGCTCAGAGCCTGGAGCCTGCTTCGGCTTCTATGTCTCCCTCTCTCTCTGTGCCTCCCCCACTTACACCTTATCTCTCTCTCAAAATTAAATAATCACTAAAAAACTTTTTTTAAGAAAAAAAAAAGAAAACTTCAAATTTCACCCAGGGCTTGCATTGTATTTCTACTGGACAATGCTGCTCTGTCTGGCTTCCCAGCTGGAGGGGGAAAGGAGAGCCTCCCAGGTAACGTGAACCACAAGATGAAACCGGAATGACAGTGTGTGTGGCCAGGGATGGTGTGAAGGCCTAATTAGCTGGACCCTTTGTG
Source organism: Cryptoprocta ferox (assembly GCA_028646485.1). Classification (NCBI taxonomy): domain Eukaryota; kingdom Metazoa; phylum Chordata; class Mammalia; order Carnivora; family Eupleridae; genus Cryptoprocta; species Cryptoprocta ferox. The sequence continues at coordinate 115,569,516 of CM053572.1, forward strand.
TTATCAGTTAATTAATAATAGTTGCCATCTATCAAGCGCTTGTGAAATACCAAGCACTGTTCATAGTATCTATGCAGGAGATATTAATATTAAACACCCTTCTCCCCTCATTTTTATAGAGGAAACAGAGGCATTGAACGATTGAGTAACCTGCCCAAGTTCACACAGCTGATAAACGGTGAGGCCACATTGGGTTGATGAGGAAGGGTTAGACTGAGAAGATCTTTGATACTGGATGCAAACTTGGGGTGATCGTGGCTGAGAGGCTGCTCTCCATCCTTTACCTTGCTTCCTGACCACTTCTCAGTTGTTTGATTGTTAAATACCTCTGCTCCCAGATATTTAGAAGATAGCAGAAAGCAAAAAAGATTGAAGTTTATCTTTTAAGAACAACTTATCAGGAAAGGAAACAGAGACTCGTTTTGTGGAAAGGAGATGCCCAGATGATACATGGATGTCTTGAATGTGTGCTTGTTTAGTTTCTCATTGGCAGGAATTAAAAACCAAACGGAGCCCTTAAGCCCAGTAGAAGATGCTTCCTCAAGCTCACTGTGCAGACAAACAGTCTATGGGGCCTGTGTCTTAGAAGAATTCATCTGTTTGGAGAAGCAGCAGTCACAGGGCATGCTCATTGGAAGAAGTAAGGCTCATGTCTCTTTCTTTTTTTTTTTTAATTATTTATTGATATTTTTAATTTACATCCAAGTTAGTTAGCATATGGTGCAACAATGATTTCAGGAGTCGGTTCCTTAATTCCCCTTACCCATTTAGCGCATCCCCTTTCCCACAGCGCCTCCAGCAACCCTCTGTTTGTTCTCTATATTTAAGAGTCTCTTATGTTTTGTCCCCCTCCCTGTTTTTATATTATTTTTGCTTCCCTTCCCTTATATTCATCTCTTTTGTATCTTAAGGTCCTCATATGAGTGAAGTCATATTTGTCTTTCTCTGTCATGTCTCTTTCTTGATATCCTTTCCCTAAAGATGGACTTCTTGTGTAAACTAACTTTGTCATCAGAGAAAATCTCGGTGAGTGGATGGAAACACATTTACAAACTTAAATTAGAACAAAATCACGTCACAGAGGAAAGCCACCGGCGATATCTAAAAGTTAATAGAAAAGATATGATCTCTAGATAAAACTCTCCTGTTCTCCTTTGCTAAGCTTTCCTGTGGCATTTATAGAGGAAATGCCATGTAATTGCTCTCAGAACGTTCCATTGTTTACCCAGGACTGCCTGCAAATATCTGCAACAATCTTCACGTGGAAATACAGCCCCATCCCCCCCACACAAAAAGCAGATTATATTGTATTTGTTCATTTAATGCAGGAAAGAAGGCTATATTTTAAGCGAAGAAGAAACTGAAATCATTAACATTTAATTCCATGATATCAAGTGAGAGAGCAAAGCTCATGCGGACTGAATACCAGTTCAAAACCTTTAACATTTTGCCTTTGATTTTGTCATGGGTTTTGCATTTAAATGCTTTTAGAGTCTCTTGAGGTACAAAAGTGCAAAGGTGAGGTTGAGAGAGAGATAATGGGGCAAAAGTATTGTCTTAGATCATCCTCAAACAATAGCTTTATCTTTCTCCACTGAAGAAAATTATTCTATTCTGACTACAAAGTTGCCAGTCAAATCCCCATAGCAACACTAGCCTGCCGATTTCACCATCAGCAAAAAGACATGAGGAGAGAAGTAAGCTAGGAATATGCTGCCATCCCAGGTTCAAATGGGCAGTCACCAGCAGGGTGGACACTTTCAGTACTTTTCCAAATAGTGGGACAGGGTTAGGCTGGGAATTTGCCATCTCAGGAGATTAACTGCTTTTGGAAGGTGTTTGGGTGGTGGGGGTTGGGAGCAGGGAGGTTCTGATGGGCAGATCCAGTGCAGTCAGCAGTGGCTACTCAAAACCCAATTAGCTGATTCAAGTGATTGAGACTCACTGGTTCATTTTGGTGGGAAGAAATGGTACCGCTGGCAATGTTAGAAGCCAGCCTGGTTATCGGATATCTTATAGATCAACCAGTCCAGATGCCTACAGGCTCTCAGAAATTACATGCAAGATTTTATGCATGAGCATCATTTCAGTTTTCTAAGTACAGTGTCCTTAGCTTTTTATCAGATTCTCAAAGATAATCATGTCCCCAAAAGCTTTAAGAGTCACTGATCTAGTCCAGTCTCTCAATCTACCCATGGGAACACTGACAAAAAGTAATTTATCTAAAGTCCTCGAACCACCGGGTGGTATAGTTTTCCTACTCCCTGTCTTGCAGCATTTTGACCATGTTGTCTATTGTTAGTGTCAGTCTTATGTGGACAATCACTTTTCTTGGTACCATCAACCCCTCAGGTGGCTGCCTTGGGCTACTCAATTGGCATGTGATTGATTATCAACAGGGCTTCCATCACAGAAGCTACATTCTAGGAGGTTCCAAGGAACTGTAAACACAATTTCACTCTTAGGGAGTTTATAATCTAATGGGGAGACAATATATCTAAGGAGCAGTAGGAAGCCAGTACAAAAAAGCATATTTCAAGTGTTATACAGCTGATCTTTGAATAACACATGGGTGAGGGGGGGCTGATGCCCTTGTGTGGATAAAAAGCCATGTGTAACTCTTGACTCCCCAAAATTTAACAGCCTACTGTTGAACTTATCGATAGCATAAAGTCAATTGACACAAATTTTGTATGTTACCTGTATTATATACTGTATTTTTACAATAAAGTTAGAGAATAAACTTATTAAGAGAATCATAAGGAAAATACATTTACAGTATTCTACTGTATTTATCAAAAAAGAATACATGTATAAGTGGATCTATGCAGTTCGAACCCATGTTATTCAAGCTTCTGCTGTATTTGAAATGGGTCGGTCATTGTGAAATGGAACACTATGGAAGGTATATGAGACCAGAAAGAACTTAAGTTAGATTACAAATGTATTTGAGTTTTGATAACTGAAAAGGAATAGAGCATCTTTGGGTGAAGGAGAGACAAAAGCAATATCAGCTCTCTGTATGATCCGACCATATTAAGCACTAGTTACGTGTAAAATATAATGTGGAATATCCAAAGACAGTAAATAATATGGGTCCCAGTAATGAATGATCAATTAATCTATATAAAAAATGAGTATAATATATAAAAATATTAGCCATAAGTAAGTGAATGAATATATGGTACCTCTGAGCATATCATACATCATCCAAGCTTTCCTTATCAACCACTACTTAACCAACTTGTCAAATTAACCCATAATCTTCATTTGTTCCCACTAAGTCAGCTATTAGCTTGGTAAGAGTCAGTTGTGTTTATTCCGAAGCATATTTATGACTTTTGTGTTTGTTATTGTAATTATGTTATTTAATATAATATATAAACCTGTGAAATATGAGTAAAAAATAGAGTGACAGCTATTTTTTAATGTTTTTGAAAGACCTGATAAAGCTGAACCATTAAAACATTATTGCCTTTGATGTGGTGTGTGTGTGTGTGTGTGTGTGTGTATTTAGTTATATATAATGAAATACTATTCAGCCATGAGAAAGAAGAAAATTCTGCCATTTGCAGGAGCACAGATGAAATGAGGGCATTATGTTAAATGAAATCAGGCAGAGGGAGAAAGACAAATATGGTATGATCTCACTTTTATATATTGGATCTAAAAACTCAAAGAACCAGAGAGGTGAATGTTCGTTGCTAAGAGCTGAAGGTGTGGGAAATATAAGAGGTTGGTCAAAGAGTACAAACTGTCAGCTTTAAGATGAATAGGTTCTGGAAATCTAATATACAGTGTGGTAGTCAATAATACCGTACTGTATTCTTGAAATTTTCCAAGAGAGTAGATATTAACTGTTCTCACCACACACACACAGGTTAACTATATGAAGTAACGGATGTGTTAATTAACCTGAATGTGATCATTATTACACAAATGTGTATATATAGTAAATCATCACATTGTACACCTTCTTAGAATCACACTGTACAAGCTAAATATATACAATTTTTATATGTCAATCACACCTCAATAAAGGTGAGAAGAAAATCTAGAATAAACAGAAGAATTTTAGGAAATGCAAATAGTTGCCTGGGAAGTGGCCTTACAAAATAAGATGCATGACAGAATAAGAGATCAAAATGATCCCCATATACAGAAACATAAACCAAAGCCAACTCAAATGATAAGTGTAAAATCTTATATTGGATTTTTTTTAAAAAGCCAGTAGCACAGATATAAAGACAGAGAAAACCTGGAATGACAAAAATCTATGGGGAAGGCAGGGGACATAAAACTGGGCTTTAAAAATTGGTCACACGGGGCGCTTGGGTGGCTCAGTCGGTTCAGCGTCCGACTTCAGCTCAGGTCATGATCTCATGGTTCATGGGTTTGAGCCTCACGTCAGGCTCTGTGCTGACAGTTCAGAGCCTGGAGCCTGTTTCGGATTCTGTGTCTCCCTCTCTCTCTCTCTGCCCCTCCCCCACTCATGCTCTGTCTCTCTCTGTCTCAAAAATAAATGAACTATATAAAAAAAGATTTTTTTAAATTGGTCACAAACTCAATATGAATTCTCTGGACAACCTGCTGTTGAACAGCTCAGCTCCCGTATCCTGGGGGATGTGGTTTTCTGGGCTGATCACTCAGCAGGAGGTGCTCTGGACTCCTCTCCTCCAGAGGCAGAGTTCAAAGGGCTGGTAATGCTTGGCTTGAAATAGTGAGCACAGGACAATGTCTTTAGGTGAGAGATAGGCTGTGTGTCAAGAGAGATGATAAAAATGCCTCCATGTCGTCCATATTGAACTGGGAGGCCCAGTGGTTCCTGACGGGGAAGCTGATGGCAGCACGTTACGAGGAAAACCCTTAATGGCAGTTAGGAATGGTGGACAATGAAGCCAGATGCTTCAGAACGACTGAACTCTGCATCGATGGCTATGTTGAAGCAGACGTTGGATGGCCATCAATCAGGGATGTAACAAGTGCCTTTCTGAACAGGAAAGGAAGTTGGACTTGTTCGGTAACTCTGACCTAGGGTCACAGTGACAAATACATTTATGCGTAGTAATGCAGGACACTTATACCTATATGTATGTATGCCTATGAGTACAAAACTGAAGAGAAGTTTCAAGGGAAATATTTATCCTTACTCTTCACTTTGCTATTTTCTTTTCTGTCTCCTAGTTTCCTTTCCTTTCCTTTTTTGTTTTTTATGCTGGTAAGAATCCACTAAATCAATCTTACCACCCACTGAAGTGTGATGACCCACAATTTGAAAAACACTGGGCAAGAAGGTTTTTTTTTTTTTCTTAGAATACTTTGGATGGAGCTTTCAACTCTAAAATTCCATGAATAAAGAAAGCAGATTTTGTCAGTCATGGAAAGAAATCTATGGCTTATAGTTTAATCAAACGTCCCAAAGGGGGCAAACAAAGCCTGTTAAACTCCAAATATGTTCTAGATATGTCGCGCTCTACAAAGTCTTTGAATGACCCACAGTGAGACCTACATTGGACAATGTGACCCACTACACACCACGCATATGCACACACATACAACTGAAGCAAATATTTCATAAAATACTTCCTAGTTTTACTATTGTGATACCCTCTGCTATTCTCTTTTCTGTTCTATTTCACTTTTGAAAAACTTTTGTTCAGGATGCCTCAACTGCTCCCACTGCCTTCTGTTGAGTAACCACTCACAGTTTGAGAACCCTTTCTCGACTGGTGAATGGAAAAAGAAGAAGTGGTATATATGTATAATGGAATATTACTCAGCAATGAACAAGAATGGAATCTTGCCATTTGCAAAAACGTGGCTGGAACTAGAGTGTATTGTGCTAAGCGAAATAAGTCTGTCGTAGAAACACAGATATCATATGATTTCACTGATGTGTGGAATTTAAAAGAAAGATGACAGAACCTAGGTGAAGGGAGGCAAAAATAAGATAAAACAGAGAGGGAGACAGATCGTAAGAGGCTTGTAAATAAAGAGAACAAACTGAGGGTTGCTGGAGGGAAGGTGGGGGGGATGGGCTAAATGGTGATGGGCATTAAAGAGGGGGCACTTGTTGGGATGAGTCCTGGGCGTTATATGTAAGCGATGAATCACTGGGTTCTTCTCCTGAAACCAATAGTGCTCTGTATGTTAACCAACTTGAATTTAAATAAATACATTTAAATAATATAAAACATTTAAGTTAAAAAAAATAGAACGATTTCTCTTCTAGAAAGTTGGAGCTGAGCTGAGGAGTGAAGCTCAAGCGTGCTTTAGACCTTAACTAGGAAACTGGGCTAAGAACGGTTAAATCCTGCTAGGGAAATACTTTTTAGAATGGAATTTGTTGATGCAGAAAACAGTCCTCCAGGGGATTAAACAGAACATTCAGAATGGCCTTGACAGTAGAGGCCACTCTACTGGTCTGAGAGAGAGTGGACCAAAAGCCTAACTATAGTAAACGAGATACATGTGTGGCCTTCTTCCCTCACCATCAGACCTATCATTCCACGATTTAATGTTTCGGGGAGAACCTTGGATTACTTGGAGGCTCCCTTCTAAATATTTTCCATCATATTATTCCTTCTCAGCTTCATCTCAGCAACAGAACTCTCCTCAGGATTCTCCCATGCCTTAAATCTGATTCTAATATTACACCAATTAGACTAACTTATTTACATGTCTTATATGATTTTAATGATTTATTGATCTCCTTATTTGTAAGAGAGAGAGCACATGCACACAAGTGGGAGAGGGGCAGAGGGAGAGAAAGAGAGAGAGAATCTCAAGCAGGCTTCATGCTCAATGCAGAGTCTGATGCCGGGCTCAATCTCATGACCTGGGGATCATAATCTGAGCCAAAATCAAGAGTCAGACACTCAACCTACTGAGCCACCCAGGCACCCCATTAATGTTTTTCTTTAAATAATGGAGAAAATAGTATCATTCATACCATTAAAATTATTTGATAACAATTTACCCATTTCGTTTTTCTTCCAAGTTTTTGTTTAAATTCAAGTTAGTTAACCTATAGTATAGTATTGCTTTCAGGAGTAGAATTTAGTGATCCATCGCTTACATATAACACCCAGTGCTTATCCCAAGAAGTGCCCTCCTTAATGCCCATCAAACATTTAGCTCATCCCCCTCGCCCACCTTCCCCCCAGCAACACTCAGTTTGTTCCCTATTGTTAAGAGTCTCTTATGGTATGCCTCTCTCTCTGTTTTTATCGTATTTATTTTTCCTTCCCTTCCCCTACGTTTGTCTGTTTTGTTTCAATTATACCACCCTCTAATGTTATTTTATATTTCTATCTTTTTTTACTAGGCTCTGAGTTCATTCATCTTCGTTCATGCCTTATTCATTCATCTCTGCATTCTTTGGAATGTCTACATGATATTTCAAAAGATATGAAGGGACAGACTATGCATCCCTTTCCTGCTTAACACTCCATAGCTCCCTATTCCCTTCAGGACAAACGTGAGCTCTGTTATTATGCCTTTTTTGCTCTGACCCTTTCTTGCTCTTACCCATCTAGCCTTACCTCTTGTTTCACAAAGCTTCAGATTTTCTAAGCAATTCCAGGAACATCTTTCTTGCCTCCAAACCATCACTCAAGTAGCTTCTTCTGGCATTTATTCATGCTGTGTCTTCCTCCCCTTTGCCTGGTCATCACAGATGTGTCCTTAGCTCCTGTAAGAAGCCTTCCCAGACTCCTTCAAAACTGAGTCAGAAGTCAAGCTCGTATTCCTGTGGGTGCCTGGGCCCCACTCCTGCCTGCAACACTCACCATTTGGGACTATGCTCTCCTCTGCCTTCCCCACTGGATTGTCCAAGCAGGGGCAGTAGCTGTTTGACCCCTAAAGCTCTTGTACACACTTTGCACATAGAAGATACTCAATACATACATGTTTGGATTAACATATCCACATAGTAGTTATCTGCTAAAGATTGGCTAAGCTGAATTGAAATATCTTCAAAATTTGACCTTAAGAATAGCATGATGATGTCCTAAATCAGGGGTTCTAAAACGTTAGCCTGTTACAAGTTATTCTAAATAAAGTTATATTGAGACACAACCATGATCATTTGTTTAGTTATTGTCCATGACTGCTTTCTTGCTACAATGGCAGAATTGAGAGTTGAGACAGAGACCATACAGGTGGGAAAGCACACAATATTTACTATCTGACCCTGTGGAAAAAAACGTCTGCCAACCTCTGATCTGAGTCAATAGTCTTTAACTTTGTACCACTTCAACATCTGAGGAAGATCTATGAACCCTTCCCAGAATATTAAATGCATGAAATAAAATTCTTAAGATCACAAAGGACACCAGTTCTATTGAAAACAATTATCTACACAATAAAAAATTATGATTATGATAATATATGTACTTCTTTATTAGTACATTAAATAATGATTCCTAGTGATGGATTAAATAACTACAATTATTTTAAAGTAGTGATAAGCATTACTGGTATTTTGAGATATGTACAACAGTTGTAAAGGGATAAAAGAACATACCTGTTATTCTATTAGTGACAAAGCCACAGGAATTTCTAATACCACTGTAAGTTTGTTGACTACATTCCTATTTGAAGGAAACATTACATTTCAGTTGATAAAACTAAGAATGTAATTTTTGTCCAACCAAGATCCAGGGACCCCTTGAATTCTATCCAGGGATCCTTTGGGGATCTACAGGCTGCAGGTTAAGCACCCTACTTTAAGGGAAGAGACAGGATCCCATGGATTATCTGGGGTAAGAGAAAACCTCACACTCAGAAGAGCCTCTGATTCTCTGGCAATTTTACAGATGGTTTTATGCAGGATTTGCTCTACACTAAAATGAATTGCACAGGAAAGTCCTAAACCACTAAGTAGTCACAGTTTAAAAAAAAAAAAGATGTATTATTTGACCTTCAGCTTTGAGCCTTCTTTCTTTCTTTATGAATTGGATCAACCCAACCAAATGACAAACAGATGGATACAATGGGGATAATGATACAGTCAGCTGGCAGTTTGTCTCAGGCAGGGCAACTGGAGAGCATACTTTCACTTATAGTTTACAAATGTCTCCCAATGCTGTTACACAAGAATTCAATTTATGTGAGCTCCCATCAACCTGACCAGGGATTACAGGATAGCTCATGGTAGAGGGGTGGAATCTTTAAGGGATCAATTTGTAGAGCTGCAAGTCAGTCTTCTGCAAAAACATTTAGAACCACCCTTCCATTTGAGGCTCAGTGGAGGAATCTGCTGGCTACCAGAGTGTCTGAGATCAGGTACCAGCCTGGAAGGTGGTTCTAAGATTTTTTATTTAGAAACTAAAGATAAGAAAAAGGATTTTTTTTTTTCTGAAGCACCACTTGTTAATATGAAATCTCAGCTGACTGCAAAGCAAGCCCATTCTTATTTCTGATTCTGTTGGGGGTGGTAAGGAAGGCTTATACTTAAACTGCATAACTTCCTATATACTTGCTTGAAAAGAAAGGAAGATTGTTTTTTGCTTTTTTTCCCATTCTTCCCCAAATTAATTAACTGTATAAGAACAGTTCTTTAAATATTTTAAGCTCTATACTTTTGGGGCCAAGAAAACCAACACAAGGCCTACATCACTGTTAAATATTGCAGCCATTTGCCTAATTATTGCTATAAATTCTAGTAAAATGCTATGAAAAAGTTGACAATTCACTTCCGTATTATGAAGAGCTCCAAAACACAAGTTATCATTCAACATGAAATAAAATAACAATGGGAACTTCCAAGTTAGTCTTATACATTAGGTATTATTTGAAGCTTTTCCATTATACTGGTATTCCTCTTCTATGAGCAAACAAAAGCAATGAATAACTTGGGGTTGGGGGGAAGAGGAGGCAGACGTGTGTGCAGATCCATGGTGGGTTTTGCCTGGCTTACACTTCTGCAGTTGGTAAGGTAGACGGTTGGTTACTGTGGTGGCCTCTAAGATTAGCAGTAAAGGGTTCATTGAACCCCTGTGGCTCATATGCCAATACATTTCCATTTCCAACACACAAAATCTTCTATAAACCACTTCTCTGAGTACTGTACACACAGCTTTTCATCTTCACGAGCCTCCCGAGGAAGCCGCTATTGTCATCCCTACTTTAGAGTGGAGGGAAGTAAGGCTCAGAGAGGTTGAGGAGCTCATACAAGGTTCCAGCTAGTTTTAGCATTCTCTAAATTCGGTCCCGTACCTGTTGTGTCCAAATGTTCACCAGCACCTATTTGACACATGGTATGTTTACCCCATGCTATGTGCTATATTCCACAAAGGGGACCACGTCAAGATGTTGCACTCATGTCCTGGTGAGGAAACAGACCTTGAACAATTAACTACAAGTGTTTTGAGTGTTGCAAGTAAATGTTACAGTTGTATTTAACCTAGTCTGGGGAGGGGGCAGGTGTTTAAGGAAGCCTTCCTGGACAAGGTGGTCTTTAAGCAGGAGTCCTGAAGGATGAACAAGAAATAGCGAGGTGAAGAGGTTGAAGAACTATGCTGGCAGAGAATAGCAAGCATGAAGACTTCTAGCCAGGAAAGAACATGGCTCTGTATGAGAGCAGAAGAGATCTCTTCCCAAAGCCATCACAGCAATGGTTCCCATTGACTGAGCACATTTGGGAGCCAGGAACTGTTTTGTACACTTCATGTGGATCGATTCATTTAATCTCAAACAACAACTCCATGAGGTAAATAGATTGTTATCCTTATCCCTCTGTCTGAGACAAAGAGAAGTTAAATAAGATGATAGAGCTTAAAACTGGTGGAGGGAAGGGTTGGACCAGGGAGCTAGCCCCAAAGCCTATTCATTAAACTACTAGTCTGTACTGCCTCACCTTTGTCATGAGGACAGCAAATCAGAGTCACTGGGCTTTAAGAGGGCAGACGGTCCAGCCTTATTTATACACTAGGAAGCTAAGAATTGGAATTGAGCAACTCGTGCCCAGGATTAGAGAGGCCATCTCCGGGCTATGTCTTCTAATACTACAGTTGAATAAACTCTAACTCAAAAGATGAAGCCAAGAATCAGACTAGAAGTCTCAATTCTTTTTTTTATTAAGTTTTTATTTTAGGGGCACCTGGGTGGCTCAGTCAGTTAAGCAACCAACTTCGGCTCAGGTCACGATCTCACAGTTAATAATTTCAAGCCTGGCGTCGGGCTCTGTGCTGACAGCTCAGAGCCTGGAGCCTGCTTTGGATTCTGTGTCTCCCTCCCTCTCTGCCCCTCCCCTGCTCACACTCTGTATCTCTCGCTCTCAAAAATAAACAAACATTAAAAAAATAGAAAAAAAATATTTTAATTCCAGTATAGATACTATACAGTGTTAAATCACCTTCAGGTGTACAATATAGTGATACAACACTTCCATACAACACTGGGTGCTCATCACAACAAATGCACTCCTTAATCCCCATCACCTATTTCACCCATCCCCCCACCCACCGCCCCTTGGTAACCATCAGATTGTTCTCTGAAGTCTCAATTCTGAATGGGAAACTTTAACCTTCAGAGGCTGTGACCTTGACCATGAGTCAAATCACATCATCCCTTAAAACTATTCAAGGAAAATCCATAATCCATTGAACTTCTTTTCTGAATCCCAGATTTCATCTTTATTTTAGTAACAGCCTTTACAAGGTAACTTCCTGTGAGCAAACTAATTAAATTCATTTGTTACTTACAGATTAAGGAAGAGTTTTTGATGGGATGGAAAGACAGATGACTTTGACAAAAATATCAATTTGTACAATAATTTGAAAAACCCACCCAAGTGTGTATGACCTTAAGATTCTCAAGCAAAACCAATAGGTAGGCATTGCAATCGGCTTAGAAGCAGCCCTGTGTGAAGATGAATTTTGCAAGTCTTATTATGGAAGGCATCTGCAAGAGACCAGGGAATTATTAAACAGAAAAGTGTGAAAGGGAAAAGAGGGGAAGCCTTGCTTTTTCTCATTTATTAGGGTAGCTGTCTTGGGCTGAGATTGAGATCAACAGTTCTTGACCAGTGTCCTTAATATATACACAGAAATATTTTGAACTTTCACATGTACCCCAAATATGCCAGTGGTGGACTTTTCTAAATTAAAAACAGCCACTATCATTCATATGTGGAATTAAAGAAACAAAACAAATGAACAAACGAGGTGGGGGGAGGGGAGAGAGAGAGAGAGAGAGAGAGGCAAACCAAGAAACAGACTCTTAGCTATAGAGAAAAAGTTAGGGTTATCAGAGGAGAGGTGGGGGGGGTGAAATAGATGATGGGATTAAGGGGTGCACTTCTCATGATGAGTGCCAGGTGCTGTGTGGAAGTGTTGAATCACTATATTGTAAACCTAAACTAATATAATCCTGCATGGTAACTATACTGGAATTAAAATTAAAACTTAAGGGGCGCCTGGGTGGCTCAGTTCCTTAAGCGTCCGGCTTCGGCTCAGGTCATGATCTCACGGTTCGTGGGTTCGAGCCCCGCGTTGGGGTCTGTGCTGACAGCTAGCTCAGAGCCTGGAGTCTGCTTCAGAGTCTGTACCTCCCTCTCTCTCTGACCCACCACCCCCCGCCCCCGCTTGCACTGTCTCTATCTCTCAAAAATAAAAATAAAATAGAAATAAAACTTAAGAAGAAAACAGCTACTGAGAGCTTTAATCTACCCTTTCCAGCAACTGTCAATGCAAAGCTCAAGCAATTTTAACCCATCAGGTCACACTTATAGAAAAACTATACTTAAGTTAAATGAAAAATGTTTTTCACCTTTAACCAACCTGATAGATAGTGTATGTGGGCCATGGCACCCCAAATGGCACATCAGAGGTAAGGAATACTTTTTCAGGCCTTTGGTTTTCATTGCCACCATAGGATATATTTTTTGCTTATGAGAAAGGCATTTACCCTGGGGAATGTCTTAGGCAGGAGGAAAGTTTCTCAGATATTTATAGCTAAAATATTTCAAAACATAGGTAGCTATATTTATGCTTGGTTCTTATTTTAATAAACAGTAAGGATTGCTGCCTCCAAAGAAATTTTCAGTATCACTTTAGAAAATAAAAATTCTCCTTCACCTCAAATACATGGCTTTTCTGTTTTAAAAAAGCAGGTAAACATTTTGAAAACATTGCAAAATATGTTACAGCCTATAGGCTTAGAATCTGCCTCTTCAAATTTTTTTCCACACTGATTAAAATTTTTAAAAATCTACTGTTAGCAAGGAAGGAAATAAATAGCTCCCAAGCCAACTCTGGGGAAGATCAGAAGATTACTCTCAACTAAAAGCTTCATCCTGCCTGAGCCCGAGACCAAGTCACTGAGAGCGCCCCCTCAGGGGGGCCACCCTAAAAATGTCCTCCATTTTGAGGAGGTAGAAGCTGGATGAGGAACAAAAATTTGCTTGGCCCTAAGCCCATGACTCAAGACAGCATCATACATATATAATGTCCACCTGAAATATCACCAAAACTAGCAAGTAAGCAGTCAGTACCCCCATACTCTGGTCTAGTATAATTCCTCAGGTTAGTCTTTTATCAGCCAGTTAAATATGTCTTAAATAGGTTTTTAGGCTATTTCTTTTTAAAAACTTTCAATGTTTATTTATCTTTGAGAGAGAGAGACAGAGCAAGAGCTGGGAGGGGCAGAGAGAGAGAGAGGGAGACACAGAATCTGAAACAGGCTCCAGGCTTTGAGCTGTCAGCACAGAGCCCAACACAGGACTCTAACTCACGAACTGTGAGATCATGACCTGAGCTGAAGTTGGATGCTTAACTGACTGAGCCAGCAGGCCGTCCCTAGACTATTATTTCTCAACAATGCCTTTAATATCAATATCCTCACTGACTAAGAAGACCAACTGATGTAGAAGTGCCTACCAAGGCATTAAGACGGAGGAGAAGCTGTTCTTCCAGAGAGAGGACGGAGAAGAGAATTTCACATTATGGTGGTTGAAATCTGAGGATAACCTTTGGCAGTAAACTGATTTCTACAACTTCCTAGTCTTGGCTTGCCAAAGGCCTGCCTCTTGGATACAACAAGAAACTAAAGACCTGTCACACGTGTTTCCATACACAGGAGGTATCTGGGCAAAAAGAATTTAATATTAAAATTAAGCAGACCCCTCTGGGGAAAATAGAATAATAACTAAAGACTCCCAGAAGCTTTTCATGCTAATTGCAGTTTCTGATTTAGCGCTCAGGAAAGCTCTCTCTAAACATATCCTTGAGCACTCACCTGTAATGGGATAGACTCTGCGATGTTTACAAATGGATATAGATTTCTTCTGCAGCCAAACATTAAATACCATGACAAGCTGTGAAAGCTTTCTTTCTAGGTCAACAGCAAACAATAGCCTAAGATGAGGCTTTGTGTATCCTTACCAGCAGGGCTCCAGGTGGGCTGAGTCTAAGCTTCCATTTCTGAAGGTGGATCACAGACATGAAAGGGGTATAGGGCTTCCGAAGAGCACTGGGCTGGAAGTCAGGAGACTTCCAATTTTGATTCTGTCCCCAACCAGTCATTTTACTTTGGCAAAGCAACTTAAGCAATTGAGTCTCAATTTCTTTCTTTGTAAAAAAGAAATAGCAGTGTGGAGGGAAGGAAACAAACAGATATTAAATATCTACGAAACACTTTATGAAGATAGGAACCAACAATTTTCCAATGAGAGTTAGTTACATCAGCTTGATGTTACAGATGAGGAAGTGGAGGTTCTGAGGTAAAATCATTTGACCAAAGCTACATATTCTGGAAGAAAAAATAGAGGCAGAATTCCTAGTACAGGGGCTGGGAATAGGGGTCAGTTTTCCCATTCTACCATGTTCCATTTGAAACCCCAAGATTCCAAGAGTTTTAAATTCAAAGTTAGCTTTCCAGAAAACATTGTAAAGTTATACTGGTCAAGATAGACAGATTTTTAAAAATTAAGAGTTGCTAGAACGGTATATAATTTTTAAATGTGTGTACATAAAAATTGGGGGCCTGGTACATAAAAATTGGGGGCCTGAGCCCTCAAATGTTAGAGATTATTTTGAATGTTAAAATGCATCTTCGTTGGTGATGAAGTATAATTATTAAATGTAGGTACATAACACCCATATATATCTTACATGTTTGTAGGTTTTAACATCTACAAAGTTCCCTCTCATATGTGATTTCAGTTGATCCTCCCGAGCCCCCACTGTAAGTAAGGCTGGAAGGTTTTCACCCATCTATCGCAGATAAGGATGGGCAGTCAATGTCTATGGGGTCCAAGTCACCTCCCTTTGTCCCACGTCTGATTTCAGCAGCAGCTGGGGGGTGGAAAGTTTCACGTGAGCTCAGATTTGCCTTGTAGACCAGCATCCAACCTCAATCATATGCTGTGCTCATATCACACCTTCTTCTATCCTGAGATCCTTGTCCTTAATCTACGTGCTGGCAGAGCCTAGAAATATGGGAAGTCGTTATGCCCCTGAAGGAAACTTTCAATCCACAGAGGAGAACAGATGCCAGTGGGTAAATGGCTCCTGTCCTTTGAGAGGGATTCTGCCCACTTCAAAGAGTGCTCAGTGGAATCAAGCTTCCACAGACACCCCTGTTGCCTATAGACGTGACTTCAGTGACATAGTTCTACATCCTCCTTCCCTGTCTCACCCTCCCCACCTTCTCATTCCTGATTCCAAATAAAATAACCCACTTGCACTTTAGCCCTTGTATCAGGCTATCCTGTTAGGGAGCCCAAACTATAAGAGGCATTGAGGTTCAGGACTGGAAGTGATGGGTGCAGGGCCTCCCGGCCGGCAGGTGGGGGGCGGGGGGGAGGACAGGGCTCTCTTCCAGTTCTTCTGGTTCGAACCCCAGTGAATCACTTTCATTTTCCACTTTCAGTTTTGCACACAAGTTAAGAACCTGCAATGTCTACCTTTTGTCAATATGCCAGACCTAGAACAAGTTTTAAAAATACATGTTTTATCTCACAATTAAAAATAAATGATGGGCATCATCTTAGCCGGGCTGTCTGCTGGGCTACCAGGAAAAAGTTTGCATTTCCCCAAATTTCAAAATATTACATTTTGCTTTGGTTGTGCTAGACAAGTGGATCAGAAATGTTAAGTTTCAGCCCAAGTTTTACAGATGAGCAAGCTGAAATTTTAGGACTTCCCATGTTTCATGTTTAACTACTGTCAGAATGAGCATTAGAATCTTTTCTATTCCAGGCACACCCCAGCTTTGCCTACCAAATTTGTTCAACAGCAAGTTTGCAGATTATCCTTAATGATGAGCATTGGTCTAGAACCTTGCAGTGGGTGTCTTTTCCTTTCCCTAATTTTCCCAGCATCTGTTCTTCCATTTTTCATTAATAGCACCACAATTTTCCTTTGAGGAACCAACCCTTCAGAACTCTCTCAATCCATGTACTTTAGGTGCAAATGACCCACCAGTTCCAGAGCTCAGAATATGACAAACGCTTGACCAATTAGGGTAGCCTCCTCCCTGGCCACAGTGGTTGGCTCAGAGAATGGAGAGGAACCCAAGCCTGGCCAACTAAGGTGAACATTGAGACTCTAGTGGGTCCACTGAGAAATGACCACTCTTCTCCTGTGGGGAGCTATGCTAGTAGATGGAAAGTCTTCAGTGCTTGGTGGCCATCTTGCTGCCACATCAGGAAATGAAGCCAATAAAGGGGAAAGCATAGCACAGAGATGGGTGGGGACAAATGGCTGCTCTGGCACAGGTCATATCTTCCACCAGACTTTAGAGTCACAGGAGCCAACATAGGACTGCCTCATCTTCTTCCAGCCTTCTGCCACTTGCAAGTCAACAAGTCCTGCGTGAAACGAGCTCTCTACTCAGACATTAAAGGGACTCAGTGCAGAGTACTTCTCTGAAGAAACAAGTATCTATTTTTCACCAATGAGGAATAGGCGAGGAAGTCAAGCCACAGAGCAGAGCTAATCAAATCTTGGCAGAATCATCTGTCCCAGCTTCAGAAAGCCTCAGGAATGAGGTGCTGAACTAGTCTCTTTATGAATCATGAAGCAGCAGACTTTAGACAAACCCCACCGCCTTTAATGTACAGAATACTAACTATGCAGACGTTTGCATTGGCCAGGTGCTCCGTTCACACTCCAGCTGCTACTAGAGTCAGAGAAAGGACCTTAAATTAGGAATTCTTTTTGCTTGGTGTGTGTGTGGAGGGGGGGAGTGCAAATTGTTTTTGTTTGGTTTTGTTTTATTTACTTGTTTTTGTTTAAAATTACATAGCATCATTGAGATTCCATGTTTTTTATATCTGTAAGCTTCTGGAAGAATTTCTCATCACTCTTGTACCTTCTGATAAAGCTGAATAACAAGAACTGGAGAGGCAGATGAGAGAAAAAAGCTAAAACCAAACCAAGAAACTGGCCCCATAGCAATCAGGATGTGAAGGAAACAAAGACTTATAGATGTTTCCCCCCGCCTCAAGAAAAGTCACCCTCAGATATTTACTTCAGATGTAATATTGCAAAGCCAGGGAGGCAGGTTTCGAGCCTGAAAATACAAGCAGGCTTGTTGGCAATGATGCCTTGTGAGTTTTCAGAGCTTAGGATAGTCCTGACTGTGCAGGGGAAATGAGACAGAGGTAAGGTGAGTGCAGAGTAAAAATGCAAGTCTTCAAGCCTTTGTCATCTCTTAAATACATATGCAGCAGAGACAGCTCTCCATGCAGTATCCTAGCATGCTTGGAATACCCAAAGTCAATACATACGGCTTTTGAATGTGACACACAAACTTACCTGATGAATTCCACAGAATAGTACTGAATTGGGGAGCTTCCTTCACTCTTTCCAGGTTTCCAAGATAGGGCCACCTCGGAATCAGAGACCACAGTGACGTGTGGCTGCTGGGGTGCTGATGGCGGCAGGCAGGAATCTAGGCGGAACAGCAAACACCTAGAGTCGGCTCTGGTCTTTGCTGCTGGGGATGTTTCATATATAAAGAGCACATGTGCTTCCTATAGCCTAAACATCTCTGTCCAGAACAGCCTCAAAATCCAAACCAAACAAACACAAAAAAATAATCACAACTGGATTCACCACGTAAGGTCTGAGTTACGAAAAGTTGGTCTTCCCTTCCTCCCCCAGCCCCTTGGCTGAAAATCCAACTAAATTACATTCAGACCACTAGCCCCCGGACACACAATGGTGTGTACCCTTTAAAACCCTCAACCACACTCCCTCCTCCTGGTAACCTTTCATCTCTGTTTACATGGTGGAATTGATACCTGTAAGAAAAATTGAATGCATAGCATTACTGTCACTTACATTCAGTTCTTCTGTGTGTGTGTGTGTGTGTGTGTGTGTGTGTGTGTTTTGCTCAAACCATCAGAATGCATACCAATGGTAGGACCTTTGGGAAGTACCCTCATGTCTAAAGATATGAGTCACTCATGAGCCTATCACCTCAAGGTAACTGCTGTTACAAAATTTCATATATAGACTTTCACATCTCCCAGCCTTTATGTATACTATTGTTTATGGCAGAAACATTTTTCCTGCCTTCTTTTCCTAGAGGGATCTTATATAGTTTTCAAAGTTTGGGCCAAAAATATGGAACGTTCTAAAATCCTCCCTAAGTCCCGGAGTAGGGGAGGTGCTCCCTCCTGAGTACTTCAGAGCCCCTAGTGCAGACCTCAGATGCCCTGGAGCTATTCGCCTATCATTTGCTTCTCCCTCCACAATGAGCTTGCAAGCAATGATGATTGAGCCACTTTTGTCCCCCAGTGTCCAGCACAGTGCCATGTCAATGAGCCTTTGTTGGATTCCCTTTGCCTATAAAATCTCTTCTCCCACTGTCCTTCCTCCCCCTTCTGATTCCCACTTACTGGTCAGACCTTCACTTAGTAGTCATCTCCCCAGGGAATTCTTACCTCACCCCTACATGGGGTCTCCATTTGTATGTTCTTAGAGCATTTACCACCATCTGTGACTACATGTTAACTAGGTAATGTCTTCACCCACCTCATTGAGTTCTGAGAGGGCAAAGGCTGTGCCTATTTTTGTTCACCACCAGAGCCCAGCCTGGTGCCTGGCACATAGTAGGTCCTCATTGATACATACTGAATGAAGGAATGAATGAATAGCACCCATTACTTTCTTGAACCCATTTTACCTTGGGGCAAAGTAGTAACATGCCGAGGAGAGCTAAGCCGACCTTTGCCAGTCTGGCTGTAAGCTGCTACACTCACTCGATATTCAGTGCCTGGTTTCAAATCTCCGATCACTTCTTCCTGCCAATGACCAAACGGGAAATGCGTCAATGACAAGAAGTTCTTTTAGAGCAAACCAGACAATTTCCATGAAGGCTGCCTCTCAAGGTCCCTGTGAAACTGCTTGGGATAGAGATTGTTTTGCTGTCCCTAGGGTTGGCCAAGTTTTAAAATTCGAGGAAAGGAAAACACCATCACATATTTCTCACAACTAGAAAATTACCCTTTATTAGAATCTATACACTGTTCTAGGACTGAGACTCATTCTCCCTATCATATCTGGCTTTTAACATTTGAGTTCTTTGATCAGAGTACTGGGCTGCTAAAATCCAGGTAACAATCTTTTCGAAGGTCGGAATCCACCAGTGCCTCCTCTCCGTCTGCACGTCACAGATGCTCAGAGACTAGCCACAACTGTAAACTGAGGTCTTAATTTGTACCAAAGTAGAGACTCGAAGTTTGGTTCTCAAATATTAAAGTGCATCAGAATCCCCAAGAGGGCTTCTTAAATTGTTGGGCCTGCCCCCCAGACTTTCTGACTCAGTACCTCTGGGCAGGGGCCCGGAAATATGCATTTCTAAGAAGCTTCCAAATGCTGCTGCTGGTCCAGGGAGCCTGCATTGATGAAGGGCTATATGAACTTCACCTACACAAATGGCCCTGACCAGAAAGCCCCAGGTGAAGAAGACTTACTGCACTTTAGACTTTGGCAAAAGCAACATGTCCCTGGGGCTAAGTGCTACATAGTAAATGGGAGTCTGGGTCTCATTGGTCCCAGCACACTGCAGTGGAAAGGACACAGGCTTTGGAATCAATGAGTCCTGGGATTGAATCCTGATTCTGCCACTAATTCCTAGCTGTGGCCTTGATATTACATCTCCTGAGCCTCAGTTTCTTCCTCTATAAGATGGAGATGACATATAACTATCCTCCAAAACTATACTATTTGGGATAATGTGTGTAAAGTAGCTGGTACTGAGACCGTCCTCAAGAAATAGGTGGTAATGATTTCTGTCTTGAGTGTGTGAGGCCCCTGCTCTTCTCTGCTTAGCTAGGTTCCAACACTTCTCTGACACCCAAATCTTCCCCGTGACACCTGACCACCCGGACCTGATCTTACCCTACCAACTGTTGTGCCACTAATCTAGTACTTTCCTCTGTTACAAACTATGCACTCCTATTTCTCCTATGGGATTGTCAGCAACTTGAGAGCAGGGATCCTGCCATGTATTTCTTCATAACCTCTTCTGCAGACGATCAAACCTTCCTCATTGCTGCTAAAGAGAATTCACCCAATGATCAACAAAACTTTTAAAAATTTCAACAAATAGTCATCGAAGACATACTACAGTAGTTCTTAACTTTGAGTGCACATTAGAATCGCTAAAAATTACCAGTGCCTGGACTCCACTCCAGACTACTTAAATCAGAATCCGTGGAAGGCTGGGCTCTGGGGATCTGTTTAAAGCCCTCAGCTGAGGCTAATGGGCAGCCAGGTGTATGAACCCCTGGTCCAGGGCTTGGATCATCCCCGTGCTCTGAATTATATCTGTTGTCCGCCTTCTTCTGTAACTCCATCCCCTCCCTTACCTACCTGGTCCTTCTGTGAGTATTTACTGTGTTACTGTGAGTAATTACTATGAGTATTTACTTTTTTGAAAGAGTTGCCTCTACTTCCTCTCTTCTCTTCCTATTCACTATTCACTGGGCCTCTCTGCACTATAAACCTATTGAGATGCTCTTACCAAAGTTACCACATAACTCTGTAGTAAATCCAATGGGGATGACTCTGTACGTGACTTTTTACACCTTTCAATACTGTTGCTTATCCTTGCTTCTTAAATGCCTTGGTTCCCTTGGAAGCTATGACTCTGCTTCTTCTTGGTCTCTTTCTACTTCTCTCATTGCTCCTTCTCAATATTCTCTATCCACTCCCCATTCTCTCCTTGCAAAGACGTGTTGGCCTTTTTCAGGGACTCATCCCTCACCATCTTGCCCTCTCACTCTGTAGTCTTGCTTGGGTCAGCTCATCTACTACTTCCTTAGCTTCTAGCACCACCTTCACTTGACACCTTCCAAATCTGCCTCTCAGCTCTGACCTGCCTCTTGATGTCCAGACATGGGTTTGTGACTGTCTTTAGAACATCTACCCAACAACTACCAAGCCACTCAAGTTCAACACAACCAAAGCTCAACTAATCGTTCCTCCTCCTGCTACTGAAAACAAAATAAGAAATCACTTCCCCTCTTGTGCTCTCTCTCTCTCTCTCTCTCTCTCTCTCTCTCTCTCTCTTTCTCTCTCTCCCTCTCTCTCATTGCCCAAACCACAAATTCTTGACACTTTCCCCTTTGTGTTCACCCCTCCTCTCTAATCACCATTCAGTCAGTTACCAATACAGTCACCAGGACTGTTTTACATCACTGGAATCTGTTTAGATCCATCCTCATGGTCACTTAAGTGCAAGTCCTCATAATTGTGATGTTCAGTTCTCCCTACCACCCATGCTGCCTACATCACCAGTGTAGATTCCACCTGCTACAATTATCTTCCTAAACTTCAAATCTGAGCATGTCACTTCCCATTTAAAAATCCCCTTAGAAAAGCCTAGTGTGTCCCCCTGTTCATCCTTCCAGCATCATCTCGTGCCACTTCCCTTCCTTGCATTCTATATTCCAGGCATACTTCAGAGCTTGGCAGGGCTCAAATTTATGCCATTCAATTCTTTGCCTCTGGGCCTTTGAACCTGCTGCTCCCTCTACATGAAATGCCCTTCTCTCTACTCTTGCCTGGCTCACCCCTGCTCATCCTTCATGACTCAGTTCAGCTGAGACATTACCTCATTTCTCTGACCCCCAGCCTTTAGTCTGGTTAGGCGCCCCTCCTCTGTGCTTCCCTGACGTCCTTGGTGTACCTCAATCTTAGCACAACTCACCTTAGATTGTAATTGTCTGTTTATTTGTCACCTTCTCCCCACCCAACTGAGGGCAGGAGCAAGTTCTTAGTCGTCTGGCAGCCTAAAGCTTAGTATAGTAATACCAGACAGGTAGCGAATACTCAAGCAATGCTTTTTTGATGAATGAATAAATGAATGAAGGAAAAGTGAATGAATGCAAGAAAGAAATCAAAGCAAGGTGTCCAATACAAGCAGATTACCTCATCAAGAGCCAGGTTATGCTACTGACTCCTCTGTCCCAGTCCCTGGAGTTAGCAACTCCAGCAACAAGGCTGATTTCCTCTTCCCTACCTCCCCCCAGCCACCTCCACATGCCTTTCAGACCTGCTCCCTTCCTCCACTTCCTCTGAATCTTTACCTGGGCCATTTCTATAGCCTCCCTGAAAGTTTCTGTCTCCAATCCTCCTCTCCCTTCTTCTCTGACCCACACCATCCTACATGCAGCTACACAAGGGGTCTTGGCTGAACATACGGACCTCAATCCAAAGCCCCCTTTCTGCTCTAATTCCCTGCATCTGTGCACCCTAGTTCCACTATCTGTCTCCCGGGTCCACGTCAAGTCAGAAATTAAAGAGACTGGAGGTACCAAGTGGATATAAGGCTTCTCACTTCTCTCATAGGACATGCCCAGGCTGTTCCTATGACAGTAAAAAATACACTTTCAAACCAATACCCTCACAGCCTTTTGCTTTAGGATCTTTTTCTCCTGTGAAGGCTTTACGCTGTATCACATATGAGAGAAGTGGTTATAGATTATTATAGATATTACCTATGAGCCAATACCAAATATAGCTACAATCAGCATGTATTATTGTGTGTTTTCTCTGGTCCAGGCACACAGAGACTGTTTTAATTCTTCCTTCAGTCCTATGAGGGAGATGGCATTCTTATTTTCATTTACAGAGGAGAAAACGGAATCTCTGAAAAATTAATGGCTTGCTCAAGGACATAAATTTATTAAGTGACAAAGTGGGGATTTGAACTCTGTTTTGTTTGACTGTAAAGCCAAGTTCTAATTCAGTAATACATGTATAAAAATATTAAATATATTTAAATCAATAAAAATACTTATCATAAACACTGAAGATCAGATTATTATTTTATCTACAAACATGGAAGTTTATGCACTTCCAAAATTTAAAAGTTATCCCTGAAAACCAAAAGATATTAGACTTATAGAAGTTGCTTATATAGACTGAAAACCAATTAAACTGTTTATTAGATATGGAAAACTAGCCTTACTTTTAGCCCAGGTATATTGATAGGTAGATAGATAGAAGGTGATCCTCCCAGAAGCCAACTATTTCCAGTCTTTTCCTGTGTCTTTCCTGTTTTGACTAGCTGGTTAGTTAGCATGAGGGAGTGAGGGTCAGAGCACCGAGTAGCTGGGGCCATGGGAAGAGGAGCTGGACTCAATGATTTAACCATTGCTTCTTCCTCTGACATAAATCCTCCCAAATGGAACCTCTCACTATATTGTGACTAGTGATAACCCTTGGATTCTTTATGAAAATACCACAGAATTCCACAAATCTTTCTACTTCCATCCTTAAATATCTTATAATGACTTGCATCAAATTAGATAAGATGCCGTATATGCAGTTTTCAAAGTAGGAAAACAAAGCGTTTTGTTTTGTTGCCTTGTGGAAGTTTGAGAATAAGTCAAAATGCTTATCTCTCTTGGCTTTTATTTCTACACAAGACAGTGAGAGACAGTGAGAGAAATTGCTCTCTTGGAGTAGAGTTCAGAGAGAACTCAGCAGTCCTCACTGGCCCCTTCCCACACCTTTCCTGGGGGGTGAGGGGGCAAAGCTGGATGCTTTGCCGCAAAATAACCCTGCTTTGTGTTTGTCTCGCCCTTTCTGAAATACAAAATGCCTTCCAAAAGCTGCCTCCTTTGTCTTCTCAGCACCAATGGTTGTCATGTGATCAGAGAATTCACATCTCTGATAGAGAAAGACAAGGCTAGTTAGTTCACTAAGCCCAAGAAGAAAGCTCAAGGACATATACAACAACAATGGGTCTGGTTTCCCTCATAAAACACACCATAACTTAATATGCTTCTAATTGCCCAACTCTCAAACATAGCATATCAAATTTTCAAGCTAGCATTTTGTTTTAAAGATGTCCAGCTGCCTTTTCCACATTTCTGTACCCGTGCCATTCCTCCATTCACAGTCTGTGACAGGGATGACTGAATGTCTCCTCATATCCATTTTCTCCTTTCTTATAATAGAAACCCTGTATATCAGTTGGGCCACCGCCACTCAAGGACTACATTTCCCAGCATCCCTTGCATCTAGCTGTGGCCATGTGGCTAAAGTCTGTCCAAAAGAATTTGAGTTAGAATGATGAGGGCAATTTCTGAGCTATCCCTTAATAGGAAGGGCTGTGTTCCCTTTCCTCTTTTCCTCATCTACTGGTTAGAATGTGGATGCATCAGTGAGCCAATCTGGACCATGGGAAGGAAGGCCAAAGGGGTTGGCAGAACAATGAGATGAAAGGATTCTGGGTCTCTGATGGAGACAAGCCACCAAAACTGGTTATATCCAGACAGGTTATGTCCTGAAGGAAACATGAATGCACACCTTGTGAGAATCACTATTATCTTGGGATTTTGGACTGTTAGACTTATCCTAATTAATACCTGACCCAATGTACCAAAACAACCTGGGTAGCTATATGTAAGGAGCCCTCAAAAAGATGGGACTATTCTTAACTGAATACCTCTTTGCTTTGCAATGATAAAACCATGCTGAAATGGCTCTGAACTTAAATCACTGACCCTGATTTCAGATTCCACCTTTACCTGCTTCCATGCCATACTTTTCTCCTATGGCTGGAAACCCAGGTCATTTATGTCCGGAAATGAAGCTATATGCTCTTGTTTACTAGTCCAGATAGGTAGATACTATTCCATAAGAGAATCCAGTAAGCATTGCTGGAAGAAAGCACGAAGTGGGAGAGCACTGGACCAGAAGCCAGGAGACCTGGTTTTGCTACCAAATCATTTTGCAATCTTGGAGATGCCACTTAACTTCTCTGGGCCAAAGTTTCAACACCAAAATACTACGATTGCTCTAAAACGACCTTGTTGGTAGCTAGTAAACTTGGATACAGCTTCACAGTTGACTTTACAAGTCAAGGCTGGGCCTTGGTTGCCTTGGTAGAAGTTGGGAATATCTAGCATCATGACATGGGAGGCACCAGAGAAATAGAAAAATGCAATCTTCCCAACATTCTTTTTCCAATGGCCCCAATGGAGGTGATGCAGGCTAGAGTGGAGGGAAAAGGTGGGGGATTCTATTCCCTGAGAGGTCACAGAAAGCTAGAAAGTATCTTACAGGGTTTCACAGGAAGGGCAGCATTGACTTTGGGACTGAACAAATCTTCCTTGTATGGGCCTGTCCTGCATACTGCAGGAAAGCAGCAAGCATCCCTGAAGATTGTCCACTAAAATGCCCACATTTATGCCCATATGCCCCATAGGAACTAAGGAACCCCCAGTTGGGAACCAAGACTAAGCCACCCCTTCACTTTACAGTCAAAGAAAGATTAGATTCAGAGGGGTTCAGTAACCTTGCCTAAGATTACTCTTGCTCTGGTGAAGGAAGGAGTTGGGACTCCATGCAAGTCTCATGATTCCTGCCTATGTCTTCTTTTTGTAACCGGGATAAGACCCAAGTGCAATCACTACACGGGTCAACCAGACCAGTGGAATCCAAAGCAGGGTGATGGTACATCCCCCTGGGTGAGCAAGACAATGTACTGAGATGACAGAAGAAAAGCACTTTCTATTTCTGTTTTATCTCCTCCTTTAAATTCTGTGGGAAATTACAATGTACATATTAGTAGAATAGCATATGTATAGTTTATAACCATATATATATATATATATATATATATATATATATAAAATGTTCAAATATTTTTTAACCAACGGTATGCATGATCAGAAAGTGTGGAGTCCACCAGTTTAAGCACTCATTTCTACTTCTAACCCTAAAAAGGACCAAATTGCCCTGGTTTATTTTACTACTTATTTTTCCAGGTTGAAACTTGCAAGTTGTTCTTCTATGAATAAGTGTCAAATGCTAACCAAATCAGAATCCTCGATGTAGGTAGATTACCAGAGGATACCATCAATGGTCAACCCGATTTTCTGTTTGGCATTAAATCTAGAAGCCAAGCAGTTTTAGGTGACCTGGTCCTGAGTTATTGGGAAGGTCTGGAATCATTAGAGGAAGTGAGGAAAGAAGAAGGAAAAAGATGGGTGAGGGGAGCCACTCCCTCAGCAATGCTCACCATTTTAAACATCTTCTCTCCTTTTCAGTTTTGTTCACCTAGTCTTGGAACAGAGCTTAAATTACTTCAACCTTTAAAAATGTTCCTCTTAACCTTACTCTGCCATGTGAGATGAAGCAACACATAGGAGAATAAAAGTGACTTCTTCCTAAATGATTAAACATTCACCTGCTATGCGCTTTGGTCCGTGCTTACACTGGAACTAAGCACTCTCCCTTGGGCCTTAATCAGTATGAGCAAGATGCAGGAAAATCAACATTTTGATGAAAAGAGACCCCCTGAATCCTGGGTTGGGGCAAGGGTGTAAGTTTTCCGAAGCATACTTACAAAAATCACCTGACGATCAGATTGTCCCTGCAGAGGGGAAAAACAAACAAAACAACATGAAAGGAAAGGAAAACTTAGGTCTAAAATGAACCCCCTTCTACAGACAGCCAAGGGCAGCAAACACACACATCTTCCCATCTAAACTGTTGACCGCTCACTCAGTTTTGGTTCCACGCACGCTATGGTACCGAGGGCTCTACACCCACGACCTTATTTAGCAATCACCGCATTCTCATGCTACAGGCTGGTATGACATGGTACAGAGCTTCCCAAACTTCCTCTGCCCATAGCACCTTTGCCGTCTCAGTAATAGTTTTACAGCACCTCTAAAGCCAAAGAAATGCCTAAGTGTTCCATTTGTTCGGTAGTTACACGCAAACAACTTGGCAGTAGTAGTTCACACAAATGTTGCTCTTTCCCTTGAAAAGCTGAAACATTCCACAGTTCCCCTGTGAGTTTGGTGCAGAGACCTGGAGCACCCTGGCACACAGTTTGGAGACCACAGACACACTCCCTACAATATAGTTACTATGTGGATCCCTGTTTTGTCCATGAGGGACCTGAGATCCAGTAAGGTTAGCTTGTTATAATACAGCAATCTGAATGCAAGTCTCTGAACCCAGAATCGCTCTGCTATGCCAGACGCCTCCCCTCTTCCTGACTCATTGCCTGCATGTCTAGGCATTATTTCTCTCTCCATTCTGTATATTCTGCACCTCCCCCCACCTCCCTACCTAAACACACAAGCACATGGGCATGTAGGCTTGGTTTGCAGGCTTGTCCTCTTGGTTCAAACCATTCCTTTTGATTTCAGTGCACCTCCCTCTCGTCTGTCTTTCCAGAAACTGTCGCTGCTTCAATTCTCAGCACCTACTTTGACCACTTGTTCGTATACTATGCTTCCCCTCTTCAAAACTTCAGTCTATTAAGCATGCTCAGGACATCTGGTCTTAGGTTGCTTTCCAACTGTGTATCAGTGAGAATGTGATTTTCCCAGGAAGATTAAAAGCTGCTAGAGAATGGGGAGTCTGGTTATCCTGTGCTGGGCTTATAGGAGCAACTATGAAAGTCTGCTGAAATCAGCAAGGTATAATTTGATAGGATACTCTAATGCCTGAATGTAATTAACAAACAGAATACATTTAACATAAAGTCAATGATCATCAGGAATGATCACTAACATCTATCTGGCTTTACATTTTAAAACCAAAGGCTTTTATATGCACCGTTTTATTTGGAACACACTACAGTGTAATTATTATACCCCTTCCGTGGGAGAAAGGTAAGGCTTACACAGATTAGGTGACTTGGGCTGAAGTTACTCAACCTGTAAGTGCAGAAAGGATGTCTGGAAGCCCAGGGTGCCTATTTCCCTCCCGGCTGTCTGCTTCATGTGTGCACTGCAGTGACCTCCCCAGAGATGCCAGTGTCCAGCCCAGGTCCATGTGATGGGGAAGGGTCTGGATTCCAAAGGGACTGTCCTGAGTCCATGACACCTGTCGCCAGTGCTGTGCCCTCACTGCCTGGGCTGTGTCGTAGGCAGAACAGGGAGCCACACTCCTTGCAAGACAGGAGGCTGGTGGCTGGGGACATTGCTGGCTCCTTGGTGGGGTCCAGGTGCTTGTTGAAAGTTCCAGTGCTGCTGAGGTGAGACAGAACCTCAGCTGGTGGCTTCCGACATGGGCTAAGCCAATGGGGGCAAATGAGGAAAGCTGAAGCAAAAGTCTGAGATTAAAAGCCTATCATGCATAGTACAAGCAAGCTGCAAATGTGCATCTCTTCTTTTTGAAGAGCTTTGGCAAAAAATAGCCAGCGCAGGGCTCCGAAGTCAGTCTGCCCTGGGTTTACAGTTGCCTCTGTTCCTCGCTAATGTATGATTTAGGGAAAGTTATTTCACCTGTCTGAGTCTCAGTGTCCTTGCCGGTAAAATGAGGTCATAGGATAGCTGTGAATATGAAATGGAAAAACAAATGTAAAGCATGAGGAATAGTGCCTGGCAGGTAACAGGTGCCCAGTGAGTGATAGCTACTTATTCCCGACGACAAATAGGTTTCTACACACTGGCCTCATGGCCACTTACTAAGTAGGACTTTCAAACATCACCAGCACCACCACCACCATTACAGTAGTAATCTGGACCCTGGTTCTAACTGCTTGCAGAGCAATTCAGAAGGCTCTAGCCTGTAGGATAATTGTAGTAGAATGGGGAAGGGGGAAGAGAGTGGAGGAAAGAAAACAAAACATGCCTAAGGCAGAAAAATTCACCCAGAGAGAGAGAAACCTTGACAGCAGAGAGAAAAGAAATAGATAGAGAGCCAACAATTGGTTAGTGGAAGAACGGGGTGCCTGCCGAGCTTGACAAGAAAAATAAACAACTTGGACCAAATGGAATATACATTTCAAATTACATCATTTTCTTCTGCATTTGTGTCTCCAGGCTGTGGGGGAAGATACAAATGTGTCATATTTATTTATAAAACTTTCTTGGGATTTAAAAAAAATGGAATCGAACTTTATGAAGACAAAAAGGGAGGAAACAGCTGTAAGGTGGCTGTTGTCTCACATGACGAATGGGGGGGAGGGTTGAGTCCAGGATGGAAGCGCTTATGCCAGAACTTTCTTCACACTGCTGCCTTTTTGGAGACATAGATGTGTGTGGTGAGGGAATATGCATGAAGGACATTTGTAAATTCCAGGTGTCTATACAAGCGGCTCTTATTATTACATATTCAGCACGCACACACATACACACGATTAGAAATCCTTCTGAATATCGCTGAAATGCCAACCACAGCTGTGTCGTTGTGGGGGCTGCCATGACGGAGACACTCACAATGGCAGGGATGTCCTGGCCGAGGGCCACACTATGGGACTGCTCCTGCAGGGATTTATCCACGCCGACCTCGGAGTAAAAGATCTGGGAAAGAGACAGACGTCCAGGGTGAGAGCAGGGCCAGCACTTCTCTCCCAGATCATGGTTCTGGGGTTCTAACTCCACTCACAATGGCAGCGGGTTCCCAGGGGCACTGCTTCTCCTCACAGACACCTGTTCTGAGGCAACAAACATCAGCTTGGCCTGGCCAGGCTTGGAAACTCATAAGCCAGAAGGGAGACATGTATTAGTGAAACGGGAGAGAGAGAGCTGGACCCAGCTCCTACTATTTTCCCCCAAACCATGACTTTCTCAGGTAACCTTCCATCTTCCCACTTTTGATACAACATGACTTCAGAAACATATAGCTCTGCTTTAAGAAGATAATAGGATGAGGACTTATTTTCTCGGCGAAAGGGAGGCAATATGGAGTTCTAGGTCCTGGTGTTATGGGGGGGGGTCTGTTTTATCTAAAGTGGGGAGCCCAGCTCCAGGAGGTTTGGAACCCTGTAGGAATATGGTCCCCAGTGTGGCCGGCTCTCTGGATGTCCCCAGAGATTTCAGAACTCTAAATATTTATCTGAAATCTCCTAACTCCTAAAAGTTGACTCATTTTTAAAAACCCTGTTCAAACAAAACATTTTAGTGAACTGAAATCAGTCCAATCTATAACCTCTGACAGGTAGGAAGGAATGCATTCTCTTTTCCCTCCCCCACTTTGCCTGTCCATCCCTTTACTTTAATTTAGATTTCATAGTATTTTGTATTTATTGACAACATTCCACAGTGACTCCCTATTACTTCGCATGTTTCTACTATTTAGCCTCTGAACTAGACTGTGAGCGACTGGATAGCTGGAACCACATCATCTACTTAGTTTGTATTTTCCCATCCCTGAACAGAGTGGGGACTCCAAAGATGCTAACTGACTTTCAGGCACTTACAAATACCCTTAAACGGGAAACATTTCCTCTGGTTTCATGTAAGGAGACTGGGGGAGTTATTAATATGGGAGGGTTGACATAAAGAGACCATATATAGAAGGAGCAAGGGTAGGACCAACACATAGTTACCCAACCACACCCACTACAGAAATCCCTGTGCCCAGGTACTCACAGTATACCCAATGATGGGGCTCCCAGGATGCCTTGGCATTTTCCACTGGATGCTGAAATCTGTGCAGTTCAATGGGTACAGCATGATATCGAGAGGAGGCCCGACCTTGCCTGCCCCAAAGCAAAAGAGATTGTGTTAGAGGCTCCATGCATCCCACCGTGAGTGTACTTACGGATGGACAGCATACTTCAAGATGATGCCACAGGACAGAAATGCAGACGTCTCTCTGGTATGCCACACCTGTATCAGCTGACTTCACCAGAATTCTGCTCACCCCTCCCAAACTGGCAATGATAGAGAAATCAATCCATTTCAGTCCCTTCTGTAACTCCCTTTTATTTTTTTAATTTCTTAATGTCTATTTATTTTTGAGAGAGAGAGAGAGAGACAGAGTGTGAAAGGGGAGAGGCAGAGAGAGAGAAAGAGACATAGACTCTGAAGCAGGCTCCAGGCTCTGAGCTGTCAGCCCAGAACCCAACTCGGGGCTCAAACTCGTGAACCGTGAGATCACGACCTGAGCCTGAGTCAGACACTTAACTAACTGAGCCACCCAGGCGCCCTTCTTCCGTAACTTCTACTACCCCAGGGACCAGCAAAGGGAGAGTCAGGGTAGCACAGACCAAACACTTCCAACTCGACTTTAGGAGCTTGGAATGTATTAAAGGAAGATGATGATTTTTTTTTCACTTGGTAGCATATATATGTTTAATATGTATGTTAGATAGCTATGTCTGTTTACATATAGTCTTATTACAGAACATTTCAAAAATATGGTTAACTGTAAATCAGGGTTAGGAAACGTCAAATGTTTTACTGTATCCTTACCTTAAATGATTTTATGGTTACAAATAATGCATTTTATGTGTATACATATAATGTATACAGATTGCCAAAATCTAGAAAATACAAAAAAATCCATTTAGAAATGAGTCCTGTTGAGGTGCCTGGGTGGCTCAGTCAGTTAAGCCTCTGACTCTTGATTTCAGCTCAGGTCATGACTGACTGCAGTTTGTAAGCTGGAGCCCCTCATTGGGCTCTGTGCTGACAGTATGGAGCCTGCTTGGGATTCTGTCTCTCTCCTCTCTCTCTGCCCCTCCCCTGCTTGCAAGTCTGTCTCTGTCTCTGTCTCTCTCTCTAATTAAAGAAATAAACTTAAAAAAAATCTCTAAAAAAGAAATTAGTCCTGTCAACATTTGAATACAGTACCTCCTTTTGGTTACAGGCAACTTTTTGTGTATATATATATACACACACACACAAATGTACATGTAAATTTGTGTATGTATATATAATTTTTCTTTTTCTTTGTTTTGTTCATTATATATAAGAAATATA
The DNA here is from genome assembly GCA_028646485.1 of Cryptoprocta ferox. Classification (NCBI taxonomy): domain Eukaryota; kingdom Metazoa; phylum Chordata; class Mammalia; order Carnivora; family Eupleridae; genus Cryptoprocta; species Cryptoprocta ferox. The sequence continues at coordinate 115,601,662 of CM053572.1, forward strand.
TATACAGTCATAATTTTAAATCTTATTTTCACTTTGTATATATAGCATATATAAACTGAATGTATATATTTATCAATCAAAATAATTATTTTTAATGGCTTTAGCTCCTCCATATAGAGTAGTTCCCCCTAATTGGTTTAGGATATTTTCCAAGACCCCTAATGGATGCCCAAAACCACAGATATACCAAACCCTATGTATACTATATTTTTTCCTATAAATATATACTTATGATAGTTTAATAATTAGGCACAGTAAGAGGTTAACAATAACTAATAAAATAGAACAATTACAATAGTATACTGTAGTAAAAGTTAGGTGAGTGTGGTGTATCTCTCAAAAGATCTTGTTGTGTTGTACTCACCCTTCTTGTGATGATATGAGATGATAAAATACCTACATGATGAGATAAAGTGAGATGAATGATGTAGGGACTGTGACATAGTGTTAGGCTGCTATTAACTTTCTGGTGACATGTTAGGAGGACCATTTAGGAGGACCAACTGCTTCCAGGCTGTGGTTGACGGTGGCTAACTGAAACCACCAACACTGAGATGGCAGATAGGTGGGGGACTACTATAATGCATATGCCACAATTCATAGTATGTGTCATTCCACTATTGTTAGACATTTAATTTATTTCTAATATTTCACTATTTTAAATAATGTTCAATGGTGGCAGGAAATAGGTATGTCCAGTTCAGAGCACAGAGACCAATAAATGGAAGAGCCTGAGTGCATGAATGTTCTTCAATTTGATTTCTCACTTGCTAATATGTCCTGATGATTCTTCTTTTTAACCACTGTGTAAAATTCTCCAGCATAACAGTTAGGATATTTTGTCTGCAATTAACAGAGATCTAACGTGTCTATTTATTAGACTGCTGCTGGGGCCTCCCACCAATGTTTTTAATAACATAGTGGCTCAAGTAATAGAGGCTCAGTGCCATCACTTGGCAAGAACTACAAGTCCAGGAGGCAGCTGCCACCCTTCCCTCCCATAGACACCTATCACTGCCACCAATGCTGTCACTCAGGGATTTGGTCTTCAACTACTCTCTAGCTCTGCCTTGGTTCAAGATCTAAAGTCTCATCCGACCGGCCAAACTTATGTAATGTGACTCCCTCTTGGCTCAACCAAGGGGTCAGAAAGGAAAGATCAGGTTTTTTTTCTGGGTTCCCAACTGTGAAATGATAGGATGAAGGGAGTCATAGGAATAGTTCTTCTGTGGATCCCATCCACAGTAAAGAAGGCTCCTTAGAGGAGAGTCAGGTCCTAGCAAAAGAGCAGTGGGAGGTGGGAAGGTCAAATACTCTGCTACTCAGAGCATGCATGTACATTAACTGTGACTCTGTTGATTGACATTTAGGTTGTTTATAAAATTTCACTGTTAAAAATAATGTTGAGAAGAACATTTGTGTATGTGTCTTTTTGCTCATGTGTCCAAATATTTCTAGATGGATACCTATTAAAAATTATGGGTATATCTATCCTAAAACAGTGAAATGCACATTCTTTTCAAGTACATGTCCACAACAGATTACCCGTTAGGTCACAAAACAAGTCTGAACAAATTCAAAAAGACTGTAGTCATATCATGCATCTTTTCCAACCACACTCTATGACGATAGAAATAACCAAAAGAAAAAAAAAAAGAAATCCATCACAAGAAAAAATCTGAAAGACCACAAATACGTGAAGGTTAAATAGTATGCTTCTAAACAATGAATGGGTCAACCAAGAAATCAAAGAGGAAATAAAAAATACATGGAGACAAATGAAAATGAAAACACAATAGCCTAAAATCTTTCAGATGCAGCAAAGGCACTTCTAAGAGGGAAGTTTAGAGCAATACAGGCCTACCTCAAAAAGTAAGAAAAATCTCAAATAAAAAACCTAACCTGACACCTAAAGGAGCTAGAAAAAGAAGAACACACAAAACTCAAAACCAGTAGAAGGAAGGAAATAATAAAGATGAGAACAGAAATAAATGAAGTAAAAACTAAAACCTAAACACACACACACACACACACACACACACACACACACACACTACCCAACAGAATGGATCAATGAAACCAGGAGCTGGTTCTTTGTAAAGATCAACAAAACTGATAAAACATTAGTTAGACTCATAAAAAAAAAAAAAAAAACAAAGAAAGAGAGAGAGAGAGAGAGAAGACTCAAACAAAATCACAAATTAAATAAGAGAAACTGACACCACAGAAATGCAAAGGATTATAAAAGAATATTATAAAAAATTATATGCCAACAAATAGCCAACCAAGAAGAAATGGATAAATTTCTAGAAACATATAAACTCCCAAAGAGACAGAATCAGAAAGAAATACAAAATTTGAACAGATGCATTACGAGAAATGACATTGAATCAGTAATCAAAAAAATCCCAAAAAACAAAAGTCCAGGACCAGACAGCTTTCACAAGTGAATTTTGCCAAATATTTAAAGAAGAGTTAATAATGTATTTTTCTCAACTATTCCAAAAAATAGAAGAGGAAAGAAAGATTCCAAATTCATTCTACGAAGTCAGCATTACACTTACACCAAAACCAGATAAAGACACTACCAAAAAGAGAGAGAGAGAGAGAGAGAGAGAGAGAGAGAACTATAGGCATAAAAATCCTCCACAAAATATCAGTGAATCAAATCCAATAGTACATTAAAAAAAAATCATTCACTACGATCAAGAGGCGTTTATTTCTGGGATGCAAGGGTAGTTCAATAGTCACAAATCAATCAACATAATACATCACATCAAAAAGAGAAACTATAAAAACCGTATGATCATTCAGTAGTTGCAGAAAAACCATTTGACAAAGTATGACATTCATTCATGACAAAAACCCTCAACAAAATAGGATTAGAGGGAATATACCTCAACATAATAAAGGCCATCTATGAAAAACTCATCACAAACATCATACGCAATGGTGAAAACCTGAAAGCTTTCCCCCTAAGATCAGGAACATGACAAGGATGTTCACTATTACCACTTGTATTCAACATAATACTGGAAGTCCTAACCACATCAATCAGACAAGAAAAAGAAAAGGCATCCAATTTGGTAAGAAAGAAGTAAAATTTCCACTATTTACAGATGACATGATACTATACATAGGAAACCCTAAAGACTCCACCAAAAAGCTACTAGAACTGATAACTGAATTCAGTAAGGTCACGGGATACAAAATCAATATACAGAAATCTATTACATTTCTATACACTAACAATGAAGTAGCAGAAAGAGAAATTAAGAAAACAATACCATTTACAACTACACCAGAAATAATAAAATATATAGGAATAAACTTTACCAAGGAGGTGAAAGACCTGTACTCTGAAAACTATAAAACATCGATGAAAGAAATTGAAGATGACACAAACAAATGGAAAGATATTTCATGCTCATGGATTGGAAGAACAAACATTGTTAAAATGTCCGTACTACCCAAAGCAATTTACAAATTTAATACAATCTCTATCAAAATACCAAAAGTATATTTCACAGAACAAGAACAAATAATCCTAAAATTTGTATGGAACCCCAAAGAACCTGAATAGTCAAAGTAATCTTGAAAAAGAATTACAAACTAGGGCATCACAATACCAGATTTCAAGATATAATATTAAGCTGTCATTATCAAAACAGTACGATATTGGCACAAAGCTAGACAAACAGATCAATAGAACACAATAGAGAGCCTAGAAGTAAACCCATGATTATATGGTCAATTAGTCTTTAAAAAGGAGGCAAGAATATCCAATGGGAAAAAGACAATTTCTTCAACAAATGGCATTGGGAAACTGGACAGCCACAAACAAAAGAACAGAAGTGGACCACTTTCTTACACCACACACAAAAATAAATCAAAAGGGATTAAGGACCTAAATGTGAAAACTGAAACCATAAAAATCCTAGAAGAGCACAGATAGTAATTTCTCTGACATTGGCTATAGCAGCATTTTTCTAGATATGTCTTCTGAGGCAAGGGAAACAAAAACAAAGATAAACTATAGGAACTATATCAAAATAAAAAGCTTCTGCACAGCAAAGGAAACTATCAATAAAACTAAAAGGCAACCTATGCAATGGGAGAAGATATTGCAAATGACATATCTGATAAAGGGTTAGTATCCAAAATATATAAAGAACACAAATAATCCAAATTCAAAATAGGCAGGAGACATGAACAGACATTTTTCCAAAGAAGACATACATATAGCCAACAGACACATGAAAAAATGCTCAACCTCACTCATCGTCAGGGAAATGCAAATCAAAACTACAATGAAATATCATCTTACACCTATCAGAAGGGCTAAAATCAAAAATACAAGAAACAACTGGTTAAGAAATTAACTAGTTTAGAATCAAGGATGTAGAGAGAAAGGAATCCTTGTGTGCTGTTGGTGGCAGGCACTGTGGAAAACAGTATGGACGTTCCTCAAAATATTAACAATACAATTACCATATGGTTCAGTAATTCCACTACTGGGTATTGACCCAAAGAATACAAAAACACTAATTCAAAAAGATATATACATCCCTATGTTTATTGCAGCATTATTTACAGTAGCCAAATTATTGGAGCAACACAAGTATCCACTGATAGATGAATGGATAAAGAAGATGTGATACACACACACACACACACACACACACACAAATATTACTCATCCATAAAAATAATGAAAACTTGCCAATTGCAATAACTTGGAGCTAGAGAGTATAATGTTAAGTGAAATAAGTCAGTCAGAGAAAGACAAATGCCGTATGATTTCACTCAAATGTGGAATTTAAGAAACAAAATAAATGAACAAAGAAAAATAAGAGACAAAAAATAAAATCTTAACTATAAAGAACAAACTGGTGGTTACAAAAGAGGAGGGGGGAGGGGGAGGGGTGAAATAGGTGAAGGGGATGAAGAATGCACTAATCTTGATGAGGACTGAGTAATGTATAGAATTGTTGAATCACTATACTGTACACCTGAAACTAATATACACTATATGTTGAATATACTGGAATTAAAATGTTTAAAATTATGGGTATATGCATTTTAAGTTTTAATAGCTACTGACTTATTGCTCTCCACAAAAGATTAAATACATTTGATTTTTTCATTTGGGAAAATTCTTAAAGCAGAATTCTTGTATCTAGGACAGAATTTCTCAATATCCACACTATTGACCTTTTGACTAGAGGTTTTTTTGTGGGAGTTCTCCTGTGCACTGTAGGATGTTGAGTAGCATCTCTGGTCTCAACTCACTAGATGCCCCAAACATAGCTGGAAAAAAACAAAAATAATCTCCAGACATTGCTAAACATCTCCTGGGAGCAAAATTGCTTCCAGGTGAGAATGACTGATCTTAGAGAATGGATATTTTTTTTGATGTTTATTTATTTTTGAGAGAGAGAGACAGAGAAAGACAGAGAGCAAGCAGGGGAGGGACAGAGAGAGAGAGAGAGAGAGAGAGAGAGAGGAAGACACAGAATCCAAAGCAGGCTCTAGGCTCTGAGCTGTCAGCACAGGGCCCTATGTGGGGCTCAAATTCATGACTTGTGAGATTATGACCTGAGCAGAAGTCAGATGCCTAACCAACTGTGTCACTCAGGTGCCCCGAGAATGGATATTTTAAAGACTTTATATAAAGTCAACTAACATCTAGAAAATTAACCAGTTTAGAAGCTTATGGAGGTGTATGGGAATGCCCAGTAGAAGTAACACATCTTCACCAGATCTGAGTATTACTTAAAAGTCTTTGCTAATTTGATAAGAAAAAAATTGAATATTTTAATATCTGCTTTGGCTATTTTTCTTCATCTGTTCATGTGTTTTGTACACTTTTTAATTGGGTTGTCAATTTTTTTCTTATTGATGTAAAAAAAAAACTCTTATTAGGTTAAAAATCCTAATCATTCACTTGTATTTTCTCTACGTATTTTTATTTTGGGGTCTAGCTAGATAATTACCCACTACTGGCCAGCTTTACTGCACAGTTAAGAGATTTATGCTAACAAAATCTCAAAGGAGACTGGTAAGTGAGGGGAAACGGAGTAGAAATGATTTATCAGACCCTCACCGAAGTATAGGACAACCAATAAGCACACCTTCATCCTAAGTCCTAGGAATAGAACTTTCTCCATTTACTTTGGGGAAAATGACAACTGATCAAGGCAGGCTGCTTGGGTCAATAAACGAGACACCAGTCCTCTTGTCTCTTGTGTATCTGCCATCATTCACAAAAAAAGAAAACACTTTGAGTATTTGAAGCACAACCGTGGTTACAAAATTGGTGAGAAGGCCAGAGGAATGGAATTTAGGATGCTCCATTCACTCTATTTTATAGATAGGTAAATATATAGATGAGAGAGACAGAGACAGATAGAGACTAGCTATAGTGCTGACCCAAAACCAAGAAGCCCCTGCCTTCATGTTCAGTCCTGCCATTAGACTGCAAGTTGCCTTCGCCCACCCACAGAAGTGGTGGTGAGCTTTGGAAGGATGAGTTCTCATGTTGTGATGGCCTCGCTTAGCAGGAGAAACAGCAAGAGGAAAGTGGCCTTCATCCCACCCCTGTCTTCCATTTGTCCCAAGAATGCAAGCTCTTGGTGGAACCTAATTTACATCCAGAATACTGTCTACAAGGCAGTCTGGAAAATGTTGTTTTAATTTTTCCAGACTGTGCATTACAGTAATGGCACATAGAAGGAGGATAAATAGATGTTGAACAAGCCAAGCCAAAGATCTATGACATATTTGTACCATACAAAGCATAAATTCCAATATTCTATCCCCTTTACTTTCAAATTCTATAGGAAAATATTCTCGCTGAAGCCTGCTGGGACACAGTTAAGTACGACTTCTATTTTACTGGCATATTCACTCATTTATTAAATCTTTCACATACATAGCAAGTATGTACCGAGCTCCTATATGTATCAAGCACTGGGTTAGTCAGTGAGGCTCCACTGAAGATGAAAGAGACAGAGGACCACAAACAAGTTAGCAGGACATTACAATTGGGTGTGATAAGCATAAGGGGAAATATGGGGCATCTCTGTGGCACATGGCAAGGATACACCTGACTCTACCTAACAGTCTAGTAGGGCTGAGGCAAAGTGGGGGTGGGAAAGTGTTCCAAGCACAAAGAGCAGTTTGTACTCTTCCCCAATGAGCAGGAGGAAGAACCACATAATGGAACCACTGGGGCACTGTAGTTGAGCAAATGAACAAGCGAACGAACAAACGAACGAATGAACGTTGGGGTTGAAGGAAAGGAGAGAGTCAGGAAAGCTGCAAGGATCTGCCTTGGGCAACACAGGGGAGGAGGGTGTAAGCCATTCACTCCTCTGGGAACACAAAGATGGCTTTTACTGCTGACGAAGGAGGTGTGGTCATCTGCAGCTGGTGGGCAAGAGGTGGCCAGGTCAGACATTTGGACCAAACACCAAAAATATTCCAGATGAATCAAATGGTGAAAGACTCGAAATCAAATTATAGAAGAGAATTGGATTTTAAAATCAAATTTTGTTTTTGAGGAGAAACCTTCCTAACCTTAAAAAAGGTAAGGAGAATAAATCAAAAGAAAATGATGAATTCTGCACCATAAAACTTTCACTGTGCTCTTCAAAAATTGCAAAAGAAAATCAAAACAACAGACTGAGGGATAAATGATTGCAGCAAAATGACAGGCCAAGGGCTATCTTTATTTTAAAACTCATACATATTGATTATAAAAAACCATATTCAGACCCTAATAAATAAAATATGAGGAGACAACTCACAAAAGAGAACTTATAGCTGGTAAACACGCATGGGGAAATATTCAAATTTGCTAGCTATCCAATAATACAATTTTTAAAAATTGAAATGTCATTTTTACCTATTAAATTAGCCAAGTGTTTAAGTGATAGTAACTAATGTTGACAAGAGTACATGAATGTGCTACTCTCAAAAAATTACTTGTGACAGTGTAAATGAGCACAGACATTTTGGAAGACAGTTTGGCAACGTACAGTGATATCCAGAGCCATAAATACGTTCCTTTCCTTGGAACCTCAGAAGTGTGGTGACAGTCTGTCGTGAGGAAAGAATCTTAAAAGAAGAGAAGATCACTCACATCAAGGTGTCCTGCCTGTGATCACTTGTGATACAGAAAAAAATATAAACAATCTAGATATTTAGAATCAGGGTAGTAGGTCAGTAGTGGTGCATTTCGTGGGTGGACTGTAATACAGACATTAAAAATGAGATTTGACTTAACATATAATGGTATCTTGGATTGGCTCTGGAACAGACAAGGACATCAGTGGAAAAACCAGTGATACTCAAATAGTCTGTAGTTCAGTTGGTAATATGGTACTGTGACTAGTTAGTACTATCACTAGTTAATTTTTTATTTTTTTTTTAATGTTTATTTTTTTGAGAGAGATAGAGCATGAGCTGTCAGCACAGAGCCTGATGCAGGGCTTGAACTCATGAACCCCGAGATCATGACCTGAACTGAAGTCGGACGCTTAACCGACTGAGCCACCGGGCGCCCCTATCATTAGTTAATTTTTTCGATTTGACAAATGTGCCATGGTTATGGAAGACGTTAGCATGAGGAGAAACTGGGTGAAAGGTGAGTAGGAATTCTTTGATCTTTGCAACTATCCAGAAATCTAAATTTATTTCAGAATTAAAAGTTTATTTTATTTTTTATGTTTGTTTATTTTGAGAGACAGAGATGGAGCAAGTGGGTGAGGGGCAGAAAGAGAGGGAGAGAGAGAGAGAATCCCAAGCAGGTTCTGTGTGTTGCCAGCACGGAGCCCAACGCGGGGCTCGAACTCACAAAACTGTGAGATGATGACCTGACCCTAAATCGTGAGTCAAATGCTCAACTGACTGAGCCACCCAGGTGCTGCTCCAAAAGTGTATTTTAAAAGTGAAGCTTATATCGCTCTGCACTGAAAACTATGATATAGTGTTAAATAAAAAGTGTGCCCAATTGCCGTTGATACTATTACTAGACTTCTAGGAAATACTCATTTGAAAATAATTTGAAGGCAAGAGTAAAAGGCAATTGTTATGTTAGGGTGGCTGAGATTAAAGATGATTTTTTTCCTTTTGTTTTCTTCTACTTGGTAAGCTTTATAGAATGTTAGTATTTTATTTTTTATAATTTTTAAGAATTACTCTGAAAAGTAGTTTTATAGTCAAAGACCAAACGTTGCATGGATGCAGGTATGACCAGGCTCCTTTGTAGCCAAAGGAAATCCACCGAGTACTGCCTCATGAAGCTTGTATTAGTCGGCTTAAGGCCGGCTTTGTTGTCTCAGGGTTGCAATCTGTCTGTCTCCATTTAATGGTAAGGCTAAAAATAGTTTGCAATTAATGAAGCAGATCTATTAGCTCTTAACAACCAAAGGTAATGCATCTGCATAAAATATTATTCCTGTATCGTAAGTCAATCATCACAGTAAAATGAAGGCACCCAGGAAGGAGGCTACTGCGGTCATGAACAGTGCCACGCAGCATTGTCAATAGGTAGCAACAGAAGTGCTATCGGGGTGACCTGGTATTGTAAAGGATACAGAACAGGCATTCTCATGCCCCTCCATACTTTGGTGGCTGGCTCCATCTAGAACAGGATTTTCCAAAAGTTTTTGCTCTCTATGCCATGGATTATCTAGAGAGGCTCTGATTCTAAATTATGTCTCACAACGGTGGAAGTTAGAGGGGCATGGCCATGGGGTCTCAAAGGACATGGACCAGAGGATCCCCAGGGCCATGTCTCACTCACAGTGTCTGAGAGAGGAAGGACAGGCCCCGACTAGGGTCCTGGGCTTCACATCTTCATGAAGATCCTAAACTAGAGCTGATGGGAAAGCCAAGTGCTCTGAGCATGCTGCCTTTACATCCACCCATTTCCATGGCCCTGAATACTGATTAGAAGGTTGGGTTTTTCCTTTCTCAAAATAACTAACATTTTATCTAATGGGAGAAATATTTGCAAACTATATATTTGATAAGGGGTTAATATCCAAAATATGTAAGGAACTCATACAATTCAATACCAAAAATTACAATAATAATACAATTTTATTAAAATGGGCAAAGCACCTAAAATTTTCCAAAGAAGATACACAATTCAATAGCCAACAGATACATGGAAAGGTGCTCAACATCACTAACCAACAGGGAAACGCAAATCAAAACCACAATGACATATAACCTCACACCTATTAGAGCGGCTATTATGAAAAAGACAGGAGATGTGGCACATTGGGGTGGATGTAGGGAAAAGGGACTTTTCTTGTGCACTGTTGGTGGGAATGTAAATTGGCACAGCCCTGGGGTGCTTGGGTGGCACATTCAGTTAAGCTTCAGACTCTTGATTTCGGCTCAGGTCACAATCTCACAGTTTCTTAGTTCCAGCCCCACATGGGGCTCTGCACTAACAGCTACTTGGGATTCTCTCCCACTCTCTCTCTCTCTGCTCCTCCCCTGTTTGCATGCATTCTCTCTCTCTCTCTCTCTCTCTCTCTCTCTCCCTCTCTCCCTCTCCCTCTCTCTCTCTCTCAGAATAAATAAATAAACATAAAAAAATAAGTTTAACTGGCACAGCCACTATGGAAATCTATTTAGAGGTTCCTCAAAGAACTAAAAATAGAACTACCATGATTGGGTATCTGAATGAAATGAAAACAGGATCTCAAAGAGATATCCACATCCCTGTGTTCATTTCAGCATTATTTACAATAGCCAAGGCAGGGAAACAAGTCATGTCTATTGATCAATAAATGGGTAAAGATGTTGTTTTATTTTTTTTTTATTTTTTAATGTTTTTTTTAATTTATTTTTGAGAGAGAGAGAGAGAGAGAGAGACAGCGTGAGCAGGGGAGAGTCAGAGAGAGAGGGAGACACAGAATCTGAAGCAGTCTCCAGGCTCTGAGCTGTCAGCACAGAGCCTGATGTGGGGCTCGAACCCATGAAACATGAGATATGACCTGAGCCGAAGTCGGACGCTCAACCGACTGAGCCACCCAGGCACCCCATAAAGATGTTGTTTTATACACACACACATACACACACACACACACACACCACTGAACAATGAAATACTACTCAGCCATACAGAAGAAGGAAATCTATCCACTCGTGATAACACAGATGAACCTGAAGGGCATTGTACTAAGTGAAATAAATCAGAGGAAAGTGAATCCTGTTTTATTTCATTTACATGTGGAATCTAAAAAAAGTCAAACTCCTAGAAACAGAGCAGATTGGTAGTTGCCGCAGTGGGTGGGGTGGGTGGGGAGGAGAATGGGGAAAGATGCCCCAAGGATACAAACTTCCAGTTATAGGGTAAGTTCTGGGGAGCTAAAATAGGGCATGGTGACAACAGTTTAGGATACTTGAAAGGTGCTGAGGGAGTAAATGTGAAAAGTTCTTACCGAGGTGATAAACGCAGCTAACCTTACTCTGGTAATCATTTCTCAAAAGGTATATCAAATGCATATGTCAAATGACCACATTTGTATACCTTAAATTTACACAATGTTATATGTCACTTATATCTCAATAAAGCTAAAACTAAATAAATGTGGGGATGGGGAATAAAATATAGGTAATCTCCATCTCTATTCCTTTCCTTTTCCTTCTTCTCTTCCAGAGGGAACAACCATTTGGTGTTCCTGTATCTTACCCCTTGTAGGTCTGCATACTTTGTTTCTGTCTGCACATTTCTTTATTTTTACCAGAAACAACATAACTGTCCAGCAGTAAGCGAATGGATAGACTGTGGTTTATCCATACAATGTACCATTATCTTTCCCCCTTGAACATTCATTTCTTTAAAATGAAAGAGAGATCTAGCCGAGGAAAGATAAAGAGAGATGTAGGAGAAAACCTCTGTAAACTTGAAAGCATTCCTCAAATAGTAGCCAGCTTCTGAATCCCCCCTCACTGCTGGCCTGGCAATCATCAGTCTTTGGTTTCTAAATCCATTGCCATTGGCCCATGTGCATTTCAGTTTCCAAAATGTCATCCCTGCCATCTTCTGCCTGTTTCTTTTCCTCCTGCTGGTTAGTGCTCTTTGCCCCAAATTATAAACATTTTTAGTGGAATTTTGGAAGGACCAGGAGTAAATATGTTTGTTCAACCCAACATCACCAGGAATCCAGTGATCTGCATGGCAATATGGGACACAGGAGAGAGAAATTATTTCCACTTTACAGATGAAGAAACTGAAGTCTGGACTGAGTTAACATAAAATCTGATCAATGGGGCAGGAGGCAGAGACAGTGAGTAACGAGGTGAATTATTCTTCCTACTCGAGTTGTTCTTGGTGATTTTGTACAACCTCCTCTTCTCGGCCCCCACCAGGCACTCTCTTTCTGGGGGATCCCATCCCTGCCAGTCACTTCCACATAGATGCTGGTGGTTCCCCGGTCTATTTCTCCAGCCCAGCCTTCCCTTTCAGAGGGGCAGGTTTATGTTACCTAACTGCCAAGTGGACCCAGGTGTCATGTGGGCTTCTCAAACTTATATCTAAGTTCGTTCCCTTTCTCTTTAACCTCAGCCGCATCAGTAATCTTAGTCCTGCTAAGTGGCATTCCCATCTACCATGATTCCCAAAAGCCTGGAAGTCACCCTCAACATCAAATTAACCACATGGTACCAATTCTCTCCTATTCGTGCAGGCCTCAGAATGCTCCTCAACACAGTGCCTAGAACAGCACTTCCAGCTGCTCAGGGTGGTACGTGCGGTGGAACATATTTGCCATTTGTCCAGACTCCCCTGGTGGTTTTCTGGTCTTTCCAGATCCTAGGGGATACAGTTTCCTTCTCACAGCTTAAACTGCATTTACTCTCCTCTGAAGAGTATGCGTTAGTAACTTAATGAAACTTGTTTTCTGCAAAGCAGTAGAATGCAACATGAAGGGTGTTGGGGGTCACAGGATTGGTGGGTGGCTCTTAACTTTGTGTGTAGGAGGTGTATATGAATGGCCATCTGCTGGGAAGAAGCACCAGAGACACATTTGCATTGTGAGCACAGCTTCTTCCTCCTTGTGTGTTTGTTTGAAGTGTCCTTGAGAGCAGGGCGGGTGTCCAGCTGGGGGCTGGCCAAAGCCATATTTGCAGAGCAAGCACATTGTTTGAGAATGTAGATTACTGGGGTATACATGGAGGGGGCAGGTTAAAAGCCAGAAAAAGCCACCCAGCAGACCCGCCCTTGCTGTGGAGATAGATTCCAGGCAGGGCAGGGTGGATCTAGAAAGGTCAGAGAAACCATGGGGAAGTCTTGACACAGGGCCTCGCCTCAGCTTCAGAGATAAGGAGAGAGGGGCTGTGGCCCTAACCAGGATGAGAGCCAATCAAAGTGTCCTCTCCAGATCTCTTGCAGCTAAATGAGTGAAACTAAAGAGACTTTCCTTACATCTCTACAATCTCTGCATCATCAGGAGAAAGTCCAATCTCTGAAACAGGGCAAGTCAAGCCTGAACTACACTCTCCAAAAACTCTTAATAAAGGAAAAAGTTTTGATAATGGTTACAACACTGAGGTTTTCTGGGATTTTATCTATTATGATTTAAAAACATACTAGCACGTCCTCATTATTAAAAAAATATATATACATATATAGTAGGCCATGTACTTGTGGACTAAAGATTTAAGCAGTTGCATACAAAAATCCCACTCCTATTTAACCAACAATGGTTAGAATGATGGGAAAAATATATTATGCAAGAGAAAACTAGCTTTGAAGTACTGTAGCCTTGAAAACTAGTATAATGCATTTATACAATATATCCTGAAGCTGTGTTCTTGTAAGCTAAAAGCTATAGTTCTTAAGAGATAAATAAATAAAAACTGTGTTACTTGGCCACAAGGGAGCTGTATTCTTGGGCTTCCTTCTTTGGAGGGCTTTCGACACTATATTAGGTTTTTGCATTAGAAACTTCTGAATAATTAGGTCAATTTCTCATGATGATTGTATTTCATAAAATACTTCAACTTTTTGAGCAAAATTCATCTCTGATTCAATTAGTTTTGTAATCCAATTCATAAAACACTTCAAAACGCAAACAAAAATATCATCTGTGACAGAAACACATTGCTAGCTTTTTAGTTATTTGATTTTCATAGAATGAACCAAGTTATATTCACTGATGCAATGGAAAGTGCCCAGCCTAACTAAAAATAATCAGGAAATTCTGAACAGGGGGAGAAAAAAACCCTTATTTCCATATTTTTGAAGCTTGCTCCAACTATTATTACTAAAGCAGCATGAGGAATATGTAAGCAAAATCTGTCACTAGAGCCTCCTCCAAGGTGATGCCTTCAAGGCAGCCGAAAAAAGTGGGTTTAAGACAGAACAGTGTTTGTTCTAGTTACCCAGGGAGTCAAGAAATTCTCAGTCTCTGAGGAGCAGCATGAAGTGTTTTCCAAAGCCCTCCCAGCTTCTCAATGTGGGGCAGTTCTATTCACATCACAGTCCTATTTCCCTTTGAAATCCACCATTCATAGCATAAAATTCCAGAACATTAATCCACCGCTCCACACAATGTAATTCCCAAATGAAATTCACCCTTCCGGGGTGTAATTTCATAATGTAATCCACAACTCCAGAACCCAACTCGCCACTCCGGACCACCTTGATTTTCTCCCCTGTCAACCAATGGGCTTGATTAGATCACTTCTTTTTGTTTTTAATTTTTTAAATGTTTATTTATTTATTTTTGAGAGAGAGAGAGAGAGAGAGAGAGAGAGAGAGAGAGGCAGAGCACAAGCAGGGGAGAGGCAGAGAGAGAGGGAGACACAGGATCCGACGTAGGCTCCACGCTCTGAGCTGTCAGCAGAGCCTGATGAGGGGCTCGAACCCATGAACCGTGAGCTCATGACCTGCTCCGGAGTCAGACACTCAACCTACTGAGCCTGATTAGATGATTTCTAATGTCTCTCATACTCAGGCATTCTGTGAAATGTCCCTAATACCACAGGGGGGAGTACCTGCAGAATACCAAAGTGAGAGGGGACAGGATCACTTGTAGCAGTTCACGGCTGTCCCTTCAGACCAACACAAAAAGGGGCCCTCTTTTAGAAGCCCCCAGCGTGGGTCCTCCTTTGGCCATTCAACACTCCTTGGCTGGAGTGTGGTGTTCCAGGCTACATGCCTATGAGAGCCCAGGACCCCATGTGTAGACCACTCCCCAAGTGCCCAAGACCCTGGATTCTCCACCCAGATGTCTGTTTCCTGGTCCTCATGGGCTTCTCCCCTGGGTCTGTCCTTCTAAGGGTGGTCCATGCTGCTGGTGTGTGCACCCTCAAGCGAGAGGGACCCTGAATGGATCACAGTTTGCCACAACAGGTGGTGGATAGCCTACAATTGGCAGGGTGTCTGCCCGTGTGCACGGAGCCCCCTTCAGAGAGGGACAGAGTGAGAGGTGCCCCAGACCAAGGGTTAGAGGCCAGTTCTCTCCATATTGCCTCTTTTCAAAGTGGAAATTCAAGGAGTCTGAGAAATCTAAATTTGAACATGGTCTTCCAGGTCATTATATATATATATATTTTTTTTTTAATGTTTTATTTATTTTTGAGAGAGAGAGAGAGAGTGAGTGTGAGCAGGGGAGGGGCAGAGAGAGGGAGATACAGAATCCAAAGCAGGCTGCAGGCTCTGAGCTGTCAGCACAGAGCCTGACGCGGGGCTCAAACCCATGAACCATGAGATCATGACCTGAGCCGAAGTCAGACACTTAAGCAACTGAGCCACCCAGGCGCCTCTTCTAGGTCATTATAAAAGTGTATTTGTCAGGATGGAAGGAGAGAAAACATTGTATCTAAGAGTTTGCTGGCCTAAGTAAGTTTTTACACACATGGTGTAGGAGTGACTGTGTGAATTCTGAGCTTGGTTCACTAGTGTTGGGGGCAGGCCTGTCTCTGGGCGTCACACTGTTTCATAAACTGGGCTCAGCGGGGTTGTGAGGGGATCTTGCAGAGGACTCCTCCTGGCCCAGCTGGGAAACCTGGGCTGATAATATCCAGCAGCAGCTCTTGTCAAGAATCAGCCAACAAGCCCAAGGGAACACAGATGGCAGAGACAGAGGCAGATGCTGGAGAGAGTGACAGCGCACAGAGTTGGCACTTAGTAGAGGAACGATTATTCGATCTACTTCAGGCCCAACTATACCCTGATTCCAGCTGTGTCTGAGAAGATTAAGGCAAAACACAGCTTTTGAGTGCCTCTGTGTGTGGGAACTCACGCACTATGATCTTTGGCTTTCACTGATGTAGCTTACTTTTCACTGTGTCATCCAAGAAAGCAAAGAGAATAGCCCTAAGCCTGCACTCACCAGCCTCCTGTTGCCCCACACACGCATGCACACATATGCACACACATGCATGTGCTCACACACATCCTCCTGGCCCCGAGCAGAAATAATTCAAACCGTTTAACGATGATTCATCTTTAACGATGACTAAATGTTAAGATCATTTAACATCTGTGGGGGAAGAGGGGTACAAAGAAGCATCGTAGGCTATTAAACCTGACAAAAGCATGTGAACAAGAATACAGGAGAGAAGCTTCTAAACTGGAAGGGATTTTTAAATTTGTCTAATCCAGTGATTCTCAAATTTTGGGGAATCAGAATCACCTTTAAGGCTGTACTCACAGACTGGTGGCCCTGCCAGGGGTCAGTAGATCAGGGATGGGGCCTCAAATGCTCTCAGGAGATGATGGTGCTGGGGGGGTTCCTAAACCACAGTGTGAGAACCACTGGTGTGGCCGAACTTCTGGTTTTAATGATGGAGAAAATAAAACTCAGAAAAGTAAGTGTCTTGTGTGAGGTCATAGCAGCTACTGAAGAGCTGACACTAAGACCTTGATTTATTGAATCTCAAACTCCCAAATCGCATGAAGCTATAGCAGCCTTCAATTTGACCCAGGCCTCTTCCTAGGTTGTACCAGTGACTTTCAACCTTTTTTGTAGCCTTAACATACATCAAACTCCTCTAAGAGGACATCTCTTAGAGGCTGCCTCTACGAGACATTTCAAAATCTCTAACTATCTGGGTCAAGAACACTGTTGCATGGAGTGTGGAGAAGCTCCCAGGTGGTCCTGATGGGCACCTGCCCTTGGCTGAGCCCCACCCTGAGTCCCATTCTTGGGAGTGGGATGGATCTCATCCATTCCCACAGTGTCTCCCGGCTTCTGCCAAGTGTATCTTTTCATATCTAAGTAGGCATATGTAAGTGAGCATCTCAGCCTTGATGGCTCACAAACATCCCAAACTCCAAATGTTCCAGAATGAAGCCATCATCTCCAACCTCCCAAGCTCTCTCATGTTCTCCATAGCTCAAAAACTTGCAGTACCTTTAACTGCTCCTCTTATGTTCTGAATACAGCCCTGATGCTGTCCCCAGTAGCCCACAGGATGTAAACTCTCTGAGCACAAGGACTTCTGTATTCACCCTGTTTTCTTGACACCTATGATAGTCTCTGGAACACAGTAGGCATTCCGTAAATATCTGCTGTCTGATTGACTAAACATCTGCCTGAATAAATCCCTATCTTCCTCCTAGCACTCCTGCCATGACCTTAGTCCAGCCTTCCATCAAGCAGTGCTAACATCCCCAAATAGCCACACACCCAAATCTGCTCTTTCAGGTGCTCAAGGTACCACAGGACTGCTAGAAAAGAAGAAATCATGGGGGGCAAGAGTGGGTCATCTCTCCAACACTAGACCCCTGTCTTGTTTGAGACCAGAGTCCATTTGGTCCAAGCCAGAGACCCGCTGAGGCTTAGCTCAGGCTCCAGTCTGAGAACTAAAGGCAGTGTATCATTCCAGAGACACCTGGGGGTCAGGGCTGCTGCAGAAAACTGGATCACCTTTCCAAAGAAGGCATGGAAGGGATACTGGGGAAGGGTCAAAGTAATATTTACTCCTAATATTAATTCTCCTCATCCCATGAGCCTGAGGCCACAACCATGTAGGAGATCCTTGTAAGGACTAGGGATCATAATATCTATAACCAGCCTCTTATAAAGCTCTCTTGGATGACCTCAGGAAAATGGCCTATTTTCACAGAAGGCAGCCTTCGTAATGCTTCTGGCTCACTGCTAGATGGATGACATTTTGGGTTACATGACTACAATGAGGGTCTTTATGAGGAAAAAAAGAATCACCATGAGAACAACACCATTAGTGACCATTGTTGCCAGCAAAATCCATGGGTTTTTTGCCAGCAAACTTTAATGAGGAAGCTTTGATACAGAGGACATTTGCACAGCCTCAAAGAATAGTTACTAATCATTGTGGTGGTTTTAACGGTGTCCATAAATTCTTTGATATTCTTCCCCCAGAAGGTGGAGCTTCATGTCCCTCCCTTGAGTGTGTGCAGGATTTAGTTATTTACTTCTAATAAATGGAGTGTAAAAGGGAGAAATAGTAGCCTTACCATTTCTTGGAGAAAGATGGCAGACACCACTTTAACCAAGGGATCCGGGTTAACATCACCAGTGAGAAGACATGTTGGTATCATTTGTCCCCTGATTTGATTGGATGTGAAGGGTACTTCAACCCTCTGGTATTCCTGCCCAAAATGCATAGCCCCAGTCTAATCATCAGAAAATATTAGACAAACCCCAATCAGGATGACAGTATACAAAATAACTGACCAATGCTCTTCAAAAGTGTCAAGGTCATGTAAGACAAAGAATCTGCCATAGATTGAATGACACTAAGGAGATACAACAAGATGCAATGCAATGTGGTACCCTAGATTAGATGCTGGTTAGAAAAAAAGGCAGTGGAAAATCTGACAGAATTTGAATAAGGACTGGACTTTAGTTAATAGCATTGTACTTATGTTAATATCCTAGTTTTGATGAATGTACCATGGCAATGGAAGATTTTAATGTTAGGAAAAGCTGAGTGAGAGACGCATGGAAAACTCTACACTATTGCCACAATTCTTCTAGAAATCTAAAACTAATCCAAAAAATAAAATTACTGAAGAAAAAAAATGTGGATCCTTCCTTTTCAGCATAATCCCAGAAGGAGACCCTATTCTCTCAGGCAGGGCCCCTTTCACTAGGCAAGGCTCTCTCCCTCCTGGAGCATGATGTTCCCAGGTCCTGCAAATCAACAACAAAAAAAGCTGGTATCATCCTTCACTGCCCACTCTCGGAGACTGGGCTGCCCTGTAATTCATCGCTCTTTCTCATATTCTCAGGATCGGGTTTCTTTCCTGTCTCCTCCTGGCAGCACGGGCTCTGCACCGGATGGCAGTACAGGCAGTACAGTGTCTAGGCTACACCTGCCTTAGGAAGCAGCTTCCTCCTTTCCCTTGTTCCGGGCCAGAATCTGGCCTCCGCAATTTTCGGGATGGCAGCAAAAAGCATTTTGCCAAACGTTCACCAGGCTCCTTCCTGGTAAAGTCACTGGGTTGGCAGAACATGAAGCTTAATGAACAATGAGCTACATAAGCATGTGCACAATCACAAAAGGCTTAAAATATCGTGTTCTTCAGAGAAGAGAGATTAATAGTCATTTAAAAATGGAAAAGACACCAACTGCATACCTTATCCCACAATGCTGGAAACTTTAAAGACAGTAGGTTCATAGTTCGGGCATGTGAATTTGTGAAAGATGGTAATAGCTGTAATTTATGGACCACCATTTCGAAGCCTGACACTCTTCAGCACTTTATAAGGAGAGTCCCTTCTGCCACAGATCTAATTCCGAAGGACAGTTTGGGCAAATAGGAAAAAGATTTCCCCTCCTGGCAGACACAGATCCCCCCCACCCCCACCCCCAGGCTGGGCAAGATGACAGGACAGAGGATGGAATTTCTGCCCCCAGGCTGTTGCATCCTCAACCAGTCATGATTAAGAAGGCGATCCCCAGCTGGATCCCAGAACCCTGCAACTCCTGGCTGCACGTGCATGGCCCAACATTATGAAGCTCATTCTTCTGACAACTCTGCAAGGTAGGTGTTGTCATACCCATTTTTAAAATGAGGAAACTGAGAACAGTCAATTACTGACACATTCAAGACCACAGAAGGAAGAATAGCCAGGATATGACCTCAGGCCTCTTTGACTCCAAAATAGATATTTACAATCACTCCCAGGACCATGTGATGAAACAGCCATTGGAATGGTGATGGCAACAAACATTTACTATAGGGACAGGAGCTTCGGGCAAAAATCCTATCAATTTGTGTATCTTGCTTATTCTGCTTTTGGACCCAAACAGCAAGTCTTCCCTTGCCCTCTGCCTTTTCTTAGTAACATCTTAAAAAGTAACATGAGAAAATGGGAAAATTTTTATTTCCTCAGATTCAGGGTTAGGGACAAACTGATCTAGCAAGTTATTCCTCAAAAGAGACATAGTGGGAGCAGCTGAACTGGACCTCATATCTCAAAGAGCTTCAGGAGGGTAGCAAGGGGCATGTTGTGGGAACCAGGGCTATGGAAGACAGGAGAATATAATGGAATTGAGACTGCAAGGTGGAGGGGAAGTCAAATCTTTAATAAAAATTGCCAAACTTACAAAAAGGTGGAAGTGGACAATAACAATAGAGAAAGTTTATCCACTGCTTATTATATGTCAGGCACAGTTCCAGAGGTGTTGGATGTATTAATCACCAGTCCCCATAACAACCCTGTGAATTAGGCACTACTATTTTCCTATTTTAGGAGTGAGGAATCTGAGAGGTTAAGTAGTATTCCAAGGTGAGGGAGACAGGCCATGAATGGAGGACAACTCCAGACCCTTGAGGAGAGATACATGGAGTTTTAGTACCAAATGTAACCAACCAACCAAGGGCCCCCAAAGACATCTGGGCTATACTAACCATAAAATAAAATGTTTTAAAAAACTTCTGGTTTTTTAAGGACCAGATTCTGTGCTTAAGTACCTTACACATATTTTCTCATCCAGTCTTTACAAAGATCCCCATTTTACAGATGGGAAAAAGTGAAACTGAGAGAGATCAAATAATTTGCCCTAACCATATACTTCATAAGTGACAGCTAGAAGTCTAAGTCAGCTGGAGTCCAGAAGCCAAGCCTTTCAATCACTAGGCTTATAGCACTCCCTCGTGTTGGGGAAGGTGCTACTACCCTTCCTCTTCTCTAAACCTCCTAGTCCCAGGTGCCTCCTTAGTGCAGTAGGTACTGCTTCAGTCTCATAAAGCTCCTAGTCCCACATCACCTGTGCAGCTCTGTTCAATCAGGAGCAATAAGCTTTTATGGTCAATTAAGAAAATATTATAGGAGCATCTCACACATAGACTTTGGAAACATAAAATGCTTTTAGTACATATTTGTGGAATGAATGAAGGAAGGTCTAATACAGTGCTATAACCTGTGAAGAGACTGAAGTTGCATAAACATTGATGATGCCTATCAGGACTTACGATATAAGTAAGAAGAAAAGATAAATGGAACTGAAGCAATAAAATATGAAGAGTTGTCCACTGTCCAGCACAGCAAATCATGCCATAGGTAGAAGAGGGGCTAGGGTCACTAAAGACTATAAAATCTAAGTGAGAAAATCAATACCCGGAAAATGAGATTTGAGATATGCAAAGTCACCTTTAAGAGATGGGGTGATGAGACTTAAATGAAGTACAAGGCTAATGGTCACGTTGAATGCACCTTCATGGTGTCCTCCTGGCTAGCATCCATTTTGATTAGTCAATGTGCATGTCATACCAATTAAAATATTTTGACTCCTGGGGCGCCTGGGTGGCTCATCAGTCAACCATCCTCTGACTTCGGCTCAGGTCATAATCTCATGGTTTGTGAGTTAAAGCCCCACATCGGGCCCACTGCTGTCAAAGCAGAGCCTGCTTTGGATCCTCTGTTCCCCACCTCTCTCTTTGTCCCTCCTCTGCTCACACACTCTCTCTCAAAAATAAATAAAACATGTAAAAATTTTTAAATATTTTGACTCCTGCAATCAGTCAGGATAGGCTAGGTCATGCTGCTGTAATAAATGACCTTCAAAACACAGTGGCTTACAACAGTAGGACTGTTTTACCATTCATTATACAAAATCACTGAAGGTTGACTGCAACTCTGCTCCATGTCATCCCCATGGTGGGGCCCAAGCTAATGGAGTAGCCTCTATCTGGAGCCTAGTGAAACATGTGCTGGGTCTTCAAACTTCTTCCTAGTAGTGATAATGTCACTACCACTTACCTTCATTGACCAGAACTAGTCACATGGCGCCTTTATAGTCAACAGGGCTACCAGAGTCAACTAGTCAACAGATCATCTTTATGGATGAGCAATAGCATTCTACCAAGATGTGAAGAAAGATGATGTCATTTAGTGGAGAAATGGGTATTCATGTGGAACCCAGAAACTGCAGAATCAGAGAAGGAAACATAGTGGTACCTATCTAGGCTCTGTCCCGGGGAGCTAGTACCTGGGATGCTTCCACAACCCATCTACATCTCTGAGTATCTATCTCCCTTCAACAAACACCAGTCACTCTGTGACCTGTTCAAGGCCTAAAGATGGACAAGGAGAGCAAACTATCAGGCATTTGTAACTATCTACTGCCCATATCCTCACATTCACATAATTGTTCTGGCTCTGCTGGGCTCTCTCTTGAAATAGTGGACTTAAAACATCCTTCAACTATAATTAAAACACCATGGTATTGGCGTAGAAATGGACAAGCAAATCAATAGAACAGAACAGATAGCCCTAGAATGTATAAAAACTTAATTTATGATAAGAAAGGTATCTTGGATCAATGGGGAATGGAAGAATTATTCAACAGATGACATTCGGACAGTTGGTTAGCAAATTAGAAGAGAAAATCAATTTCTGGCCTTAATTCATGCCACATACCAGCATAACTTTAACTCCAGAAGGATTAAAGAATTAGAGAAATTTATATTTGTAAAGCCATAAAACAAGAAGATTCTCCCCATTCACCCCATTTACCCCAGCATATTTACTTTGAAATTTTTGTTAATAGATTAAATCATACACAAAATAAACAGATTATGAAACAAAAAAATTTTTAAGCATTTCTTCCTGTCAAAACAGCAATCAAAGTTAAAACACAGCCTAGGATAAATACTTACAGACAGAAAAAAGATTAACATCATTTAGTATATAAAGAACTCATACAAAATACAACAGCAACATTTTATGGTTCATAGAGAAAAATGGAAAAGTTATTAAAAAAATAAACTTTAAATATACACCCTGAACAATATTCAAAACTCATGAGTAATTAAAGAAGGAACACCTTATTGCAAAAGGAAACCCATTGCTTACCTATAAACTGAAACAAATTTTTTAAATGATATCACCCAGTTTTTCAAAAGATGTATTTTTACACATTTTGATTGTAGTTTTACTTGGTGTAACTTTTTTGGAAATTAATTGGGCAATGTATGAGAACTTTTTTTTAATGTTTATTATTTTATTTTGAGAGAGTGAGAGAGAGAGCACATGCCAGTAGGGGAAGAACAGAGAGAAACAGAGAGAGAATCCCAAGGAGGCCCTGCACTGTCAGTACAGAGCCTAACTTGGGGCTCAATCTCATGAACCAGGGAGATCACGATCTGAGCCAAAACCAAGAGTTGGACGCTCAACCAGCTGAGCCACTCCAGAACTTTTAAATATATACTAACACGCCCTAGTATTTGTACTTCTCACACTCTATCCCAAGAGATAATCTCTGATATGGAAAAAAAGGGTTTGTGCATACACATTTATATCAACATATTTATAATACTGAAAGCTTAAAAACAACATGAATTCACAATGTTTAGGTAAATTACAGTAATACATATATATATATATATATATATATATAATTGATGGTCTATCATTAAAATGATGCTTACAAAGTGCTTATAATGACATGGAGAAATGCTTCTGTTATGATGCTATGTAAACAAGGCAGTGTACAAAATGAATGTTTATACAAAATTATGCAGAGCAAAACCCCGAGAAAAATTCGGCAGAAATTTACTGTAGTTGGCTCAAAGTAATGAATTTTTCTATTTTCTCATATATTTGAATTTTCTCTAAAGAGCACATGTTACTTTTATAAGAGGAAAATAAGCATCTTAATCATTAATAATAATAACTGAATGTTGACAGTGTCAGATATCATGCTGAGACCTTATAAAATCAAGGCAGAAGTGTAACATCTAATGTGTATTCGATGCTAGATATGCTCTGACTGGTCCCATAGGTTATCCAGTCATTCGGTGTTATATCCCTATTTTACAGATAAGAACCTGATGCCCAGAGAGGTTGAGCAACTCTTTCAAAATCATACAGCTGGCGAGCACGGGACAGAGCCAGGATGTGAACCAAAACGACTGACTCCAGAGCCAGTGCTTGTAACAATACAGTGATTGTTGCATTTAGTCATTGCAACGACCTTATGGACAACAGTTTGATAAATGAGAAAACTGAGGTTCTGAGAATGTTAAGTGGCCACAGTTACATGGTTGGCAAGAAAGGAGCCTAAATGTGAACTCAGGCAATCTGATTCTGGAATGCTCCCGTAACCCTCACTCCTAAGCTCTGCACAAATTGCCTTGTCAGATAACGAGTACATACAGCTCCCACACTTGTCTCGTTTTCCCTCTGCACCCCTTTTTCCTCAGTTAAGAAAGTACACTCTTGACTGCTCAGGGTGTCGACTGCCCAGGACCCTCACTAGTCATCCCTTCTGTTTCTCAGCCTGTTTTGCATTCCTTTCCTTTCTCAGCATTTGCAATTCTAGGCTTCCCAACTTTGTTCCACATTCATGATTTGATAAAGATCTCTGTAGGGAAGGGAGAGTAAGGATGTTACAATGTTTTGTAGATGTACTTATTTCCATTCTTGCTTCCATTAAAACAAAATGCGCGCACACACACACACACACACACACACACACACACACACACAAAGACAGGTGGCTGCTGCATACAAAATGTCCTTAGTAACCAAGTAGGAGAGAGAAAGATGGCGGGGGCGGGGGGGCGGGAGGAGTAGTCAGAGACTAAGCAAGGGGAGCTGCTGATCCCACAGCTGGCCCACCTCTGGAAGCAGTCTCCCCAGTGCTGGACCCAGCACAAGGCTTTTCGGCACAAGCCAGAGTACCACCCTGAGCCGATCACTCTTCATGAGCTCTGACACGTGAACAGATCTCAGTGAGAAGGAAAGGCTTTATTGACCACATTGGTTTAAATAGTGGCATGTCAGATAAAATGCCTACAGGATTGAGATCTTAAGGAAGGTCAATGCCAATACATTAGCAACCTTGTGTTATGTTTGAAAATTACCCACAAATTCACACCAGAAGGGTAGATGATGGTGGCCCAAATATGTACGCGAAGCCATTAGAAATAAAAAAGACACATTTTTTTTTCTTTTTAGTAGCTTAAAGTATAACATTCAAAGAGATTCCTAGGGGGCACCTGGGTGGTTCAGTCAGTTAAGTGCCCGACTTTGGCTCAGGTCATGATTTCACAGCTTGTGAGTTCGAGCCCAGCATCTGGCTCTGTGCTGACAGCTCAGAGCCTGGAGCCTGCTTTGTATTCTGTGTCATGCTCTCTCTCTGTCCCTCCCCCACTCATACTTTGTCTTTCTCTCCTTCAAAAATAAATAAAAACATTAAAAAACAAACCAAAGAGATTCCTAGAGAAGGAGGAGACAGTATGAAGAAGACAGGAAAGAAGATTAAGTTGTACAGGGACACTTCATATAAAAATAAAGAATAATTATAACAGACACTTTTTGAGCCCTTATGCGTCACACAGAGTCTGAGTGATTTAACTCAGTAAATTACTATGGTTAATTGATTTAATCCCCACGATAATCCCATGTAACAGGTGCTATCATTCCCATTTCACAGATGAGGAAACGGGCACACAACTGTACAGCTTCTAAATGCAACAGGATTTTAACTCCACTGTGTGACTCCAGAGCCCATAGCTCTTAACCACTTTCCTGATCTGAACGAAGCAACCCCAGCAAAATGGTGACTTAAATAAACGGAAAGAAGGAACGATATCACCGTTTGGGGATTTGGAGAAAAAGGAGCTAGGAAAGCCTATGCAGAGGATCATCCAAATCTGCTTAAGCACTTTAATAGACAAGATCAACTTTTGTTCTGGGGATGAAATATAATCTAGGGTCCATGCTTTGTGTGTTGCTCAAGCATTCAGCAACCCTGGAGGCTCCAAGTGCTCTCAGCCACTTGGCATTCCCCATTGTGGCTTATTTGAGTTGTCTGTCACTGCAGATGCTGTGGTCTGGCGTTAGGTCCCGCGGTGGCATTTGGGGCTATTGTAGAGATTTGGGTTATTATCATTCATTATGGTAATGGCCAGGTTGGACTTTACCTGTCCTCAGAGAATTGAATTTACTGTCCTGAAGTGCACTGTGTCTGCTTTTCATTCCCCTCCCTTACATCTCATCACTTAGGCATTTGATCATCTCCCATCATCACAAGAAGGGTGAGTACAGTACAGGAAGATATTTTGAGAGAGAGAGCATATTCACATAGCCTTTATTACAGTATATTGTTATAATTGTTCTATTTTTTATTAGATATTGCTGTTAATTTATAAATTAAATCTTACAGGTACTGTAAGCAAAAAACAAAGTATATACAGAGGTCGGTCTATCTGCAGTTTCAGGCACCCATGGGGCAGGGGGTCTTGAAACGTATCCCCTTGGGAATAAGGTGGTGTTGGGGGGGGGACAACTAGAGTCCTGTTTGCTTATTTTTGCTTTTGTTGCCCTTGCCTGAGGAGACAGATTCTGAAAATATCGCTAAGACCGATATCCATGAGTTTAGTGCCTATTTTCTTATCTGAGTGCTACCTTTAAAAGAAAATCCCACCAGGTTACTTCTCTGCTCGGAACCCTGCCCTGCTCCTCACTTACTCACCATTAACCTGACTCTTGAGACCCTGAATGATCTGACCCCAGACAGCAGCTCTGCTCTCTCACCGCTTTCCACTCAGCTCCAACCACCCTGGCCTCCTGATGTTTCTGGAACACGTCAGGCACACCCCTACCTTAGGACATTTTTACGGATTGTACTTTATACTGCTAACTCCCTTACCTCCTTTAACTTTTCAACCTTCTCAATGAGACCAGCCTGAGCACCCTATTTAAAACAACAGCCCATCACTGGCCCTGCCTGGCACCCCATATCCTCCTTACCCTCCAGTATTTCTTGTTTCCTATAGCACCACTAATGTACACTTATACATTTATTTTCAGGTTATTTACTGTCTGCCCCTTCTAGAATATAATCTCCATAATGGCAGAGATCAGAGTCTGCTTTTGTTCACTGAGGCATCCTATGCACTTCAGACAGTGAATGGCATGCAGCAAGTGCTCAATAAATGTATATCAAGTGAATTCTGTCTAGCAACTTTATTGGAGACCAGTCATCAGAATTCAACGTCATAGCCAAGCCTCACTTGTCACAGTGTCCTGAATTCTGTTCCATCTCACTAGGCTTTAGCTTCTTTATGTAAGCCACATAGTACATGGATTCTTTAGAAGGAAAGAATCGTTAAGTGGGCATGGGCTCACTGTAGAAAAAGAATTATTTTTGTCACAGTATTGGGCACCTGAACGGGCACAGTCTGGCCTGCACTCATCTTTTCTTTTGTGTTTCGCAATACAAGCAATGGCCCAGGGCAGGTGACCAGAGCACCATCTCTGAACCACATCACCTGGGTCTGTCGCCTGCTGCTACTACTCACTTGCTGTAATTACTGAGGGGAATTTCTTTAACCTTTCTGTGCTTCAGTTTTCCCAGTTGACAAATGGGGATAATAGTTGTACCTACATCAAGTATCATATAAGGATTAAGTCAGCTAATACAAGGTAAGAAACGTAAAACAATGCTTAGATATAAGAAACGCTGAATAATTTTAGCTAATATTGGTAAAACATGTATTTATATTTTATATTTATAGTTATTTTGGTAATTTAATGGAAATCTTACCTTTTATCTTCATAGGCCCTCAAATAGTCATACAGTATTCACTATATAGTAGAGAACTTAATACCATCTCAAAACCCCACACATGACTTTTTATTTTTTTTCTCCAAATTTTTAGTTAAAATCCATCTAGTAAACATACAGTGTAATATTAGTTTCAGGTGTAGAATTCAGTGATAACACATTAGCTTTGGTAAGTGATTTATAGCCCCAGAGATGGTCCAAAGATAGGGGCTTGTGACCGTGTGGGCTCATTAGGACTGAGCAAGTAAGCTATTTGTGGAGCATCATGCTAGCAGGAAGCAACAGGGAAGGTACAAGAAGCAGGGATGTTTGACATCTCTCTTAATTGAAGAGCCCTGAAAGAGAACGGTTAGGAAATTATCTCTAAAGATGACTCCAACATTGCTCAGATACGGCCGGAGTCACAGTCAATTAAAACTGAAGGTTTTACTAATCCCAATTGCTGTACAGAAGGAAAAAAAGAAAGAAAACATCAGAGAGAGATGTACCATCAGTAAAGGTTCTTAGAGTCCAAACTCCACAGGGGAGCATGGAAAGGAATAACATATCCAACTGACAGTTGAATGCTAAAACAAAACTGTGTAATTTGAAATTCATTGCCAAGAGATTAGGTATTTTAAATATGCTGGGAATATCTGTGTTTCTGGGTAAGAGATGATAACAGTCTTTAATGAGACAGTAAGATCCCTAGTCTTTATTAATTTAACCTATCCCATTATTTTCTTTATTTTCCTAAACTATTTAATTTAAACTTACAGAAAATTTATAAAAATCGCAGACAGTTCCTGTATACACTTCAACAAGTTTCCCCTAATGTCAACATTTTCCCTAGCACAAGGAAATCACCATTGTCTTAATACTATTAAGTAAACTATAACTCATTCATATTTTTAAATTTTTACCACTAATGTCCTTTCTGTGTTTCACGATCCAATCCAGGATCTGTTATTGTATTAAATTATCATGTCTCCTTAATCTCCTCCAATCTGCAACAATTCCTAAATCCTTCCTTTTCTTCCATGACTTTGACACTTTTGAAGAGTACTGCTCAGTTGTCTTGTAGACTATCCCTCCATTTGGCTTTCAGATTTTTTTTTCATGATTAGATTGAGGGTGTACGTTCTGGGCAAGAATGTCCCAGAAGGGACGCCTTCTCAGAGCCTCCTAGAAAGGATCAGAGAATGAATGTGTCTTACTACTGGTGGCTGATGCTAACCTTGGTCACTTGGATGAGGTGGTATCTGCCCACTTTGTCCACTGTGAAGTTTCTATTTTTCTCTCTGTAATTAATAAGTTTCTTGGGGTGGGGAGATACTTTGTTACTATGAATTATCCTTATTCTCTTCCAACTTTGCCCACTAATTGGTGGATCTTGCCGGTATTAGTTAATACTGCAGCATTTAACTAAGTGATTTTCTATTTCTCTCACTCCTTAAACATTTATTAATTAATGGGAAGTCTTCTGTAAAGAAGATGCCATTCCCTTCAAGTAAGAAAGAGGCAGTTGAGCACACGGAGTCTGGATGAAAGAGAATAGACTTCAGAGTTAAAGGGCCCTCTTTTGGAATGCAAACTTTTCAACTTAGTAGGGCAAGTATTCAGCAAGGGGATTCTATCATCATCATCATCATCATCATCATCATCAATATCATCAAATTAACATTTGCCTCCTATAATATTCCTTAGTTTGGTTTAGAATTGTTTAAATAGTACAAATCAAGAAGTGTTCCTTCGGGGCTCCTGGGTGGCTCAGTCTGTTAAGTGTCTGACTTGGCTCAGGTCATGATCTCGCGGTTTGTGAGTTCGAGCCCCGCATCGAGTTCTGTGCTGACAGCTCAGAGCCTGGAGCCTGCTTCGGATTCTGTGTCTCCCTCTCTCTCTGCCCCTCTCCCGCTCGTGCTCTGTCTCTCTCTGTCTCAAAAATAAATAAACAAAAAAAATTAAAAAAAAAGAAGTGTTCCTTCTATCTTTCTGCCTGGGCTTCTTCCATAAAGGGACTGCATGGACACCACTCTGCTTTGTATCCTGATCTTATCAAGCCCCCATGGATACTACATTCTTACTCACATGTCGTTTCTAAAGCATTGAATGGCCAGGAGTATTGGGTGTAATCAGAAGTAGATTTGTTAACTCACCAAAGTGTCTGAACAGTTATTTTGGGGCTTGCTTCTGGTTGCATTTTGCAGTTTAAATAGTACCACTAACCCTAAATATATAACAAGCAATCCTCTACATTTCATAATAGTCACTTGCGCTGCCCACACTGTGAGACTCATCTTTGCAATGTAGACAGTTGTAGAGCTATGGTCTTCCAACCCACTATCAATTGAAGCAGGAGGTTTCCTTAGCAATGGAATACATTTTGCTTTCCTTGAGCAGTTTTTCCTACTAGAAATGTGTAAAGTAGCTGTTAGCAGTTGCCTGATAATCAGCACCATAATCTTATTTATTGTCTGGGAAGTGGGGAAGGCATAGCAAACTGCAAAGTTCAAATCAGTATGCCCCTCTCAGTCGCAGCCCATTGTTTTAAAAAAATCAGTCAAATTTCTATTTGCAATTGTATTATTTTTTAACTTTTACCGCCTGATGAAATATTGGGGCTCTTCTAACATACACCCAGAAGGAGAAAAGGAATGTCCTGTTTGGTCATCCCACATTAGACAGCTTGTCCTTCTATACCTTACTCATCAGCCATATATTTTTGAAATTTTTCATATATATTATGTTAAAACACCCATATAGTCAAAGATCAAACTCTCTGTGTCTTGATTACTACCACAAAAATGCTTTCCCTTCCAAGCAAAAGCTAATAAAAAATGAATGAAAAAGCCCAAGTCGCTACAACACTCCATGAACTTTGCTTTGTGGTCAGCTCTCCAAACACTGGTTAGTGGCTAATGGAATCTGGTCGTGATTCTCAGTCATGACATGCTGTCATCAGTGTGAGCTTTATCACAAGCCATCAATTACAAATTGTACCTAAAGTACCAAAGTTTAAGAATGATTTGCTTTTGAAAAATAAGTCAAGGGAGATAAACTTTCCTGAAAGGGAGGGGGTAAAGTAGAACTGTAGCTAGAACCAAGACAAACTTGTAGAACCTATAGTCTTTGTTATCATTTTTTAACAGTGGAAATGACTCAGTATGGGAGTATCATCCTGTGAGCATCATCCTTTATGTGACACTGCAGGAAGGCCATTGTGGAAGGGCATTGGACCTTCTCTGTTTATACTGTAGACTTGCACCACACACGTATGTGTATTTCACTTACAGGAACTCAATTTATGCTCTTGACAATAGGGGTAGATTAGATTACTGACCAAAAATATTTAACCTCCCTACCCCAACATAGAAGGACTCTGCTTCCCAGCACCTGTCACATTGGGATTGGTTATATGATCTACTCTGGCTTCATGGTACATAAGATATATATACTTCCCTATTCTTTGTCTTTAAGTTTAGCAATAGTATTTGCTTTGACCAATAAGATGTTAGCAGACATGAAGCAAAAAGAGGCTTCAAATGTTCTTGTGTACTTGGGTTTGCCTCTTGTGCCTTGTCATTGCCATGACAGCCCCAGCAGCCTGCAACAGACACTGATGGAGCAGACCTAAACCTAACCTGTAACAAGGAATCAATCCCAGAGGAACCTGCACCTTGAAACCACACTGCCCGGCTGGGTCCAGCCGAGATCCATCTGTCCCCAGTCAACCTGCAGAGACATGCATGAGGATAAATGATAGCTCTTATAAGTCATTGAGTTTTGAGTGGTTTGCTATCCAGTAATAGCTGGCAGAGTAATAAAGAAAAAAGAAAAAAAGAAACATCAATATAAAGGGTGCTCAGTGAATGAGCACCAGGAGCGAGCGTGAGATGAGAGTCTTGAATCTATTTTTCCTTAATAGTTCTCAATTCCCACATACATCTCCCAGGGTGAGTATCAACCCCACGGAGTGTGATTTCAGAGTTTAAAGAGAAATACGTTTCCTACAAATGGCTCCCTAAATGAGAGTCACATGTGTAGACATCAAAGCATACACGCTATACTTAATGAATAATAATAACAATAAAGACTCAAAGAATAATGCCGACTCCTTGTGCAATTTTGACATCATGTGCTGACCTTAGGAAATAACCCCACAGAACATACAGCTCCATTGTTCATATCTTGAAGAACCACATATGAAGACATTTTGCAGGACTGGTATAGGGCAACTGCTAAGGAAAAATCTGTTTTCTGTGTGGTTAACTGTTTACAATTAAAGTATTTCAGGCATGGAGGAAGACATTAAAGGAGAAATTCTTGGCAGCCAAGTCTCCATACAGAGCCACTACAATTACAGCACTCACTATTAAAAAAAAAAGAACTTAAAAATTATATACTGCATATGATGAAACTTAATCCTTACTATAATTCTGTGGGCAAAAAGTACTGCCATCCCTATTTGACTTATTTTGCAAACAAGGAAATAGAAGTTCAGAGAGGTTGAAGGTCTTATGGAAAGTCACACAGCTGAGACTGGTAAAAGGGCCAGGACTCAAACCCAGGTCTTCCGATTCAGATCCCATGTCCTTCCTGTAACAGGGAGAAACTTAGCATGTCTGACTCCATATTGCTTCTATTTCCTTTGCTGTAGTGACCTATAGCTTAGAAACTTCTGCTTCACCCTACATGTAAGCATGTTAATTGTTGAAGGAATTTTGCTTACAGCTGAGATTTGCAAAACAACAACAACAACAACAACAACTGCTCTTTTACTGGACACCTACCTCACTCAAGAAGATAAGGAAGTATGTACAGAAATGACCATGCTATGTTTAAGATTTATAGGAAGGACACGACCAGATTCCTGTAGGCAAAGATCAACTCTCCAAGGACAAAGAAGACCTTTTTCAGATGTCTACAAACGTCAGTCACTTTTCGATTCCAACTCCCTCCCACTTCCCCCCTTCTAACATAAGAGAAGCTCAAATCTTGTGCTGGGGGAGATGGTTCTTTGGGACAATTAATAGTTCACCATCTCCTCAGTTTGCTGGCTTTCCAAACAGTCACTTTGCTTACCGCCGCATCTTGCCTCAGAATGTACTGGCCTGTCGCATGGCAAGCAGAACGAACTTGCATTCCCATCACACGGCATAGAAAGACAACCAAAATACAACCCAGATTAGAAACCCCACTAGACAAATTAAAAGATTAAAAACAAAAAGCTTTATTAGATTGGAAGTCCTCAGTCAATAGCAGTTCACACTCTTCTGAGTGGAAATGAAAAACATATGGGGTCAGAGGCTCAAAGACAGAAATAAAAGCTGCAACCTAAAAACAACAAAAAACAGGAAAGATTTCCAATGGAGCTGCTTTTCACAAGGACAACTCTCTGTCATAGGTTCCATAGTGAGAGGAATAGACAGAGAGCAGGAATTGATTTTCTTTTAATAATTGTTAATGGTTCTCCATAGAAATACCAACTAAATCACCAAGTATAATAATTATAAATGTTTACATGACTCTCTAGGGCATTATGTCCTTGCCTTCTAACACTGGCATAAAATTTGATTCTTCCAGAATGTTCTCCATGATTAAGCAGCACTCACCCTCCCAAGTCCTGACAACCTGCTAACACAGGTATATTCAAAACTCTCATAATATCAACATGCACCTTTGTAAAATGTACTTAAATTGCCTACACATGTACCCCTGTGTACTATCCTCTGGTATATCTAGAATCTCTGTATGATTTTGATCAAGGGATAATTATTAAGTCATTGACTGTGGGTGCCTGGATAAAGAATAGCAAATGGGGGGACATGAGTAATAAATGGGACAGATATCAGAATCTGGGACATAAAAGCAAACTTGTGGTTGGCCTATACTTGCAAGTACTCACAACTGAGCTGCTGATTTTTTTCAAATGTTTTCCTTGTAGACTTTCTTTCTCTTTTTTTAATTTAATGTTAATTTATTTTTGAGAGGAAGAGACACAGAGTGTGAGTTGGGGAGGGTCAGAGAGAGAGGGAGAGACAGAATCCAAAGCGAGCTCCAGGCTCTGAGTTGTCAGCACAGAGCCTAACGTGGGGCCTGAACTCACCAACAGTGAGATCAGACCTGAGCCGAAGTCGGGACGCTTAACCGTCCGAGCCACCCAGGCGCCCCTGTAGACTTTCTATTTAAGCAGTAAAGACAAACACGTGAAACACAACAAAGCCATTCTTACTCAAACTCTTACTCAACCATATACAAATAAAAAGGCATGGCATATTTTGGAGTGTCACCTTTTTAAAAAAAATGTTTATGTATTGAGAGAGAGAGAGAGAGAAAGAGAGAGAACGCACGCAAGCGGGGGAGGGAGAAAGGGCAAGAGAGTCCCAAGCAGGCTCCTTCCTAGCCACCAGCATAGAGCCCGATGCGGGGCTCGAAACCATGAACCATGAGATTATGACCGGAGTCAAAATCAAGAGTCAGACGCTCAACAGAATGAATCACCCAGGCACCCCTAGTGTGGAGTGTCACTTTAAGGTGAACTGCATTCTCCTATCATGTCACCTGAATTAGGCAAACCATCTCCATTGCAATCCCGTTTCTAATGGAAATAATGACAGATATGCATTGCCCAGACATGATACATGGAAGGGAGCCTGCTGCAAACTCCTGGAAACTGTCCTGTCCTCAGTCATCAGCTCCTGCCCTTACTCAGGAGGGGCAACACAGAGGCCAGAAGTCATGTGAGTAGAGAAGCTGACAGTGGCACAGTTAGCCTAAAAACAGAAACCTCCTAACATCCAGACTTCAACGTGACCTTCAGCAAAGTCAGCCAATATGGACTGAAAGCGAACTAAATGTGCATATGGATGTGCGTATGCATGTATACAGTCATATTTATCGGTCTGACTCCATCAAGCATTTGAAGTGGTTGAATAAAACACGGTCCAGGCTCACAAGGAGCCTGGTCTAATCCAGAGAAAGACCTATAAATGCATCCCAGCCATGCAAGACAGCACAGGGTAGGGTGAAGGGTGAGAGGCAGCATTTCTGATGATCAAAGAAGGCTTCATGGAGAAGGCAGTGTTTGAGCTGAGCAGAGATCATGGACAGAATTTAAATAGGAGGCACAGAGCAAAGAGCACTCCCAGTGGAAGGAATGGCACGAACAAAGGGATGGAGAAGAAAAAGTACAAGACGGTTTGAAGAGGGATCAGTGACCACTAAGGCTAAAGCGCGGATCCATCTCTTGTGTTAGAAAGTAGTGAGAGGTCAGTGTGAACAGTGGGATTTGGAACAAGTGCATTTGGGTTTAAAACTTATTCGCTGTATTCCTTGGGCAAGTAACTTCACCTCTCCATAGTAGAAGCTGTCAATGCCTGTATTCCCTGGGATTACCAAGATTGCTCCAGAAAACAGCTTGCTCACCTCTGCCAAAGGGTATGTTGTGGCTCATAGCATGTGCTTGGCTTACGGATAGGGAAGGCCATAAGCAATGGAGAGTTAACATCTCAAGAGCAACCTCCAACAAATGACATATAGCAGGAAAACTAGCCCAGTCCCTTGGCCCACAAGGGAGAGCTGAGCTCTGTCATCCAGTCTCTCAGAGGGAGAGAGTGTCACATTCTTGACACTCCTTTCTTGCTGTTACCACACCCCCTCCCTCACTGGGTTTCCTGGTATCTGAGTCCTTGCCACATAATCTGAATTTGGAGAAACCCAAACTGGGACATTCTTTAATCCTCAGTTTCCTTATCTGTCCAATATGGATAATAACAGCTGCCTTGAAGATAATTATGTGAAGACAAGATAATGGATTATCTTACTGACATAGTAAGTGCTTTATAAATATTGGTTATTCAATAAATATTAGAGATCCTTGAGTTGTAGATCATCTGATAGAGACAGAGATTGGGAACCACTGGAATATTTTATTTAAAGAAGTGCTTTGACGGTATCACCAATGGCCTTCCTTGGAGGACCCTGGCCTTTATTGGAGGACCTGGTCTTCAATGCGGGATTCTGACCTTAATGTAGGATAGAATAGTGAAAGCGTTGAATGCTCCTCACTACCCATTTCTCCACTTGTTAAAAACACATGAGAAGGTTACACATTTCTGCCATGTGACTACCTGTGGCGAGTGACTGCGATTGAAACTTATTAGCATTTTATACTGAACATGTGTCAGTATGAGATCATCCAGTACCCTCTTCCTGCAGTCTATGACCACATAACATAAACTAGTAAATTTTGTTTTAAATCACTGGGATTTTGTGATTGTTTGTTACTGCAGCCTAACCTAACCTACTCTGATTAATACAACTGAAAGGGAGGCAGAAAGACTTTGGGAAGCTAGTTCAAAGTCCACTGCAGGGCTCAAGTAAAAAGGATCTGAAATAAGACCTAGAAACTGCAATGTGAGAGAGGGAAATGAAAGAGTAATTCCCAAGAAAGGAGAAACAGCAAGTAGGGGAGGAGAGAAAAGGAATTAAAATAACTTCAGAGAGGTGAGCTTAGGACACTGGAAGGGAGATGGCCCCATAGAAGAAAAAAGCAATCTAGAAGAAAAGTGGTTTGGTAGGAGACATGAGTTTAAAGGGGTTCTACTTTCTATCACCAAAAGAAAGTTTCTTATCCCCTCTAGCCACAGAGGACTCCCGGAATTGAGGGTTAATAATGAGGTGGACCACACAGGGTTTCCCTAGTGTTACACTCATAACAATGCATGGTGATCACAGATCCAATCATAGGACGTAACAGTGGGGTGGCCCGGACCCGGAACGCCTGTCTTCTAACCCACTGCTCTTCCTACCACTCAAAATTGCCCCAGTATTGAAGAAACAGCACACATCTGGTCTACACAATCAGATGAGGGGTTGCTCAACAGTGCGGTTAATAATATTGTCTAGACAACTAAATTATGTAACTTGTTAGGAAAATACTTGTCTTCTTTTTCCTTCTTATAGTCAGAGACTGGTTTAATACAAGAAAAATTAACACTCGGGTTGTCCTCAACTTCGCTATGTAATTGAAGAACAACTTCTCCCCAAGAAAGCACAGAATCCCTATATTTTCTCAACTATGGATCAAAGTCTCAGGAACTCAAAACCCCACTCTCAAACCTTAAATGTGGACTACTCAATCAGACTCTTTGATATTACAACATGTCATAAAATTATTTAGTTTTTTTAGTTTTTGTTTTTGCTTTTTTTTTTTAAAGCACAATTGTGAGATGAGAGCTATTTGGCCAGAAGATGACAATAATATGAATAATAGTTAATATCAAAATGGAGGTCCTTTCCTTCCCACCAATATGTTTTCCCCATTTTCCAGTTTTAAAAATGACCATCTTTCTTTCACAATAGTTACAGCTATTTTACTAATTATATAGAAAGTGCTAGAAGATGTCAAGAAAATTGAGTAATACAATAAAACAGCCTTATCATATACTTAAGCCCTTTTATCTTTAACAGATTTTTTTAAACTACAGACCTGTGCACTGCATTTTCATTTATGTATGTAAAAATACATTAATAAAGATCTATATTAAGAAGTCTACTGAAAAAGTAGTTCATAATGTACCTTTCAGCTTTATAATTAGTTCTGCAATCTGTAATCATATGATTTAAATCTCATAGAGTTAAATTACAAACTAAGTAATTTCTATTTCCAACAGGAATCATTATATCTTTGGAATTTTGCAAGGCATTAATGAGTTTTAGAGAAATTATTATATTTCTTATTCACTTTATTCCCAGCAGTTAGCACAATACCTGACATATGCTACTTACTAAATAAACAATTGCTGAATGAATAAATGAATATATAATCATAAATATGTGATTAGCAAAAGCACGTTTTTCATTTGTCATTGTCCCCATTCAGGGCATGAAAGATACTCACTTCCATATCTCACCTCAGAGCACTGATCCATCACCTTCTCTTTGGTTGGGTATCCATCCTGACTGGATGGTTCCTTTGCCTTCCTTGAGGGTTATTAAATGGAACTGTGCCTGCCTCTGGACAGTATGTGATAAAATGGAGTGACTGCCAATCTGAGTCAGAAGATGTAGGATCTGATTGTTCACATGTATAAAGGAAATCTTCATTAAACCGATAGTAAACTAGGCTCTGTGCTAGGCACATCTAGGCATCAGAGGACCTAACTCATAAAACTCCAACAGGTAAAGGATTTATCCCCATTTTACACAGGAAACAAACTGAGGCTCACAAAGATTAAGGAACTTGACCAAAGTCACAGATCTAGTAGGCAGGATTGTAAAATCACTGTGACTCCAAAATCTACCACCAGTAACAACACTAATGATACGGGAAGAGTTCTGCAAACTACAGCTCTATGTAAGGAGGGGCTATCATCATCATCATCTGTCAATCTCCTCAATCTCTATCAGTGCCCTCATAGGTATCTCCTATCTGAAGGTGACAAGTACCACTCAACATAGCAGTGGAGTCATTGCTTTGCCAGACTATTGTGGAAGGCCCTGACCAGGGCTACTGTGTTCAGTTCCTTCTTGGTCTGTTTAGGTTGGACATGACTGTCTGAGCATGCTCACTCATTGGTCATCACTTTGTAGGTGCACAGTCACTGTTCAGGAGTGATGTCTGCTCACTTTTTATAATCTGTGTAAACTGTAGCAAGATGGCACTGGTGGCATAGTACCCCATATTCAGATATTCAGTCCAGTGCTATGGCTTTCTAATGGCAATTTTATATCCATAAAAGCTGGAATTTCAGGGTACTGAGAATTAAAGAGGCCTCTCACGCCCTGGCAAAACCTCACTCTGGGTTGGAAGTCCACCATAGCCACGAGGACAAGTGTGTATCCCTTGAGGAATTAGGCAATTTGGGAAGTTGTACTCACCTAACATGCCTCAGGCTGATGCCTCGTGATACATTTTGCTGAGAGCCTATCATTTGTACTTATTAGAACACACAATTTAAAATGTAATAGATTTGAGTGTCAGCGTGTCCATTTGGGTCAAATCTCTAATCCATTAGAGGTGGGAGGTGGGGGGGGGGGGACGTCAGAGGGAGTGGCTGGCAAGAAAAGCTTTAGCCCAGCCTGGCTTGGTTCAAATCCCAGTTCAGCCACTCAACTTCTTCTTGCCTTAGTCTGCTCATCGGCAAAATGGTCATGAAGTAAGACCCACCTCAAAGGGATGTTAAAAGGAGTGAAAGTATAATTATTTCTAAGCACTTGAAATAGTACTTGGCATGTAGTAAAGACACATGAATGTTGAAGGCCTTTAAAAATTCTGAAATAGTTTACCAATCACTATTTTTTTTTACATTTGTGTGTCATTACACATGAATTGCTATCCTTTAAGGGAAAATAGAATGTATCTATATTTAAATTGTCCCCTTAACGGACTCTTTCAATTAACTAAACAATGCAAATTGGACTTGATAGGAGGGTTTCTATTGTAATTCTATGAAAATAGTTACTCTTGAGAACAATTTTTATTTTTTCTTTAAAACAAAGCTATTATCATTACTTTTTAAAATATGAGCAGAATGAGGGCTCAGATCAATAATGCTTTCTACATATGTGTGTTTCAGAGATAGTTATTTATTGCCTATTATCTATGTGAAATGGAAGATTTATTGGTTAATAACTTGATTGTTTCAGGATTATTTACAATCAGAGCAGGACCCCGATACCCATCTGAGGCTAAATGCTCTGGACTTGCTCTACCAGCCAACACACATTTAAGCACTATACCAGTGCCATCTTTGTTGGTGTTTAGGAATTGAATGAAGCTATTTGCCAGAAAACAATAAGCTTTCAGCAGAAAAAGACAATGTTCATGATATTAATAATGAACAAAGACACCACAGAGGGAGCAAAGAAAAGAGAGCAGCAGGCTTGCTGACCTATTACAACCTAACAGTTTTGGGCCGACCAGAATTCCAGAAAAATATGGCCCTCGGCTTGTTTTGTAAATAAAGTTTTATTGAAACACAGTCACACATATTTATTTACATAATGCCTATGGCCATGTTTGCTTTAAACTACCAGGCTGAATTGTTGTGATACAGACCCAATAAATAAAAATAAACTAAATATTTACTATCTGGCCCTTTACAGAAAGTTTTCTGACCTTGGTTCTTAAGGATCAGTTCTATACTAGGCAGTGCTCTATAAGGTATGACTGTAACTGTTTTGTAAAGATGTTCTGGAATTTCGCCATCATGGATTAATTCCTCAAGGTTACCCCCAACAATGAGAAGGAAGCCAAGTGACTAAGCCACTGATACTGCCTTATGACACAAATTTCTCCTCAATTTTCCCTTCAGGGTGTCTCCTGGAAGGATTCACTTAAGAGCATGCTATGGAGATAATTCTAGATGGGAGTTCTGATCCTGTACAAAGTTACTCTTTTCTCTGCCCTGACACCCCTGCCTATCTACCTGTAGGTCTCAGCATCTTAGAAGATGGTACCTCTCACAGATTCTATAGTATGAGCTAACCACGAGGAGCCAAGAAGGTAGCTTGGGCCATGACTGACAAGCAGGAGCAAGCTTTTCACAGGCCATTTGTTTCTCTGGACATGGCACTGTTTTAGGAGCCTGAGCTGAGGACTTATTACCTCTAAGCATATAAGCAAAGACCATATTTGAAAGGAAAGAAGAGCTAGTCAGTGAAAACAGAAGTTGCACATAGGAGTCTCTACCTACCCCATGGTCACAGAGATGGTAGGTCTAGCAGACACAGCACTGGGCCACAGGTCAAAAGACTTGGGTCCTCATGCTCATTCTGCCACTAACTAGATGCATGACCTTAGGCAAGTGACTTACCTTCACTAGACCACAGAGGGTTTAGACAGCTACCCATAAGGTCCCTTTTTGTGCTAAAATTCAGGGTTTCTATGATGCCAGCCTTAGGAGGCTATTCTGTTACTACCAGTGTTTGGTATATAGCAAGTACTATACAATGTTAGCAACTGTTATTGTTTCGTGAAAGCACGATGAATGCCTTTAAATGTAAATGGGGATACCTAGAAGCAAATTCTAAATGGAGCATTCCCATAAGCAGTGAAGGCTCTAATTCCTATTGGCCTTCTCAATTAGCACAAAGAGTACAAGGCCAGCAGGCTGGAAGTATCAAGAATGGATGCCCAACCCTGTAGCAGTCCT
The DNA here is from genome assembly GCA_028646485.1 of Cryptoprocta ferox. Taxonomy (NCBI): domain Eukaryota; kingdom Metazoa; phylum Chordata; class Mammalia; order Carnivora; family Eupleridae; genus Cryptoprocta; species Cryptoprocta ferox. The sequence continues at coordinate 115,642,839 of CM053572.1, forward strand.
ACCACAGTGACAATGCAATTGGTGTGAATACCCCAGCTCCTTCACTCCTCAGTTAGGCCAACTCTGAACCATGTTCTATACCAGTTCCTCCAGTTTCTGCCACGAGTTTAAGCTCTATCATCCATAATGTAACCCGTTTGCAGAGAAACCCTTCTAAGTGGACAGTTAGTCTCACTGCCCCACACTCCTGTTTTTGGTTTTTGTTTTGTTCTGTTTACCTTTCAAATAAACTATTTGTATTCAACTCTTTGTCTGTTACTGGGGAATCCAAACTAAGACAATGAGTGTAGCCTAATTAATTCTTTTAAGTTTGAATGATAAGGATTTCCAGTTCTACTAATCAGTAGAATATCAGACACCAGATATTTATAGCCAAGAAACCAGAAAAGAGTCTAAAAAATACCAAAAACCTAAAAACCAGCACAAACCTAAAAGAAGTGGGAAAAAGTCCAAGCTTCCCATGGTCTTTTCCCGGGAGATCAAATTCACTGGAGTTATAAGAGGTTAGTTTTTGGTTCACAGTGCTGTTCTCAAGAAATGAAGTAGGATCTTCCCTTCATTTCATATGTGTTCTAGAAAGCTCTAGGTTCCTAGAATTTCTACTAGGATTCGTGAATATCACTGCAATCATTTCTCAACACCACACAGGGATGTTTAGGTTGGTCTCGATGTGCTCTTTCTTATCCAAGAAGCTAGAAGATTTGGGCCCAGAGAACAAGCTCATCTCAGAAAGACCAAGGTTCCTGTTACTCTTTTCAGGAATCTGTAGCAGGTGTCCTTAAGCTAAATCAGACCTGACGTGCAGAGTTCTGAATGCAAGATAAATACAAATCAAAATGTTATTGTTATGCCTAAGGAGGGAAATCCATAGAATTAGGGCATATATTACAAAGCAGTAGTACCAAAGGTATCAGTTAGGGTCCCAGCAGGAAGAAGAATTTACTTAATTAAAAAAGATTTTAATTAAAAGACTACTTACAGAGATGTGAGCTGCTTTAAGGGAAAGCAAGGAATATTGGTGGCGACCCAGAGCCCAGCACTCCAGAAGTGTTGCCGTTATGCCCAGGGCAGAAAGTGCAAGTGGAGGAAAACCTGGTTACTGGAGCCTGCCAGGGTCAGCTCCCAGGGAGGGGCAGGAGCGGTGGTTTTAGAGAAAAGCAGGGGGAATCTGGGAAGAAATACACTGTCTCCCCCGCCCCCTCACAGCAAACAAAAGGCACAGCAATCTGAGTGATACCTTGAGGCGCCCCTCAGGGGAAGGGGTGGGGGCAAAGAAGAGAGGGAGTGAATGTGGGGTGAGGGGCAAAGGTGAAAAACCCAAGAGCATGTGGGTACAGAGCAGAATATGCTAGAACCTCAATCTCCACGAGTAAAACTTTGTAGTCATTTCATTTGTTTATTTAATACTCAGTTCACCGTTTCCATCCCTTTATTATGAAAATATTCAAACATACAGAAAAGTGAGTTTTTGAGCGAACACATAGACACCACATGGATTCCACCAGTGACATTTTACTACTTGCTTTATCACATATGTATCCAACAATCTACCCCTCTCTCGATCCATCAGGGAATCTTATTTTTTATGTATTTCAAAGTAAATTTCAGACATCAGTAAGCTTCCCCCTAAATACTTCAGCAGTATATCATTTACTTAGTTCAATTTTTATTGTTACTACAATGCAGCTTATTTTCAGCTCTTCTCTCTCTCCATATATATCCAAGTCATGTATATATATATATATATATATATATATATATATATACACACATATGGAAGTCAAATGGTGAATGAGTCAATCAATTTGTTGCTTTTGGTTGGGCTGCCCAGGGCCATTCATTTTCTCAGGCAGGTTGGTCCTTACAAAACAAAGACTGGAAAAACCTTTGCAAACAATCTAGCTTTTGGTTGCTTTACTTTCCAGGGATTACAGAATTGATCTTCCTAAGCAAGCCAGGGTCAGCACAATAAAACTGAAGAAGAATGTTGAAGAACTTGAGTACTGTTTTCCTCCCGACCTCACAGTTAGATCTCATTACGAGAGAAGGACTGGCTTTATCCCTTCTCTTGCAACCTGACCTTTTCAATCATACCACCAATGCCATTTCCACACAGCCTCATTTTCCTTTGGTTTTAAAGACAGGTAGGGGAAGGAGGGGAATTGAACACTAGACTGTTAACTCCTCCTCCCCCACTATCTTTTGATGTACCAGTAAATGGTATTATTGCCTTTGCCTTGCTTCTTAACCTCCAAGACATGATAAAAAACAGATCTGAGGCAGCCCTGCATGTTACTTCAAACTCTACCTGTCCTTCATGTATGGAAAATGACGTATTTCACAGTCTGGACTAGATCAGACACTCCTTAAGAACCCACAATTCCAATAGCCTTTGGCAGCACATAGGAAGGATTTAAATTACATACTGCTGCAGACTGAGTCCTGAGATACTTCCTTCTCTAAATCACACTGCAGTGTGGGTTTTCAAATGTCTACTCAGGTTGAGCAAAAGTGCTGGCACATGGAGGTGCCACCTCTCTTGTATTGTGCTGGAGGGAGTAAATGACTTCGGGAGCTGGGAGCAGAATCAAATTAATCACACGATGTTAAAGGGTATTTGCCCACAACAAGGCCATCGTTTTCCATTCCATAGCTGCCTGGGGAAGGCCAACTGCATGCAAGACACTCCACCAGGCGATGGAGGGGACCCATAGGTGAGGACGTCATAGTGCTTTCCTTGACAAAGTTACAAATCGAAAAGAAGGCATGAGTCAGGCACAACCATAACATAATACAAGGGAGAAGGGGAGAAAACAGAAACGGATCCTCACTGGGAAGGCACATGAAGACTTCACAGAACAGGGAGCAATTGAGCCATGCTTTGAAGGGTCATTGCATTTCCCTGGACAGAGATGAGGGAAGGATATTCCAAGGAGGCAGATCAGCATGTCAACAGGCTCATATTGGGAACATGAAGAGGTAGTCTGTAGAATAGCAAATAATCTAGTTTGGCTGTTATACAGGTTGTGTATTCAGTGAGAAGACAGGAAAAGTAAGTTGGAGCCATATTGTGACAGACCTTGGATGTTCAGCTTTAGAGTTCGGAAGGCAGCAGGACCCCAGAAAAGAATATTAAACACAAGAGTGACAGGATTAGAACTGCATTTTAGGAAGATTCTTCTAGCAGAGAGCATGGTTGACTCAAAATGGGGAGAGAGTAGATATCATAGAAACAGCATCTTTTATACTTATTCTCTTGACACCACAGTAAAGAAGGTAGCTAAGGAAACTTTTTGTTTATATTTTAACTGCAAATAACCTCTTTTTGGGTAAGGAGCCATACAGCTGATATATGAAAATCTGTTACTACTACCGTAGCTGTATATAATTTTGATATATGATCTTGATTCCTCTGTCTTGGTTTTATACAAAGCCCAAAATGGATGTTGGCTATTTTTATTAAACTCTAAGCTGCTTCCAGATCTTTCATCAATAACATGAACTTTATGACTAATCTAGATACCAAGAGTCATCATTTTGCAATATAAACTCCAAGAATCTATAATATAAAATTAAGAAAATGAAATTATTTTCAATTCCATTTTCATGGGAGCCTAACTAAACTCAATTATACATTTGTGTCAATTTTGTCAATATTTGAGGCCACACCAACTATGAAAAAGCTACCATCTCTGCCACTGTACAAACTCTATAAACCGTAATGAATCGAATTAATATGGACTAACTTTGGAGCATAATTATGTACCAAATGTCTAAGTGCTTTCCTAGGTGCATTTCCAGAAATCATCTCATTTATTCATCACACAAAACCTTTGTGGCAGGTATTATGAACCTTAAGTTTCAAAGGGAAATCTAAGGAATAAAGAGATTAAGTACTCTATCTGGAATCAGACAGCCATAAATTGTAAAACTAGGATTCAAACCCAGGTCTGTTTACTGGATTCTCGTTATAATTCCTCAAAGCTGAAGGGGTGTGTGTTATGTGTGTAGGTTGTAACCACAGTCCATCAATTACTGTAAAATAGCTATCAGAGGAATGCTTCTTTTTTCAAACTAATGGTTTATTTAACTACACTAATTAGGAACTCTTAGAATATCACAGAGGGGTTTTAAGAAACCAACAGAAAGCCTTGAGACTTGAATGATAAACTTAGAAATATGCCACGTTGAAGGTCTAGCAAACATCATTTGCCACTAAAGAAGATGACTAAACAGTACAGGAATGGAAAGCTTCAAGGCCAGGCTGAGTCCTCTGAGTGTCCCCGAGACCCCAAAAGGGTCTTCTTTGGGAGACTTCTGGGAGGATTCTGGAGCTATCCTCCAGCTACTACGGCTGTTTCTCGACTGTAAATAGCCTCTCAGTCATCACGTACTTTACAAAATGCACAACTAACCAGCCAGGAGTATGACTGAGAACAGTACCAGATCATTCTGCATGGTGTCCCACGACACGCACAGAGCCTTTGCAAGTGAAGAACGGCAAGTCTTGGTAAGTCTCCTCCTGACTGCAGAGCTACTCAGGCACGTTGCAGGGATCATGTTCTTACCCATTAGCTGCAGGAACACCTCTGGAATGCTGGGAAGCAACAAGGGCTAGGGGTGGATGACCTAGGTGCATGTCCTGGCAATGCCTACTTCCTCTTTGCTAAGTCATTTGCTCTTGACTTCCCAGTAGAAATGATCAAATGAAATCATTTCAATGAAAGTGCTTTGAGAAGTGCAGTGGTTCAACCAAATGTATCAATTTATTTTTGTTGGGATCTGTCCACACCATCTTCATCCCCATCAAAGCAGGCTGTAGTATCTAAAAACTGATTTTTATATTTTAAGATGCATATCTCACTGAATAAATTATCCTACCATGAATAGTCCTTTTTGTTATGGAACACAAATAGAAGGAGCTTCCAGAAAACTATAGGGAAATCACTGGAGTTCTGGTTGATGTGCCTTAGAAATTTACTCTATTTAACCAACTGGATAGTTATTTTATTTTTTAAAAGGGATTCATTTTGCTTTTTGTAAAATGGAGAAAATAAGTAGCAACAAATAGCATATATTCACGTAAACATATACACATTTTTGCATCCTATTGCAAACCAAGCTAAGTCAATTTGACTGCTTAGTTTTCAGGATCTTTTGTTAAATTATGATTGTTTCCAACACATATAGATAGAGGGTAACCAGGTTGCACACCACAGTGGATGCAAATTCTAGGCCAAGTTCAGCCACGTACACAAATATTCATTGGCAAGAGGTCACAAAAATTCTCACAAACTTTAGTCTTTTAACATCCCTTGTCTGTGGCTTTAGAAACTCCAAAGCACTGCAACAGAAACTACCCACAACATCTGGTCACTTCCTTCCTGTGTACGCAGCCAAACTATATTTCCCAGCCTCCTTACAGTTAGGTTGGGGCCATGTGACCATGTTCTGGCCTGCCACATAAAAATCTCTCACAGGGCCCTTCTTTCTCTTTACCTTCCATGATACCTTGGAAGCCCATCTAAAGACAATGGCATTACAAGATGGAAGATGGAGGGAAAGAATGACTCAGGTTTCCAAGTCATCACTTGGAGGGGAGCAGTCCAGGAGACCTTGCCCAACAAGGAACATTCACTTTGGACTTAAGAGTAAATGAAAAATAAATTTTGTGTCAAGCCACTGAGATTTGGGGCTGTTACAGCAACAAGCACCTTGCTGAGGCAGATACATCAATATTCTAACAGCAGAGTCAGCAAATTATCTAGGGGGAACAAGCGAATGAGTCTACTATTAAGTGAGCAAAATCGAGGACTGAATAAAGCTTGAGCCCAGCTCCAAAGCGGCTGGACTATTGGGTTTACTGTTTCTTATTTTTTTCATGCAAAAGTAGAGGGACATGTATGATCTCTCTAGCTATTCACATATTTCACCAATGAAAACATTATTTCTAACCTAATTTATGCTAGTTAAAAAGCATCTAGATTGGATTTTTGCTAACACTTATTTTCATGTATTTCCCAAGCCACTTTTGAGAGTGGACTTTATAGTAAAGTTCAAATGGTAACTCACTAGCCCTGGAGTGTGGATTTCTGGCTAGCAAGAAATTAAGTTCAAAATATTTAACCACTGGTATGGCTCAGTCACTGAGAGATTAAAATAGATGTAAAGTCTTATGTAGGAGTGGTACCTTCTATGCTGGATTACTTCAAGTGTTAATGAAGCACCCTTAGGGTAGAGATTAAAGTAATTCACACAATGACTGTTTATACTGAAGTATTTTAAAAATAAATTACAAGCAATATAACAAGCATCTAATTCACAGCCATCACCCATTTTATTTATTTCTCTGCTCACTCTAAGAATTATAAGCAAAGGATCATGGGACCTATTCCTAAGTGTAAAATTAGATCAATAAAATGAGCCATCTGTCCAAGGAAGGCTCTACACTCAGGTTGTATTTAAGTATTATGTTTCCAATTGCCCAGATGTTACAGAAAAGTGCCTGCTGATACAACTCCTTTTGCACAATGTAAACCATTAACTGGGTAATATAAACTTATTGTGCCAAGAAAAATAAATAGCATTAACATTGCATTAAATCTGATTCGGGATCTTGGGTGCCCTGTCAGCAAACATGAGTGTTAAGATTTAAATTGCTCAGGATTTGCAGAGTCAGATGAAGAAAGAATCTTCAAGTGTCTTCAGGGCAGTCAGGAGGAAGAGACTGGAAATGAGATGGAAGCTTCAGAAAGTATATCTTCGGTTGGCATGGTTGGTAAGGTAATAGTAATTACTATGATTATTATCGAATGATAATGTCCTATCTTTGTGTAGTGCTTCTGCTCTTTCAAAGCACTAGTCTGTTTTATTTCCTTAGATTCTTAAAATAAGCTGGTGAGGTTATCTGGGGGGAAATAGGGGTTGCGCAGCTGAGGAAACGCAAGAATCATTAATAGGAAAAGAAGAGCCAGTGGAACCTGACCTCTAACATTCCATGTCATTGGTAGCGGCTCATGAATTACTCCAATCTACCGATCAATGAGCAAACCTGAACCATTTCTTAGCTCTCTAGCTTCACAGAGATTTTCTCTGCTCCCAGGTACAGATCAGTCTGGCTAATTCTCTTTTAGGAATAGCTACTTGCCCTGCACCCCTGCAAAACGTCCCCAAGACAATTACCAGGCAAAAATTGTCCACCACCCTTGGGGTTACTGTTTCTCAAAGGAATCCATTCAAGCAAGACCACAAACCTGGCAGCCACATTTTCTAAACCAAAAATCAAGGCATGTGGTTGACCAGAGAATCGTTCTGATTTGCCAGTTAATTTATCTGAAAAATTTTACAACTCAGTACAAATTAAATCACATGTAATCAATCATACATTAATATGTATGGAAAAGGAACACAAAATCATAAGTGTCTGTGTTTACTGCCGTTCCCGGAACATAGTCTTTCAGTCACACATACTAATTCAGTTTTTTTTTTCCTCTGTCCAGATTAAATAGTCCCAGTTTCATAAATATCCCCTTCAGCCTCAGGCTTCTATGGCTTTTAAATGCTTAGGTACACATATCACTAGAAGGATTTCATCCTTCTAGCAACCTTAATGTCAGGTTCTTCCCTCGTCTTATTTTTACAGATGAAAAAAACTGAGGCTTTCCGAGCTAATATAACTTGCCTTACTCATCAAGTAACTAACAAAAAACGGTGTCAGAACTTGAACCCAAATTTGCCAAATAGTAAAGTCTGTGCTCTCACCCAAGGAGGAGGCAGCTTTGGAGGCTGAAAGAACAGGTGTAGGGTGGGGCTTGGGAGGGTAGAGCGGGTCTAAGGAAAATGGGGGCCAAGAGGCTAGTTACACACAGCTCCACGTGGCTTCTTGTTCATGCTACTACAGGCTTTCCCTCCTTCGTGCAGCCATCTCTCAATGAATGGGCTGGGGGGCCAGGGGGGGTGGTGAAAAGGGTGAGGATTTGCCCAGTAGAGATGTTGCTCAGCTGTCTTCTGAAGACCAGAAGTTCCAAATCCAACCTTCAGAAGACCCGTGGGGTCTAAGGTTACAATACAGACCCGGAGCAATGAGTTGTTGCTGCCAAACACACGTGATGTGGGTGAACAAAGGAAGGGGAGACTGTCAGGGTCCTGCAGAATATCTGGGGAGCAGGTGCGGAGGACAGGGAGGCTGAGAGGAGCCTAAACTCTCCTTTGTCACGTCTCAGACAGGAACTGCAAATCACCTCAAGTCACCTGAGGTCCTTGTTAAAAAGGCCGACGCCTGCGAGGCGCTGAAAGAATTCTCACCCGCATGGAAATTCTGGAATCACTGGCCTGAGATCTGCGGAGGTCAGACCTGCTCTGAGCCGGCTCTGAAAAGTGCATCCTCTGCTGCCAGTGATTTGACTTGACTTTCACTTGCGTCCCCTGCCCCCCATCCCCACCCCCGATCCCACGAGATGGGGGGGTGCAACTAGTATCTAAGAGGCAGATGTCTTCCGGCTCATTTCAAGAAATTGAAGCCACACTCTGGGGTCTTTCTTCAAAACGCAAGTAGAATCAAAGATGGGTTTGGGGCTTTCCACTACCAACTGCCATTTAGGCCCTGAGGTACCTCTTTCCCTTTTCTCTTCTTTCTATCCCTGAAATACCAGGAATACTTCCCATATTGCAGTTTGACGTTCTGTGACCAAAATAAGTGGCAGGGGTCCTGACCAGCCCAAAAGATTTTCTGTTGCAATCATGACATCACAGCATTCGTTTAGTCGACTGGGAGAAACTAGTCCTGCTCGCCGAGTGGCTGTGGCAGGAAGACTCAGGACATCCATGCGATATGATAGCCCGGTGGAAGCAGAGGTCCCACTATGGCTTCAGAAACCTGAGTCCCTGTCTTCCCAAAATCTAGTTCTGCGTCACTGGACCCCTTCTGGGCTAGACAGATGGACAGCTACTCCCAAAAGATTTCTAAGGTTATTAAAGCCCTGGGCTCAGGGGAAGAAACAAAAAGCAAAAACAAAAAACACCACTCAGTTCCTTCCTGGCCAAGTCGCTCTTCCATGAGAAAGAATTCTGAGAAACAAGTACTGCCACATGTTATATGACATTTACCCCTGACCTTGACCTCTCTGTCCCTGAACCTCACAGAGACTCAAAGGAGAGAGAGAATGACATGCAGGGGTTTCTTATAGGGATTAGATATGATGTGGAAACAAATAAGAGGGTAGGAGGGCTAATGAAATGAAAGAACGGAGGAAGTATTTCTGCTACATTGCCTGGACTGCATGGATGCTAGCAGTTAGGTGTTGGGGATACACACACACACACACACACACATATATACATATGTATATATATATATATATTTATATATATACACACAGCATTTATGAGGGGATATATATATGGCCTTTATGAGCTCCAGTTTTCCTCGGGAAGCAAGACAATCTGGATAGCATTATAATGAAATACTTTGGCTTGGAAAGGGAGAAGGAGGGACATACAGAAAACATGAGCCCCCCCCCCCAAATACATGCTTTGGGAAGGGCACTTGCATGAGAGCCGTGAGGACATAACCTGTTTCCCGTGATTAGCAGGTTGTTCAGGTTAGCGTGTGGGGAAGTAGAACTGGATGACCCATGACCCCCTAGCCATTGAGCCTCACACTAGCAGCGGCAGAAACCACCTAGAGGCACATGTATTCACCACCAAAAACAAACAAGTTACATTGCCCATGAGCTAACTCTGCTCTTCCAGACTTGTGTTTTTTCTCTCCAAGTTTCTTTGGACCTTCCTGGTAGTCCGATTTTGCAGGTAAGGAAATGCTGAGGAAGCAGAAAGGAAAAGATTAGAGACCTGCATCTCCTTAAAGATGGTTGTGGAGCCCCAGCTTTCCTAGGGAAGACTTTGAATTCTCAACTCTGACCTAACCTTATCTCACTGACCCTGGGACCTCAGGCAAACTGGAAAGACAGGAGGAAGGGCAGGGCAGGGCCCTCCTACAGTCCTCCAGCCCCTGTCTCTGTGCCAGAGACTTAATTAACACCATGAGTTACCAATCTGCCTACAGAAACATGTGTGTGGCCAATCTACCTATGGGAACACGTGTGTGGCTTGATATGCGCTGGTTTTCCCTTTCCCATCTTCCTGCTCCACATCAGAAACCCAACAGTCTTTCCCATACTTCCTGGTGAGACTCTGGATAAGGAAGAAGTACCCACTCAAGAGGGCCTGGGTACTAGGTCCGGGTCAGCTTCTGATGTGAGGTTGGACAAGTTTCTTAATCACCCTTAGTCCAGTTATAAAATGAGGGCTTTTCACTTCCTTCTAGGTCTAGGATTCTAATTTATTATCTAAAAAGGAATGAAGGATATGCTATGTTCCCATGCCATGAAGACCAGGGGCGATGATAGTGTCTTCTACCCTACCTATCTTCAGAAGCCTCTGGTTTCTTCCTCCAGGTACTTGGATGGATCCTCTGGCCCTCACAAGACTTAGCAACAGGAGTTCAACAAGAGAAAGGAAGTGGTTCATCAACCTGTAAGACTACACCCCATGATTCTTACACATGAGCTCAGTAGACAATGGCTTCCAGGACTCCATCTCAGTATACCATTCACACTGTTATCTTTTTTTCTAATTTTTTAATGTTTTTTATTTATTTTTGAGAGACAGAGAGAGACAGCGCCAGCAGGGGAGGGTCAGAGAGAGAGGGAGATACAGAATCTGAAGCAGGCTCCAGGCTCTGAGCTAGCCGTCAGCACAGAGCCTGATGCATGGGGCTCGAACCCACAAACTGTGAGATCATGACCTGAGCCGAAGCCGGACGCTTAACCGACTGAGCCACCCAGGTGCCCCTCACACTGTTATCTTTGAAGGCCTGGGCATGACCCCATGTACAAACATTTAACAGCATTTAAGAGGCTCCCCACGCACAGCTGCAGGGATAACGCCCTCCATCCGGTTCTGTCCATGGGAGCTCCCGGTTCAGCCAGGAGGCAGACGCCCTCCATGGCAGGCTGCATACCCCTGCTGACAGGACTGCCAAGGACTCTCCGTTCCTGGTCTGAATATCACAGCCTGAATCCCGTTCCACCACTGACTAGTTGTGTGACCTTGGAAGAGCTATTTAATTTCTCTAAGCCACAATTTCATTTTCAGTTAAACAGAGGTAATAATAGTACCCATCTCACAGAGCTATTGGGTTGATTAAATATCAGTATGTGCCAAGTTCTTAGAACAGTATAGCAAGCACTTCATTAGAAGTAGTTATCATTATTTAATTTGGCTTAACTTAAAAGCTGTCCTTTCTTGTTAGTCTCGGCAAATGCATAGGATTCTTTATTAATGCTCAATGACAGCAGATGGGCGATCTTGGGGTCGAGGGAAAGGTTGCCTATGTCTGACTCAAATTAAACTCATAATTAAAGCTGTTACTTGTTTACTTGTTTTTTTTCCCACTAAAGGTTGGTAGGGATGGGGAATTTTCAGGTTGATTTTGAATCCAAGACTTCTCCACCAAAGCTATACTTGTCAAAAGTAGATTTAGGAGCATTAGGAAACATACAAGGTCATCTAAAGAAAACAGGATTGGAGGCGCCTGGGTGGCTCAGTCAGTTGAGCATCTGACCCTTGACTTTGGCTCAGGTCATAATCGCAGGGTTGTGGGATCCACGCCACTCAGCGGGGAGCCTGCTTAGGATTCTCTCTTTCTCTCTCTTTCTCTCTCTCTCTCTCTCTCTCTCTCTCTCTCTCTCCTTCTTCCCCCCTCCCCAGCTTGCTCTCTCTCTCTCTCTCTCTTTCTCTCTCTCTCAAATAAAAAACTAATGATAAAAACAAAAACAAAAAACCAGGACCGCTCCAGTACACCTCCATGGTAGCCATACTACCTTCAAAGTACTGCTCACAAACCAATTTATATTGAGGAAACAAGGTACAAAGGAACTCCTATATGGATCCTAGCAGGATTTGCTGGTGTCTGGGGAAGATTATAAATTAGCTGGCTGCTGTTCACATCAGAGCCAAGCAAGGCACACTCAGTTTTTAATCTGGACCAATTTTCCGGATCAAAAACTAGTCTTTCCAAGGGATGTAAATGAGCCCGGGAGAAAAATTTCCCCTGAAATTTATGAAGTGGCTGTCATTTTAATCTGAGCAGCTTTCCAACCTGAAAGCCAGTGTCTGGATAAAATTGTAAAGTAGTGAAAAGCTCTTCTAGGCTGAACCTAGTCTAAACACCTCTTCTACCTCAAATTTGGTGTATTTAATATGCCAAAATATTTAAAAGGTACAGTTTACACTATCAAAACCCTACCCATGCTTCAAATAAAACCAAAGAGGCCAAGATGGCACATTCATGGTATGAATATCAGAATGAGATCCTAGATGAACTAGGTAGAAAATATTTTTAGGAGACAAACTACAAAAAATAAGAAAGAAAATATGGTGAACCATATGAGCAGTTTTATACAGTAGGCTTTTATGAAATGCTTTTTTAAAAATTCTGCTTAAATGGATTGAAATCTATCCTTAAAAGAACATTACATACATTGCTTAAGCTTAAGAACTATAGATGTAACCATGCGTCATTCAAAAATTGTGACTAGATGGTTTTATGTGAATAAACCCACAGGATACAATTGATCATGATGTGGTTATCTTAACAAGGAAAGTTAGAAAGAAGCCCCTTCATTGAAATCCTTGAAGATGTGTGTACGTGTGCATGTAAGAAGTGAAATAATTTAATATAATATTGCCTTGGACTGCTGCTATTATCTCCAAAATGAATTGAACAGCGACTATAGACTAGATCATAATTTAAGTGTGTTGAAGATTAGGATAATGACTCTAAATTTCAAGGCAGGTAACAAAGCACAGGTGATAATAGATACAGCTTGAAGAGTCAGTGTGTCAGAGCTGAAAGGCAACAAGTCATATTTCCAAATGGAAAGATCCTTGACCAGTGAAAATATTTAAGAAGCCATATAGGAACCCGCCAAGATTATTTTCTTTGCCCTCGGATAAATTTCCCCTGGTTGGTCTCTTTCTTATAGAAACGTTATTTGCGAAGACAAACTGCACTTTCTGCAGAGTTTTGCAGACTGAATTCAAATAAACTTATATTGTTTTCCATTGTTCATAAGATGTAATTAATCCCATAAGACAACTTTGCTTACAAAGTAAATTAAAAAAAAACTCAAAACCAGAAAAACACAGATTTTTCAGAATTCTAAATATAGGCTCAGCAAAGAAGAATAAAAATCGTTATTTGGGAGACAATGTTTAGAACTTTACTGCTTAGGATGTTGTACTTTGAATAATCTCACAACATACACCAAGTCAAAGTAGACAAAAAGAGACGAAGAACTTTTTACCTGTGTAACTAGAGGAAATGCAAGTTACTGTTTCCGGATCTCTACAATTCTTTGTAATATCCTACAACACCATACATCTTTGTTTAAATTGCCGAGCAAAGACAGGAGTTCAAAACATGGTAAAATTAACCCATTGGGCACCCCTTCCTGAGAAAATGGCCCCAGATAGGGAAGCATCCTTAAAAGCAGAGGTGACATCCCTACATAGTGCCAGGGAAGGACCAGAGATGGGCATAGGGAACTCCAGGCAAATCTTCAGACACTTAACAGGAAATGGCCGGGCCCTGGGCAATATGAATTCAATAAAGATGTTTAGAGACACAGGAGGAGCTGTTTGACTTCTCCTGCACAGTTGCAATCCTCTGTAATTGAGACAGCATGGTCGCTGTCCTTACTCTCATCTCTCTGTGGTCAAATACGGAGCCCTCCACCTCTACTGTGTCTGGAAAATAGATCATTCCTTTAACAAACATCCCTGGAACCGCCTGAGCTGGGGAAAGGGCGAGGTTCGCACCTTTTCTCAGCTCTGGGCAGAGAAGGACCCAGTTAAACCGCCGCTGGTCAGGGGAGAGAGGGGCGCGTTGCCCGCTTTGCGTTCCCGCGGGGACGAGACCCGGGCGCTCCGGGCGTGGTGTCCCCCGAGCGCGCAGAGTGCGTTACCTGATTTTCGGAGAGCTGTTCTGAGCGACACTGCGCTGGGTCCGAGGCTGGAAGCCAGGAGCAAAAGCCGGAGCAAGACGCCTCGGATTAAATCCATTTCACCGCGGGCGCCTGCAAAGTTTCACTAAGTCCCGGACGCACAGAGAAAGGGCGTCTCCTGGGGGACCTGGGGGGAGGTGGCCCCCGTGGATCCCCTGACCCGGGTGAGGTGGTGCAGGGCTGAGGGAGCTGGACCAGGAACGACGGAGGAGTCCAAGGAGACAGGACAGCAGCTGGGAGGTCGGCTTGCGGGAGTGAAGTCGGCTGCGAGCCGCAGGCTTTTCCGGGGAGGGGGGCGGGGGCGGCGAAGGAAGCCGACGGGGAGGGACCGGCTGGCCGGGGGAGGGGGGGAGGCTCGACCCGCCCGGGGATGGAATTACAATCGAGTGAAGTGAGAGGGGCAGGCCCAGAGACAATTTACTCTTCGCCCACCTCTTGGAGCAGACAGCCCGCCCCTCGCCCTCTAGCGACCCCCTGCTCAGCCCTTCCCTACTGGTGACCTAGATTGGGGCGCTAAGAGGGGCCGACTTCAACCACTAGAGTCACAGGGCAAGAGTTAGGTGACTGTGAGCCCAGGACCCTCTGCTGTGGTTCAGACCCTGAAATCATGCAGCGCTTCCCCCCTCCCCTGGCTGTACCCTCCTCCTCTTGCGTCCCTCTAGATCACTTCCACCCAGCTTGGGGACTTTCCCCGACACCTACAAAGGTTGCTCTGGTCTGTCCAGCGCACTTGGGGGAGGACTGTCTGCGATTTGCAAGTGGGGAGGATAAGAGAAGAGGGGGCGGGGCCGGCCGAGTCTAGGGCGCTAAGAAGATAAACGGGATTTAAGGCGCGCAGATGGAGAGCTGAGAGCCAGGCCACTCCGTCGGAAACGCGGGGTGGAGATTAGGGCCCAGCGCTGGGGCTCGGGGTCGCCTCTCAGCCGAGGAAAGCAACTTGAGACCCTCCAGGGGAAGAGATGAAAGTCCAGGTTAAGCCTGGCGTCGAGGGTGAGGGATCCTAGCTCAAGCCCCCTGGTGGACGGAGAAGACCTGACTGGGAGAGGGTACCCGCCCGCTGGGCTGGGGTTGGGGGCCTGCTCGGGGTCCTGGCCACTGATTCCGCGGGATCTGGGTTCCGGGGTCTGCTCCCTTCTCTGGATTTGCTGCCCTAAGACTCAGTAAAATACGTGGCGCTGCGAGAGGGGAGACCCCGGGACTGAAGTCAAATTACACACTGGCGGGCTGATCTTGAAGCCAGCGAGAAGAGAAAGCAGATACAATAAATAAACCAAGAAAACATAGTCTTCGCCAGTTCCTGGGGAAAGATCAAAGGCCTTAGGAAGTGCCCCGCAGAGGGAGAAAGCGGCTGCTGGCTGGGAGGACCTTGCTCCCGCTCCACCCAGCAGCCCTGCTGAGGCTCCTGGGGGTTCTGGCCCTTCATTGTTAACCTAGGTTTAGGAGAGCCAGAGGGAAGGAGGTTGATAGCTGATATCTATCAGCTGAGAGCTGAGAGCTCTCCCAGCCCCCCAAAAGATTTCTCCTCCTCTTTTTAGGAATGAATATCCCATGGCTAGAGGGTTTATAATGAGCCCAATCGTGTTTGTTTGCCAAGCTTGAGGATATGTTCCCTTACATGTTGGTGTCCTCTGGCCTGCAACTGCCCATAATAAATTCAAGTCCATTCTGACTTGAGTATTTGCAAATCTTAGCTATGACACCTGAGCTTGTCCTTTACACAGAGCTGGAGTAGAAAAGTCAAACAGACTGTGCTCTTCACTTCCAAGGTGATAACAATGCCATGTTTGGAAGCCAGGCAATGCAACTGCCCCCAGCACTGCTAGTCTCAAAAGTAGCAGAATCATAGACCCTTGGGATTGTCCGGGCCCCCAGAGGTTATCTAGGCTCTGCCTCCATTCCATGCAGAAATCTGCTTTCAGCTTCGTTGGCAGGTCATTCACCTGGGTTTAAACTCCACCTGTGACGGAGACAGCCTACCTCAACACTGCCCCTAAAGTTGTCGGATAGTTCTCTTTAGGAGAAAGTGATTTTTTATATCAGACCTAGGGTGGTACCAGGAACCAAGCAAGGTTACCAGGAAGATAGCTTCCATGTTGGTTCTACTCTTTCCCACCTAAAAATAATTCTCCCTGATGTAAAAATTGGAAGTAATACTAACCACTATATGGCTAACATTTGTATAATACCTGCTATGTAACAGACCCTCACTGAAGTGCTTTATTATCCCAATAACAACCACACCAGGTTGGTATTTTTATTAGTATTATCCCGCTTGACAGATAAGGAAACTAAAGCGTGAAAAACTTAAGAAACTTTCTCAAAATCATGCACCTACCAAGAAACAGAGCTTCAGTTGAATCCGGGTGGTCGAGTCCCAGAGTCCAGGCTTATAAGGAGACCGAGGGGGAGCAGACAGAGAAGTAGACCAAGAATCATAAGCTCTTGGTGGTTAATCTCAGGCTCCGCCCAGAGTGTACCTTGGTAAAATGAAGGCCTGGATGAAGTCATTGCTAACTTCCAGGTTTTGCTTTGTCTTTATCATCTGATGAAGAGCAACATCTAATCCAAGCCATTTTTGCTCTGAATGTGTCTTTTAAAAGACTTGAACAAACTGTCCATTGCAAATTTTGCAAGCCCGAGTTTCACCCTTCTTGCATACCTTCGACCTATGCCCATATCATCTCCTCATCCCAGGTTAAGGCTCCCTTCCATCTTTTGCAGATGGCCACAGGTGATTGGGAAGCTGGCTTGGTGTCTTCAGAGTCCCTACTTATTTCTTCCTTGCAGGATTACCTTCAATTATATTATTATATTATTATATTTTACTTTTGAGTGCCTCCAAATGCTTTGGATCCTTGGGCCTTTGAGATAACTTCCTGAGATCAGCTTGTTACAAATCTAGGGAACACCTTAGAGTGAACTTATTTCCTTCCTTTGAGAAGGAAATCACATCCCCCAAGGTCCCCTCTTCTTCCAGTTTGACAACCAGTTTATGGCATTTATAAATCTGACGAAAGATAAATGGTCACTTGCCTTTCACTTCCTTCCTGCCTTCTGGGAGGAGAGGAACTAGAGAGGGCAAAGAGGCTTTGAATGTTTCATTTTTAAAAATCTGTTCAAATTCACCAGAGGTTTAAACTCAATTAATAAGGTCACCAGCAGAAGAGTGACCTGCCTGCTTTGCTCAATATCGTGAGAGAAGAGTCTGACCTTTGCTCCACGGAATGGATTCAGAGGGTGTTTTGATGAAACCAAAGGCAAACTTACCAATGACAGAATGTTGAGGAAGTCCTTACACGGGATTCAGGAAAAGCCAGCAGCCAATAATTAACTGTAGATTTAATTCATTTTTTTGCAGTGGTTATATGTACATATAAAATTTGAAATATGCATCAGGCAGAGTGTATAGTGAAAAATAAGTTTCCTTTCACCCCCCTCTCCCAGAAGCAACCACTATTATCGGTTTCTTGTGCATCCTTCCAGACATATTCTATGAACATACAAGCACGCACATATACTTGACACAGACAGGAGCAATTTGTCCATGCTTTTTAACCTGAAAATCCACACAAATCAGCAGATAGAGATCTGCCTCCCTCTTCCTGACTGCTGAATAATATTCTGTTGTGTGACATACAATGTATTTGTTCTTTCTGAATTGTTTCCTATGGTGTTATTATAGACCATACTGCAGTGAATGACCTTGAATAACAGTTTGCATGAGTTATAATAGACTGTAGGGCACATTTCTAGACTAGCCATTGATCAGCAGAAGGGTAAATGCCTTTTCATTTTGACCATTTGGCCAAATTGCCACCCTAGGAGAATATACAAATTTAGACCCCCACAAGTGATATATAAGCCTATTTCCACAAACTCTCATCAACACAGTATCTTATCAAACTAGAACTGTATGTTGCTTACATATATGTTACATGTATGTAACATGTTACATGTTTTAATCATCACTCAACATATAAAGAAAAGTACACAAATAACAAGCATACCAATGAATGATAGCCAAGTGAGCACACTTGTATAACTACCACCAGATGGAGAGTGAGAACACTACCAGCACTTCCAGCAATCCTTCCTCACACTTCCTCTCCAGAGGTATATGTTCTTCAGGAAGGATGAGAAGAGTTCAGATCTCCCATTTAAATACACAAATGAAAATTAAAGTTGCACAAATAAAATACACAAATAAAAACAGATCAGTGGGAAATGTAAGCATTCCTCATTCCCAATATGAAACAAGCATTAATCAAGATTTGATTCCACTATGTATAAAGCTCAGTACAGAGAACAGAAAGACTATAGGAAGGAAAATACAACAATGTCTTCTGCACTCAAAAAGACAGTGGAGAGAAGAGAGTTGCATAGCCAATTTCTCCACAAAGCAGAACAGAAGAGACACTAGATAAGAGTGCCAACAACATGTGTGACAAGGGAGGAAAACCCTGTATTACAAACGATAACCTATGTAGCAATACACTATAAAATATAGCCATCGACCTCATGAATGTTTTTCCTTTTTTTTAAAGTTTATTTATTTATTTTGAGAGAGACAGAGATAGCACAATCAGAGGAGGGACAGAAACAGAGGGAGAGGGAGAATGCCAAGTAGGCTCTGCACTGTCAGCGCAGAGCCCCAGAGCCCAATGTGGGGCTTGAACGTCATGAGATCATGACCTGAGCCGAAATCAGGAGTAGGATGATTAACTGACTTAGCCACCCAGGCACCATATGAATTTTTTTTTCTTTTTAAGTATATTTATTTATTTTGAAAAAGAGCAAGAGAGTGGGGAGGGGCAGAGAGAAGGGGAGAGAGAAGATTCCAAAGAGGCTCTGTGCTGTCAGCACAAAGCCCAACAGGGCTCAAACCCACAAACCATGAGATCATGACCTGAGCTGAAATCAAGAATCGGTCACTTAATGGACTGAGACACCCAGGTGCCCCGACCTCATGAATGTTTAAATCATGCTTATATACTTAGTTGGATTCACCAGGGACAGGGCTGGAGTTACAACGGTAAATTACCTTGTATTCCCAAATCTGTCCTTCCTTCTGCATACATTTCTGAAAACACAAATTAAAAATGACTGGGGAATTATAGTTAAGTTAGGCAAACTGAGTCTCCAGGCTTTATCTTAAGGTAAACTTTTCAGTGAAGTATAAAAATGTTTAAGTCCTACCTACATGTGTAATTCAGTGGTCATCATAAAGTGAACAAACCCATGGGATAAGCCCATGGTTTAACAGATAACCATGGGATAATTGGGATATCATGGGATAACAGATAATGAAATATAACAATTCCAGACCTCCAAAGCCTTTATATTACTCCTACTAATTATAACGTACCCCACAACAAAATAGGAAACCATTTTCCTAATTCCTAACATTAGTTTTGCCTGTTTTTGAACTTTATACAAATGGAATCCAGTAATTTCCAGTGATGTAATCCAGTGACATAATCATTTGTGTCCAGCCTCTTTTACTCAACATTATGCTTGAGATTTTCATCCAAGTTGTGTGGTTAATTCTTTTCATTGGTGTATGGTATTCCATCATATATATGCATTACAATTCATTTATACACTACTGTTGATGAACATTTAAGTTGTTTTTGAGTTTTGAATTACAATAAAAAATGTTTCTGTAATTATTCTTGTTTGTGTCTTTGGTAGACTTAAGTATGCATTTCCATTGTGGATACCTGTAAGCATAATTACTGGGTTATATGGTAAGCATATGTTTAGGTTTGGAAGATATTGTCAGGTAGTTTTCCAAAGTGGCTGTACCAATTTACACTCTCACTGGCAGTATATGAGACTTCCAATCATTCCACAATCTCATCAACACTTGGTATTGTTTGTCTTTTTCTTTTTAGTCATTTTGGTGCCTGTGCAGTAATATCACATTTCAGTTTTAATTTGTGTTTTCTTGAAAACTAATGAAGTCAAGTACCTTTTCACTTGTGTATTAACTATTGGAAATCCTAGTTTGTGAAGTGCCTATTCATGTATTTTGCCCATTTTTCTGTTGGATTGTCAATCTATTTCTTACTGATTTGTAGAGGTTCTGTATATAGCCTGGCTACAAGTCATAGGATTTTTTTTGTTGTTGGTGGTGGATGTTTATATTAAAAATATTTTTCCCCTTATGTCTTGTATTTTAACTCTCTTGGTGACTTTTAATGAAAAAAGTCCTAGTTTTAATGTACAATTGATCATTTTTTTCATTAATGGCTAGCATTTTTAATGTCCTGTTTAAAAAACCTTTATTTACCTCAAGGCCATGAAGATATTAGTTCGTGTTTTCTTCCAAAAATGTTATTGCTTTCCTTCCACATTTAGATCTGCAATTGATTTTTGTGTATGATGTAGGGTAGTCCTCAAGTCTGTTTGACTGGATGCTCTTTAGATGGGGGCAGGTGCATCTTCACGGGGAGATGTGGCTTCTAGAGTGTGGCTTTGGAAGGGTATCATTTCCTCTGTAAGCATCAACCAAGTTGATATTCAAGGCTAACACTGTGACTACACTTCTCACCAGGTATATCCAAGTGGGTAGCTACCTTGCATTATGTGTTTTGGAGCATAAACAAAGCCCACGTGCTCCAAACTATCTCACCTACACATCTCATGGTTTCCTTGAAATTTCTACCATTTTAAATGTTTCCATGAGTTAAAAGTATAACATGTTTAAGGCTCATATCCATTCTATCCCAAAGAGCTTTGGAGAAATATGGAAGAGAGATATTGTAAGAACTTTTATCCAGGTGGCTCTCTTAACATGGACGTATTATTCCTGAAAAGGAGAAAGGGCTCATTCATTAATACTGTGCCTGTTAACAAAGAGGTAAGGACTAATTTATTAGCTAACTTAGCTGTCAGCTACAGTATAAGCTCCAGGGTCTATAGGAGATAGAGTGTATGTATTTGATAGTGACTTGAGAAGGGGACATTGGTGGTGGGTGAGGTTCAGAATGTGGGATATGGCTTGTTTGTAATAGCACAGCTCTGGAAGTAATAAACAAATCCATCACTAGAGGAGAGCAGGTAAAACACATGGAATATAATGGAGCAGTAATCAGCTTTCTAAGAAGTAATAGACTTAGAGCTTCATGTGCCAAAATGGAACAAAATGGACAAAACAAGATGCTGAACAGAGTGCAGGTGTTCACAGAGTGTGGGGAGCAATTAGGGGATCTGAGATGAATGTGGGGCAAATTAACAGTGTGTTATTTTTTTACTGGTTGTATTTTTCAATTATAAGGCTATTTTAATCTGGGTTAGAAAGAAAGCATGAATGCATTTTAAAAGAAGATAGGTCAGTCTGGATGCTGTAACAGTAGGAATGATGGGGACTGAGAAACCAAGAGAAGAGATACAGGTCTCACTCAACTTGGGAGAGGGAGAGAATGAAGAGTTTGAGATAGGAACTCCCAAAGTGGAGGAGGTCATGAAAGACGCACCTCGCACATCATGTGATTCTGTCTGGCGCTGCCAGATTTCATGTGTAAGGAAAAAACAAAGAGCTACCGTCTTCCTGAATTGCAGGGAGACCCTGTAGCACATGAAGATAGGGGCTCCACACACAATACGACAAAACACAGGAGCTTCACAGTAGTGGCAGGTAACTGCTCCACACTAAAAGGCATCTATTTAGAGAACCAGCATCCCATTTCAAAATGCAGGGTGTGTTTGGGAACGACACAATGTCCAGAAAATCTCGGTGGACTGGAGGTCAGGAGATCTGCACTCCAGCTCTGGCCCTGTCACTAACTGTCAATGGGACTTTGGTGATTCAATCGACCTCTTTAGACCTTATTTTTCTCCTCTATCAACCAAGAATGCTGGATAAGATGATGTCTCAGCTTGTCCGAGGGCTCACAGTATCATCTAACATGGAAGAGCCTCTTTACTTTTTCTGAGATAGATAGATGTCACTACTTAAAAACAGGTAGGAGTCTTGTAAAAGGTTTGTTCTCAGAAAAATGTTGAAGTTGGAAAGCAATAGTCTTTTGCCAAAAAAAGAAAAGAAAGAAAAAGAACAAAAAACAAAATAAAACATTTAATACACACACACACACGCACGCATGCACGCACCCACACACAGAGATGGCAGGATAAAGGCAATTCCTTGCCTCTGAGAAGGCTGAAGGAAGAAGACTCAAAGTTTCCAAGCAGCCTACATCCAGTCCATCCAGACAGAGGAAATGGGGAGGTGTGAGTAAGGAGGGGCAGGGAAGACCAGGGCTGGGAGGTAGGCGTAGGAAGCAGAGGAATGCTGGCTCAGTTTCTGGGTTAGTTAGTGACAGTGCAAATAAATGCAGATTTTCTGATGCCAAGAGAAAACCTGTGGAAGGAAGAAAAAGGCAAATCCCTCCATCTGAGTTTTATTATACTTTTATTTGTGTGTTTCTTAAGAGAGGAAGTGAAGAGGAGGAGGGGTACTAGACTAGAAGATTTGAAGGTATGATCTGATCAATGTTCCCAGCCCCAGGGGAGGAGGGGGCTAACAGAAAAAGATTTAAGCAAGAGAAGAGGTTGTGTGGCTTGTTAGGATGGCAGTGCTGTGAGAGGAAGGAGGAATGGGGCAACTTCAAAGGCTGATTCAAAAAGTAGGAGGGGATGGCTGAGATTCATGTTTTTAAGTTAATTGACAATATGAAGAAAGCCCAACAGTGAAAGATGAGGGAAGTTAGCCTGGGTTTCCTCCCCTGTGTAATGGGATGTAACACCCACCATGAAGGCTGTGCCCATCAGATGGGATGACCCAGTGCACTGCATACCATGCACTTGGCACTCACTGAATGTTGGCTTTATTTCATTTTATCACATCTATCACAGAGACAAGCTAAGTAAGTGCTCTCCAGAGTTAAATTCCAGAAGCGCTAGTAGATTATTGCCGGCATGACAAAGGAGACTCAGGGCCAAAGATGAAGCTTTGATCCAGACACTTTCAACATGAACTGGAAATAATGGAATATCAAGGTTTGTATTTTGGGACAATGAAAGACATACCGCAAAAGATTATGACATCCTAGATAGGGATTCTCCCAAGAAGGAATAATAGCTGAGCCATCAAAATAAATGAAGCCATACAAATAAAATAAATGTAGGATACATGTACAATTGGTTAGGATGCCAGTTAGTTCTGGCTGCTCCTGGGACCATCTAGCCTATTCATAGTTTCCTTCAGCTTTAGTGCCTCTTAATTGATCCAGTATGCATGCTTTTCATGTTCCCTATTTCCTTCTTTGTTTATTACTCATTATATGTCCCTGGATGAGTCACATTGCTTTCCTGACATTAGTTTCCTTGGGCTGAACTTGGATGGAATTCAAGATCCTTCCCAGCTCGGACAATCTTGCATCCGTGTTGGGCATGGTAGCCCCAGGCACATCCTCCTCAGTCATGTCTAGACCCCAACAACTTATCCTGGGAAATACTACCATGGTTCTGCTGTCTAAGCCAAAGGAATAGACCAAAGTGATTGTGGAGATGTTGACTTGGATATAGTTGATGAATGGAGAGGGATGGCTTTAATCACACTTTGTTCCCAAGCTCTATTATAATTGTGGGTTTAATTGGAAAACAGCAAAAACACACAAGTCAAGCTCTCCACTTTCAATGGAGTGAAAAGCAGAGTATAGCAATATAATGACTTTATTTTGAATGCATAAGAAAGTACCTGTGCATATTTATGTGCGTCCCCATATATCCTCACCATGCAGGTGTATACCTGGGCTTTCCCAAACAGTAGAGAACTAACTATAAGGAAGGAAACAAGGACAAAGAAAAAAACACCAAAGTCAAGAAAGCAAATGGAGAGTGGAGAAAGGGATGGAAGTGGAAGATACAGAGATAGGAAGAACATTCTCACCATATTCCAAGCCGTCCACAGAATTGTAGCTCGCAAGTTTGATAGCACAGTTTCAAATTTTAACTATTTAGCACTTTAATGACAAGTCAAAGATAAACAAAATTGCCAGTTCAAACTGATGGCTCTTTACAAATGTGTCCTTCTATAAGAAATCTGAATTTATGCAACAGATAATTGGGATTTTTTCATGAGTTTTAAAAATCTTTTAGGTAAGTAGTCACTAAGGGAGATTTTTCCAAATGTTTTGAATGAGAGTAAAATAGACACTTAAGCCAAAGTGTTAGCTTTAATTTAATTTATATGTATTCAAATATAAAGATAAAACATTATTGAAATGAAAATGTAAGCCAATGAAAAAAGTGGAATATATATAATCTAAATTGCTATTTCATTAAAATTTTTAAAAATACAAATATTTCATTATTAGAAGAAAACAATTATACTTAGGGGAAAATCATTCTAAAATGTTCTCCATCTTCCTCTCCCACATTTTCTTAGGAAGCCAAACCACATGTTCCATAACAGAAAACAGAAATACTCTAGGGGCTTCTGGATGGCTCCATTGATTGAGTGTCCAACCCTTGACTTAGGTTCAGGTCATGATCCTAGAATTGTGGGATTGAGCTCCATGCTGGGCTTTGTGCTGAGCATGGGGCCTGCTTAAGATTCTCTCTCTCTTTCCCTCTGCCCCTCTCCTGCACTTGGATGCTCTCTCTCAAAAAAATAAAGAAAAGAAAGAAAGAAGTGCTCTAAAACTCACCTTACCTTGTCAAGACAATGAAACACAGTCCTCTTTTCCTACAATACTTGCTTAGTCTAAAGAGTAAACTTTAATAGCAAACTATTTCTGTGATTACCTATTGGGATGTTCAAGAACTGAGAATCAACTTTTTAAATCCCTAAAGCATCTAGAACTGTCAAATATGTCAAATCCATGATTAAACAATGCTCTAATATGTTTATCAGATTGGAAGGTGAGGCAAGCAGGAAATGAGAAGGAGAAGAAGGTGTGATGGTATTTTATCCTCAAATATCCAAATTAATTAGACTATTTTTCAAAACAAGTAAGTATAAAAGAGTTTGTAAACTGTAAATTTTCTCGATTATATGTTAATATGTGAATGATACTCAGAATCTAAAATGCTAGAGCTTCCAAATTTATTATTAAGGGTTTGTTTTGTGTTATATTTTTATTAATCATGTTAATATGACTATGGGTAGTTTATATTCCTTTTAAAATAATATTTTCTCCCTTCTCCCCAAATTTAACCTGCTCAGAATTACTGTTAACATGATTTATATATCCCCAAACAATAATTAGTCTAATGCAGCAGTATCTAAATAAAACTAGATAATTTAGGGGTATCTGGGTGGCTCAATTGGTTAAGTGTCCAACTCTTGATTTCAGCTCAGGTCATGATTTCACAGTTTGTAGGATCAAACTCTGCTTCAGGCTATGTGCTGACAGCATATGGAACCTGCCTGGGATTCTCTCTCTCCCTTTTTCTCTGCCCCTCCTCTGCTTACACACACACACACACACACACACACACTCTCTCTCTCTCTCTCTCTCTCTCTCAAAATAAATAAATAAACTTTAAAAAACCCTAGAACATTTAAAAGCTAATAAAACATCAACAAAATCATTTTCCCTTCAATCTTACAAAAAATAAAAGCAGATTTCAGTTTCTTGAATAGTCATGTCACAAACAAAAGGGCATATTACTCAAGAGGACTACCTTGTGAGGAAAACAACCAGCCACTTTTAGGCCAGCAAGATTATGACATTAGCAAAATCTCTTAGGTCTGTCAGGCCAGGACTATACTGGGGACCCCTGCTCAGCTGATGGAGCTCACCAGCCTGGCAGCTACAGAGGTTTGGACTCCCTACTCCTCCCTCACCCTGAGGACCACGGATGCAAAAGCAGGGAAATGGGCGGCAAATTTGAAGTGGGCTGGTCAAAGGAGAACTTCTGGTTCTTGGCCCGGCCCCTTCCTGCCCATGGTAGTTCAGCTGACTGAGAACTGGTCACCAGGAGCCATGACGCACACCCCTCAGCAACCTATTCTGCATGTCCTACTCTTTTGTCTCAGTCCCAGCCCCAGCTTCCTCCATCCCAGAGTACTGCTGCATGAATTGTCAAGCCTACTGGTGTATGATATTGAAGAGCTTGCAAGAAGTTATTTATGCTGCTATTAAAAAGAACCCTATTCCCAAGCAAAGTGCAAATGAGAGATAACAGTTTTGCCTTTCTGAGGGGATATTGCATTTTCACAGAATATCAAAGCAGGGAATGAAGTAAATAGCCTAAGATGCAAACGGGTGACTCTCAGTCAGTGGTTCATAACTTGGATGCACATTAGAATCTCAAGAATAAATATCATAAAATAGTAATGCCTGGGTTCCATCCTCAGACAGTCTCATTTAGTCAGGGGTGAGGCATCAGCATTGGGGTTTTAGAAGCTCCCTGAGTGATTTTAGTGTGATGTCAATGTTGGGAACTCTTGATCTAGAGTGAGAGGGCGCTACATTGAAGCTGGAAGGTGAAGGCTGATGAGCCCTTGAGAAGTCGTCAGGAGGAAGACAATGCAGATAGGGGTGTGGTAGCAGATGGGAGGCTGGTCTGGAGCAGCACTTCTCAAACTCTAATGTGTGCACTCATCTCTTAGGGTCTTGACAAAGTGAAGACTATGATTCAGTAGGTCTGGGTGGCTCCTGAGATTCTACATTACTAACAAGCTCCCAGATGATGCCCATGCTGCTGATCCAGAGGCCATATTTGAGTGGCAAGAATCTAGATGATCTTGAAGATCCCTTCTGATCCTAAGATTCTATGATTGTCTGAATTGAGACCAACAGGACCAGAAGAGAGATATTTCCAGAGAGAGAGCCTGAAGGCTTAAACCACAGGGTACTATATTTGTCTAGCCCTGAAAAGATGATGAACAAATTTGCCACGGAGCATAACTCCCTCCTTGTATAGTCAGAGGAGTCAGGTTGCTATAGACCCAGAGGAGCAGATGTGTGAAGGAAACATTTCAGAGGTCAGAGGGACCAAGGAGCCTAGTCACACACTCTCCTGAATAGACCTGGTGTAAGCTTGAAAATCCAGGCATAAGAGTAATGTATAAAAAGGTAAGAACAAGACTGGAGCACTTGGGTGGCTCAGTCAGTTAAGCGTCCAACTTTGACTCAGGTCATGATCTTGCCCTTGGTTCTGTGTTGACAGCTCAGAGCCTGGATCCTGCTTCAGATTCTGTGTCTCTCTCTCTTCCTGCCTCTCCCCTGCTCATGCTCTGTCTCTCCCTCTCTCAAAAATAAATAAAGATTTAAAAAAAATTTTTTTAAGGTAGGAACATGAAGCTGACATATGATATTTAAGTATATCAAATGATTTCAAATGCCTTATCTTTTATATTTTAAAAATTGTGAATCCATATTTGGACAAAAGAACTAAAGATAAATGAAGTAAATGCACATAAAGAAAAATCATACTAGCTTTAAGTGAATTGATACATTAGGTTGGGATGATCTATTTTTTTAATTTTTTTAAATTTTATTTTAGAGAAAGAGAGAGTGCATGAGCAGGGAAGAGAGGCAGTGGGAGAGAGAGAGAGAGAGAGAGAGAGAGATTCTCAAGCAACCTCCACAATCCGCATGGGGCCTAATGCAGAACTTGATCCCACAACCCTGGGATCACAACCTGAGCCGAAATCAAGAATTGGATACTCAACCAACCGAGCCACCCAGCCACCCCGGGAGGATCTAATCTACAGCAACTTAAAGATCTTGTAGGGATTCAATAAAATATGTTTTTAATTTTGATGTTCTTCATAATCAGAGAAGTACCACCTTTTGGGTTTTTGGTTTTCTGAAGAGATTTTTTTTTTATCTGTGCTGAGACCATGACCATGCACCATAGGATAAAGAAGAGGATGTAAACTGCAAATGGAAAAGCAACAAAATCTAGAATTAGAAAGAATATTTTCCCAGAATTTCTGAAGTCAGCGATTTTACAAAACACCAAAAGCCTGTCCGCACAATGAACGCGACAATTTTCAAAGTCCTCCAGAATTCCTAAGAATGATCTAGTGCAGTGGTTTTTAAAATGGTATCTGAGGGGTCCGTGGATGGGGTCTCTGAGACCTTTTCAGGAAGTCTGTCAGGTTAAAACTATTCTGATAATGATGGTAAGATGTCATTTTGCCTTTTTGACTTACTCTACCATGAATATCTGGTGGAGATTTCAGAGGCTACATGTCATGTCATGTCACAGCAGAATGAATGTAGAAGCAGGTGGAGAATTCAGCTCTCTTCTACTAAATCTGACATTAAAGAGATGTGTAGAAATGGGAAACAATGTAATTGTTAATTTTTTATTTTGAAAAATATAGTTATTTGCATTAAAATATATTATTTAGGGGTGCCTGAGTGGCTCAGTCAGTTGAGCATCTGACCCTTGATCTCGACTCAGGTCATGATCTCATGGTTCGTGAGTTCAAGTCCCACATCAGGCTCTGCACTGACAGTGCTTTAGGATTCTCTCTCTCCTTCTCTCTCTGCCCTTCCCCTACCTGCACTCTCTCTCTCAAAATAAAAAAGTAAACATTAAAATACATATATATATAATTTACATGAATATATAATGAGTTTAACTATTTTTAAAAATATTTTAAAATTTTTTCAGTTTTAATTTTTATGACGGTAAATATTGACAGATATAACCCATGTAAACAAAAGCTATTTGGTGTCCTCAATAATATTTAATAATATAAAAGGGTCCTGGGACAAAAAGAAAAAAGAAAAAAAGCTTTGAACCATTAGCCTAGGTCCTTGTTCTCAAAATGTGGGCCATGGATGGACAGCATTGGCCTTGTTCTCAAAGTATGGTCCATAGACCAAAATCTTGGTGCCACCTCAGACCCACTGAATCAGAATCTGCATTTTTGCAAGGTCTCCAAGTGATTCATGTACACAGGTTGAAAACATTGGACTATAGCGTTTATTTATTCAGTCAATCCTAAGCTTGATACAGAACTATGATGAAAAATGAGGACTCTCTGAATTCCATCTTCACTACACCTTAGCTGGGTGAAGTTAGGCAAATTATATAGCATCTTCGTGTCTCAGTTTCCTCACTTGTAAAATGAGGAAAATAATGATACCCGGCTCATAGAGTTGTTATGGAAACAAATGAACTAATAGATGTAAATGTGTAGAATGATGGCTGGCCTGTAATAAGCATTCAGTAAATACTGAGAGCTTAGTACATTTTCATAAAGTTTTAGTTGCTACTCCTCCATCAGGAAGTGTAAAGATCAGTGGGAAGACAGAGATCTAAGCAACTGCCATACAATGAAGTTGCCAGTGGACTCCCTGTGTGTTCAAAAGGCAGAGGGAGCCTGGGGCCTGTCCTAGAAAGCTGTGGATTTTATTCTGAAACTCCAAGGATAATGGATATTTCCAAATGGCCCAGCATGGAGAAGGCATGCTCCATAGTTTCTAGGGAGAGCAAGGGAAAAGGCAGAGAAACCAGGGAGAGTATGACACAGTTGAGGAACTACTGTTTTCCTCACCACAAGCCTTTGAGTTCCACAGATGAGGAAACTGAGGTACAGAGAAGTTAAGTAACTGGCCCAAGGTCACCAAGCTAATAAGAGAAGCAGTCAGGATCCAAACGAAGGCAGGTGGGCTCCCAAGCCCATGTATTTTCCACTTTGTGAAACAGCCTCTGTCCATCATGCCAATCCTCAGAGATTTTTGAAATTTGTCCTATGGCTAATAAGTGACATACATATGTTTGCAAATGTTCCAGGTTCTCTATTTTGTGGGTACTGGGTTCTATATGCCTCCATAAATGAAATCTATTTGCTGTGTTGTTCAAATCTGGATGGAGTCCATTCACAGAGGGTTTATTTGCCAGACAAAGGAATCCATATATCACCTTGTAAACCACCAGGGAGCCTTACAGACTTGTTATAGGAGGGTGGACATCTAATTTCAAGAGTCTAAAGATTGGTCCATTGGATGTTGTGGCAGATTACATTCATGCAAAGTGATATCATGATGAAGATCTTCTAAGAAGGCAAAAAAAAAAACAAACAAACAAAAACCTCAAAGAGCATTGGACATAAGCTAGAGCCTGCTAAAAGTGCACCAGCATCCACAAGGGGAGGTCCTTACCTACACGCACAGGCTGGGCATTGTTCTCAAAGGAGCACCGAAGGGAGAAGGGCTCTTTGCCAAACTCTACTTGGGGATTTGGGATTTAAATTGATCCTTAGGTCAAAAGATCTCTGACCAGCAGGTGTATATGTTTTAATCAACAGAAAAATAGTCTAAAAACTCTTTTGGATTTTGGGAAAAGTCATCAAAATGGGCCATCTGAGCATGTTCCTGCCTCCTTTCCCATGGAGTTGTAAACAAACAAGTTGTAGAAAGCCCTAGTAAATGCTTGCCCCTGCCGCCCCACACCCTTCACCTGTCAGAGCAAATTGAAAGGGATCTTCCCTCAAGTAAGTTCCACTGGTGCCAGCCAGAGGGAGGGGGCTTCCTTTCTGCCCCTGAAGAGGTGGGTGTCCATCCACATAAGAAGGAGGCAAATCAACACATGTGGGTAATTAAAGTAAGGGGAAAAACCCATGTTAAAGGCAAAACTATAGGGACATTAAAAAGATTAGTGGTTGCTAGGGACTGTGGTGGGTGGAGGGATTGTCTACAAGGGATACAATGTATTTTGTGGGGATGATAAAACTGTTTTCTATATTGACTGTGGTAACCCAATTGTATGTTTGTCAACTTTTCTAGAACAGTATACTATATGTAAATTTAATATCATGTCGAACCATTTCAAATTGCAATTTTCACAGACCAAAAGATAGTCAAATATCAGCTATTTCATGTGCTTTAACTTAATATTTACCACAACTCTAATAGTAGATACTATTTTTATCTTCATTTGGAGGTACAGAATGAGGCTCAGGATGGTTAAGCAATTATCCCCCAAACACAGTGAGGAGTGAAGCCAGTTCCAAAAAATATACATGCTTAATGGAGCAAAGTGGTAAAACACAGGGATTCCCAAGGAAGAAAAAAGACCCGCCCACAATACCATCACCCAAAGTGATAACATCTTGGTGTATTATCATCAAATATTTTCCTAAGTGTTCAATAAAAACTATTCTGATGCTTTTTAAAAAAATAAACAAAGAAGAGAAATACAGACATTGAATAACTACTGGAGGGGTTATAAATGAAGATTTTTGTCTTATTTCAGCTTGCCAAGCATTCTGATAATTGAAAAACAATTTAATGCTATTTTCCGCACTAACAGTTTTAATTTTTCCAATTCATCTTCTCCTCTCCTCACTTTCTAGCCCTTAATGGTGGAGTCGACGTCACATATTTAAGATGGCTATTGATAATTATCACGAGTTTCCAGTGCAACGGTAGCACTTAGAAAGAGCCTAAGAATACAGGTGTCCATGTAACTAATTACCACATGAATTTATCTCAGAGGTCTCCTTATCTCCTCCCTCCTGTGAGTCATTGATAACTTGCCTGCTCCAGATGAATTCACTGTGTCAGAAAGAGAGAAAGAGCATTGTAGAGTTCATTTCAGCTGCCCGAGAAGCTCAATAAGCCCCCAAGAACCTTTTGAAAAATCAAGAAACTCTTAAAAAGGTCTTTAAAAGTAGTTTTTCACGTTTGGCCCAACAGAGTGATAATGCTTCTTTAAAGATAGCAGGCGTATGAGCCAATCAATACACTATTAAGACACTGGCAGCACCGAGATAGGATTACACGGTGAAGAAATTGTGAAACCTTTAACTTTTCATTTTTAGCAAGAAGAATTGAGGGAAGTGGCTTTTTAAAATTTATTTTTATCTGAATAGCCTTAGGTAATACAATTTTTCATTTTAGATCAGGAAGTTCACACTCAGTCCACATAAAACTGAAGGATCAAGTTAACTTTATATCTTTTTTATAACATGACTTTATCCCCAGGTCTGGTCCAGCTTCCTGGTTTGGTGGGAAAACACAACTCCTTAACTCATAAAGACTTTTTCCAATGATTACCCTTATTCCATTATTGAAACTATAGGAGCTTAACCAGATAAACTTACAAAGGAATCTGGCTGCACTTACACATCAACTTGAGGTCTGAAACATTCTCTAAATAGAAGTCAGTGGTCTATAAGAGAGTTCTTAAGGCTGGAAGGTTCTGTAGAAGTCATTGTACTTCACTCCTAAATTCATAGATAATGAAACAGAGACCCATAGGGGTTGACTTAAGACCACACAGATGGATGGATAATGTTGGAGTTCAAAATCATCCCCAAACCTTGGCCCTTTCTGTTCCATGTGTATCTTAGTGTCACTTTAGGGAGCTTAAAAACACACTGATGCCCAAGCTATACCTCAAAATAAGTAAATTAGAATCTCTGGAGTGGGACCCAGGCATTAGTGTTTTTTAAACTTTTGGGGAGAGCATGATATTCACTCTCCAAGTACAGAGAACCACTGGGTAGAGCTTCTTGCTATTTTGAGTATTCACATTTATAAAGGCAACTTACCAACATTACTAGAAGCATTTGACATGCATGCTTTTGAACATACTCCAGATAAGATTTTGTCCTTTAATTTTAATGACATGTGGAAGTCATTAGTACTGTTCCAAAAATATTTTTAGTTTCTTGTCTTCCAAGTACTTGGTAGAATAATACATCCTGGCCCCTGGTGATTGAGTGGGGCATGTGACCAGTGCTGGTCAATGAGTTGAGAACAAACATTTCTTTGGGCTGGAGCACTTAATTCCTGGTCCAAGCCCTTCCAAGACTCTCAGTCTATCTGTCACAATAGCTAACCATGTTTCACAGAGTGGCAACTCTGTAATCCTGGGTCCCAAAGTGAGGTCAACACTCACAATGGATATGTTGCATGAATGAAAAATAGATCTTGTTTTTTTTTTTTTAAAGCCACTGAGATTTTGAGGTTCTGTGTTACCACATGATAACCTAACCTATCTTGAAAGATTCACTATATAATCTTGAAATTAGTATTATATGAAAAATAAATTATTTTTAAAAGAGAAATATGTTTTATCCCCTAAAATCAGTATTCATCATTTTATTGTTTTCCCCCTCTCTACTAAGAATGGATCTTAAATACTTAATCTCAAACTCAAATTTTTGGAAGTCTTGTCTTGTTCCCAACATTGACAGTGTTATTTTCATGTATCATCAAAAGTCAGCTAAAAGAAGCACATAGAAGATTCCCAGGTGTTCCAAAATGAGAACATTTCTTTAAGAGACTTAAGTCTACTCAACTTAAGTAGAAACAGAAGGTGATTTCTTCTGACATTACTGCTGTTGTAATATTTACCAGTGGACTCACACCTGAATTTATGTTTGTTTTTTTTACACTATTGAGTTGTTGCTTTAAAGTTGTTTAGAATTTTTAAAGTCTCCAATGGGGTCATTCATTTGCTGTTAGAATCCATATGGTTATATGGCTTATGACCCAAGTTATTGGCAGACAATCACTCTGGGGTCTGGAGACATGACCTCCAACTTACTTCTTGAGCTCAAATCTTAATGTTGTTATTCCTGAATATAATATCTTCCCCTTTTTCTTCTTCCCTAGAAATTTTGGTAATAACAGAGGTCAACTGGAGCCCAAGTACATGACTGTCTCAGAGGAAAGACTACAACTCAACCTACAGGTGGAAGAGGCAAAATGCACCAGCAGCAAATATGGGTTTAATTCCAGCCAAGATGATATCATGGGATGGGGAGAAATAAATGATGGGTAACTGAGGGTGAGAGCCATGGGTGTAAGTGGCTAGGAAAAGGCTGGGGAGACACCACACCAGTTCTAATAACCCCAAGCCAACTAATAATAAATGCACTTCCCATGCAGCCAAACGCAACTGACAGAACAATCCAGCGCTGTAAGGGTGAAGTGGGGTGAATTTTGTTGACCTAATAATGAGCTTCTTCCTCTCCTAACATGTGTAAGTCTATGACTCGCACTGGAGCCTTGTAACACTGTGGTACAGTTATAGACTTCTAAGTCAGGGTGGTCCTTCAAAGGCTTCTTGGACCCTGTCGGGTCTTATTTTATGTAGTTGATGAAACAGATCCATTTTCAACATTTACCTTCATTCCTTTGATTACTCTGGGAAATTTCTCCCCACCTCCAGTAACCAAGGCTGCAACTCAGTGATGGTTCCACAACTTTAAGAACTGTGAAGAAAAGAGGTGAAGTTAGTTTGCAAAATAGTCAAGAACGTTCTAAGAATGCTATTTTTCTCTGAAAAGGGAATACATTTCTATTGACTGAAAGTTAAAATCTGCAATTTTCTCCAAAAGTATGATCAGAGTAGTGACCTCGACCATGGTCTGGAGGAGAGACTACATGTCTGGAAAATGAAGGTTTTCAGGTTCAAGTCTCACCCTCTCTTTCACCAATTCTGCAACTGTGAGAAAATTAGATATACTTTCAGACTTTAGGCTTTTTATTCTGTAAAATGGGATAATAATAAACTTGCTCTATCTATTGATATAAGAGTATCTAAAGGTTTAATCATAATCATTAATGAAAATGGGTTTTGAGAAGCAATAAAAGGAAACATTATGATGATTGCTATTTATTTTTAAAATTCCAAAACTGACAAAGTTCTGGAAATGTACTAAGTACGCTGAGGCTATTATTGCCCTAGTAGGACTTGAACATTTCAGGGGTGTCATCTAGTATTTAATAAGCAGTCCCTACTGCAGAGACAGCTGCTGTAAACACCGCAGCTATCTTTATCCTTATCCCTGATCCATACCAGAGGTTTTGCTAAGTAGCAAAATATATATTAGTAATGGGTTTTCATTGCCAAAAATAGCAGTGCTTAATATATGTGGATTGGCTAGTGCAGTGGTCAGAAAACCTGTTTTGTAAAGGGTCATATGGTCAATTATTTTTGGCTTTGCAGGTAAATGGCCTCTGTCACAATCACTCAACTCTGCCATTAGAGCACAAAATCAGCCATAGACAATATGTAAATGAATTGGCATGGCTGTGTTCCAATAAAACTTTATTTATAGGCACAGACCAGATTTGGCCTGTACACCATAGTTGGTCAACTGCTAAGCTAGAATAGTGTAGAAACCTTGTCCTTGAATGGAGAGAGTTTAAGAATAAAAATCTTTTAACATATTAAAAATGTTTCCCAAAGTTGAGTTCTAAAATAGTCCTAAGGGGCGCCTGAGTGGCTCAGTTGGTTGGGTGTCGGACTCTTGGTTTTGGCTCAGGTTATGATCTTGTGGTTCGTGAGTTTGAGCCCAGCATTGGGCTCTGCACTGACAATGCAGAGCTTGCTTGGGATTCTCTCTTTCCTTTTTCTCTCTGTTCCTACCCCATGTATGCTCTCTCTCTCTCTCTCTCTCTCTCTCAAAATAAATAAACGTAAAAAAAATTTTTTTTAATAGTCCTAAATCCACTGCTGTCATGGAGGATTCTGTTTACCTGGTGGCACCTACAAGGTTAACTGAACCCTGCCTGCATGATGTTATGGCATTTGCCCCAAATGTGCCATTTAAATGGGGTGTAATTGGAGCATTTAAAAGGGCAAAGACCCGAAGTCACTGATTTGCATGCTTTCACACCTGCTTGTCAATAACTGTGTGGTAGCAAAATGTGTTTGAGTCTTGCTTGTATTACTGTAGCATGAAGATGGGCTTGGAGATCTGTAGTCCTCACCTACCTCTGACTATGGATATACGTCCAACATGAATAGCAAGAACCTGAAAACTCCAGGCTGCCAAATTGGCTTAGGCCAGTTCCCAACAAAAGTAGAAAAGAGAAGGGAGACAGTATCACCACTTCAGGGGAAAAAGAACTGAAATTAGAGAAAGGAAAAGGGCAAGCAAAACAGCTCTGCTCCATGAGGTCATAACAGTACAGTCTTCTGTGTCATGGGGAACCCAGTCCTTCAGAGTCAAAGATGACATTATCTCTGCATGTCTTTGTAGCTGGAGAGACCACCCCCAGATTTAACAGCCCTTTCAACTCAGGGGAAGACAGTTCTTTGACTCGGGGCAGCAATTACTTTTACAAAGCTTATTATTGTTGGCAAATTGGCTGCTTCAAATTGTGGTATGTGCTTAGAAAGATCTTCTTTCCAGCGGCTGGTCACCAGGCAGAATTTCCAACAACCCTTTTATAGGGATTGTAAGGATTAAGTGGAACAAGGTATGTAAGGCCTGGCCTTTAGTAAACACCCTATAAATGTGAGGTGTTTATTATCATCTCCCAAATGTAATTGGCTTCTGTCCCACAGAGACCTTGGACTTTTTTTTAAGTCCCTACTCTTTCCCTTGTGATTTGGTTCACAGAATTCTACAATTTTAGGACAGAAAAGGGCATTCAAGACTGTCTAACCCAATTTCCTCATTTAGTTTTGAAAACCTGATCCCTAATGGTGACAAAGTGTGAGGAATTTCCTTCTTACCTGTCTTCTTCCACACACAGACATAAACCACATTAATACTGAAAGCAGGCTTTTAGAATTATGTAGTCGACAAAAGGGAACTAGAATGCATCAATCTATTTCAACCAGAACATGGGTCAAAAAATAGTTAAAAACAACAGAAAAAGAGAATATGGAGTAACTTTGTAAATAGTTCAATATTTGAATATAAATATTTCAAATAAAAATACTCTTTCCTTCCTTCTCTAGGATTGGGGAGCCAACTATTCCATGAAATAATTTTGGAAAGCAAAATTCTGGAAAGTTTAGTCATTCCTTCAATCAACAAATTTTCATAAAATACCTACATTGTTAGGTTTCCCTTATAATGTTAGGACAAATTATTACAAACGTAGAACTCCCAAAACCATATCTCCAGCCATAATCAGCCTCCCTCTTTGCATTTCCTTCCGAAGTTGTGTAGAGATGACTTGAACTTCATTCATTCAATGAATGTTCTTTGGGCACCTGTTCCAGGTCAGTCATAATTCTGGGCAGAGGGGACACAGTGGTAAACAGGACAGACATAGCCACTGCTCTTATGGAGATGATGTTCTGACGAACTTTCTATAGTGAGTAGTTCTTCATACTTACACACATCAAAACCTAAATTTATTCAGATTCCACTAACAGTTGTTAAGTTCATAGTGTTTACCAGGTATTTTCACACGTGTCCTCTCTTTCTCCCTTACAACAACTCTGGAAAGTAAACTTTTCTATCCTAATTTGTCCAAAGCCACACAGCGCTAGTAAGTGCTGGAGCCAGAACTCAAACATAGGTCTTCTAACTCCAGGCCCCTTGGGGTCGATCTCTCTCTCTCTCCACATTTGTACATTGATCTTCTCCAGAGAGCTGCCCTTCCCCACTGTGTGCATTTCCTGGCACCTTCAGCCAGGCTTTCCTTAATTCTAAATGTCACTAGGCTACTCCTCTCTTCTTCTCTTACCTCCCCCTCCCCCAAGCCCCACCATCTCTACATCTTGTAAATTTGCTATCTTTAGGTCTAGGCTGTTGTATCTACTTAGCCCTTCAGCTCGGCCCAGAGAGGTCAAAAAAGTTGTTGGCTCCATGCATCACGGGAATTCTTTGGGAGAAGTTTTCCCTAGTGGAGGAGTCCAACACCAGTCATTGCAAAGACATTATTATGTAACTGTAGTCCTTCATAATATCTCTCAGATTAAAAATGCCCCTAGCTTCTGCTCCTTGGTATTTGGTTAACAGGCACTCTTGCATGAACAAAATGGCATTATTGGGGAAAATCTAGTCACTGGATCATTGTAATAGCAAAAGACTGGAAACCACTTTAATGTCCATTAATTGGGACTAGTTGAATAGAACATGGTGCATTAGTAAAATGAAATACTATACAGAAAATGGAGGAAGTTCCTTATGTATTGATATAGAAAGATCTTCTAGACAATGTTGTTAAGTTAAAAAAAAGGGTTCCAAAGAGTATTTATAGTATATTTGTGTGGAAAATGAATATATATGTTTATTTAAATACACATAGAATACTTTTGAAATCATATTTGGTTGACTCAGCTTTGCACTGTGCACATCCACTTACACATGGATTTGTTTTTTCAATAACTATGGTACAGTAAATGTATTTTCTTTATAATTTTCTTTTTTCTTAATTTTTAAAAAGTGTTTATTTTTGAGAGAGAGAGAGAGATAGAGAGCGAGCAGGGGAGGGACAGAGAGAGAGAGGGAGACACAGAATCTGAATCTGAAGACACAAAAGGCTTCCAGCTGTCAGCACAGAGCCTGACATGGGGCTCGAACTCACGAACCATGAGATCATGACCTGAGCCGAAGTCAGAGACTTAGCTGACTGAGCCACCCAGGCGCCCCAACCTTTTTATAATTTTCTTAGTAACAATTTCTTTTCTCCAGCTTACTGTATTATAAATATACAGTACATAATACATATTTCATACAAAATATGTGTTATCGATTGTTTATCAGTAAGGCTTCTGGTCACAGTAGGCTATTAGTAGTTAGGTTTTTGGAGTCAAAGTTATATGTGGATTTTTGACTCCATGAGTCTGGGGAGGTCAGCCCCCAACCCTGTTGTCACTCAAAGGACAACTGTATAGGATATGAGTAACAGTGGTGACTTCTAGAGAAGGAAACTAAGTTTCTGGAAAGTAAGGGAGAAAGAACGACTTGTTTTTTTTCACTAACTGATCTTTTACATTTTTTGGACATTATATGCATTATATTATCTATTTAACAATAAATTGGGGCCATCTGGGTGGCTCAGCCAGTTAAGTGTCTGACCTTGGCTCAGGTCATGATCTCACAGTTCGTGAGTTCAAGCCCAAGGTCGGGCTCTGTGTTGACAGCTGGGAGCCTGGAGCCTGCTTTAGATCCTGTGTCTCCCTCTTTGTTTGCCCCTTCCTGACTCATGCTCTGTCTCTCTCTTTCTCAGAAACAAATAAACATTAAAAAAATTTTTTTAATAAATCATTAAAAAATTTTTAAAGTGAGATGCCCCAAAGAGATTTGTGTCACTCAAAAACAAAGCCAATTTTAAGAGCATTAGATGCTTCCTTGAAGCTCAAATATTGGAACCTAGGAACGCTAGTTACAGTGTTTTGTTTGCCTAAATGCCTTCACAAAAGGCTAAAAGTCCAACAATATCAGTGCATTAGCTCCTGATAAGTAGATTGAGGTTTAAAAGAATTGCATATGTTGAAGACGTGATTTGAATTTGAATTTCCATAGCCATCAACCTCATTAGGCTTATAAATCCATTGCTCTCCAAAAATGTACAAGTGAATACTTAGAACATCATTAGGAGCCCATTAAAATAGAACCATGGAAAAATATTTTTCTGTTAAACAAATCAGGAAAAACAAAGGGGGAAAAAGCCATTTACAGCTGAACTTATAACCAGAAGCATATGCTTGGCCACTGGCAATCAATCTCCTAAGTCATTTAATTACCAAATCTGATGACCACATCAGAATTTCTTTTTGTTTTAAAACCGACTTAAAAAATAAATATGGATATTTTAGATGCCATGACTTCTGCATTGAAAGAAATATCAATCTGGAAAGAAAATGACAGAATGCTATTGACTGTTCTGGGGCTCGCTGTTTTAAGTCTCCTGGGTAGAGAGCTGGTTAGCGGTCTTTTCACACGACCGTGGTGTATACAGGCAGATGCGACTCCATGTTTGTTGTATGGACAACCGCCAGTTCCATTTTGCCCCTTCCCGGGCTGGACTTGGATACAGCCAGAGGAGAACTCAGTCTAAGAATGCTGGGAAATGAGGTTTAATGTGAATTGGTGGGAGACTAGGGGAAGGAAGAAGGGAAGGGGAGAGTTCTGCTCCAAGAAGTCATTCAGGACCACAGGGTCCCTCTATTTTGTGACCCCATCACCTCCAAAGCAGAGACTCAAATGTTTCTGCATGATGGAACCCACTTGGCAATCTGGTGAAGCTTAAGGACTGTTCCCACCTATCACGGACAGAGCATGATTCTGCTCTCAGGAATATTTGTGCATACAGCAGGGCCAAGACCTAAGAATGGCCATCTGCCCTGGGCATTAGGATTTCAGTTCCCACTTACCCCTATTAAAACATCAGGGACTTCATGAGGTGTGTGGGTGGCTCAGTCGATTAAGTGTCCTACTCTTGGTTTCAGCTCAGGTCATGATCTCATGGTTCTGTCTCTGTGCCCAGGGCAGAGCCTGCTTGGGATTCTTTGTCTCCCTCTCTCTCTGCCCCTCCCCTCCTTGTTCTCTATCTCTCTCTCAAAAAAAAAAAAAAAAAAAAAAAAAAAAAAATTAATTAAGAAAAACTCGGGGACTTCATCCTATAGCAAATACACTTGTTCTGTTTCCTGTAGACACATCCTGTGTCTTGTCCCTTCTTGGCCCCCAGCGATTTTCCCTGTTCTCCTGTGTGCTGGAAGGCACACCAAATCGATCCACATGGGTCTTTTTTTTTTTTTTTACTATTTTTTTGTAGTTTATTTTGAGAGAGAGAGAGAGAGAGCGTGAGCCGAGGAAGGGCAGAGAGAGAGGGAGAGAGAGGATCTCAAGCAAGCTCTGTGCTGCCAGCGCAGAAACCCAAGGCAGGGCTCGAACTCACAAAACCGGGAGATCATGACCTGAGCTGACACCAAGAGCTGGACGCTTAACTGACTGAGCCACCCAGGCGCCCCTGTTTTTAGTATTTCCAAAGCTGGTGCCTCTTTCATGACCTGACAAATCGTAAATAAACAGAATTAACAAAGACAAGAAACTGTGGAGAAGCCCTGCAGCGGATGAGAGCTGGCTTCCCCGGGAATCACTAGCCTTCAGCCTCACACCTGTTTTTGGAGCCGTTCAAGTGCGTGTTCCCAGTGTCCGCCCCCACCGCTCCCCCAGCTGAGGGCTTGAGTTCTTACATCCTGCGGGATGCACACAAGCAAAAAGTGACAGAGTCGCCTCTGGGAAGGCCACCTCATTCCATTCCCAGACTGAGAAAGGCGAAACCTTTGGAAATGTATGGTGGCTGCTGACCTTATTTATTCTCAGAAAGCATTTAATCCTCCGTGCCACACTCTTCTGAAACGGTATCGGCATCTGCCCTTACTAATGAGCCCCCTGACGTGGGGTTTGTGCCGGAGAGTAAAAGAAATCACAGCCTTCATAGCACAAGAATTGATTGGCAGGATTATTTATTCCATTGCAGTAGCGTCCAGAATAAAACAAAGAATGGGAGAGTTTGGTTTTTTTAATTCTTCTGGGAATTCAAATATCAGCTTATTTAGAATTCAAGAGGGCAAAACAAATGAACTCCAGTGAAGTGTAAATAGATTTCACTTAATTATATATTTATTTATTTTATAGCTCTATTATCTATATACTGTTGGTTTTACTTAATAATTATACTATTGCCTGTTGCTAAGTTCGTAGTCTAAAAATTATTCCAATAGCACTTTTTCAGAAATTCTAGTGGAAGTATTTTCTTAATTCCACATCCAGTAAGTGATGTTTGCAGACAGGTAGCCTCATTTTCCCTGCAGTCATTAGAAAGCGGGGCAGACTTCTATTTTAAACACGTATGAAGCATGCACAATGAGCACACACACACACACACAGTATGCTGTACTCAGTACAGCTCAGACTGTCCTGAACTTGGTGGAACTTAGGTCGAAGTCAAATACCTGCACTTTGTGTTTGGGGCTGGGCAAGGGACACACACCTGTGGCTGTGTGTCCACTGGACTGGCCGTCTCCCTAATGAGCAGGAAGCAATGTGCATAAACAGCCAATTCTCAATTACTCAGGGGCTCTTGTTCAGCTATTGAATTATCCAAAATCTCCGTACTGTTTTCTTTTCCCCTCATTAGGATTACCCCTAGAAGGTGATGGTGTAATCTTAGATTTTACCTCTTTACCAAAGTTTTGGTGGGGCAGATCTAGCACACTGCTGGGGGTGGGGGAGAGAGAGAGAACTATTAGCTATTTATTGTGATTATTTTCATTGAAATTGGCTCACCATTATAGGCAGAAATCAAATGTTTCCCATATGTGCAAAACAATTCCCAGTCCTCAGAGTACTTTCTTTCTCTCTTCACCTCCTCTTTTCCCCTCTCTCTTTCTTTCTTTGTTGACCCACTTCCTTCCAAGATGGAGAGGTGCTAAAATTCAGCAAATCCAATGTCTCATTTTCATTTACAAAGTATGTATGCTCATATACACTCTCTGATTTGATCCTCACAAGAAGGTCCTTAATTTTTCTACTGAGGAAATTGAGCCTCAGAGAGGCGAAGCGACTTGTTCAAGGCCACACAGCTAATAAGTAGCTGAGATTAGAGTCAAAGACAGGTTTTGTAATTCGGATGCTGTCAGCTTCTGTCCACCAGCGCTGTCCCACCTGAAATGGCATATACTTCAATGTGAGTGACTGGCTAATGTTAAGGGGCCAGGCGTAGGTTAATGCTGAGTGAGAACTTTCTGCAGCAAAGGTAGGTTGACCTGTAAACTATTTTCATTACATAGCATTCACCATCCATGGAAAGTCTGGAAATAATTCAAAGATGTACAACTGAGACAAAATAGCAAATGCAGAGGGTAAGTGTGTTGCTTCCTTTGGCTTGAGTGGAGAAGAGGAAGTTGAGGCAGAAATCTACACAGGGAACACATATTCTTTGGACTCGACAAAATCCTACCGCTAAAGATCACTGCCTCTTGCCCTTTGCAAGGTTTGAGGGTCACCTTATTCCTGATCTTCCAAAATTTGCAAACTTACAGTTGCTTATTTATGAAATCATGGGCTTTAAAAAAATATCTGCAAGATGAAATGAAAATAATTAGATGGGATAATATCAATGACCTAACGCTGTGGTGGGCACATAGTATGTGCTCAATATGACAGCTGCTACTATTGCCATTAACACTGTGGGTGTTAGAATAAGGCTGCTTTTCTCCTAACTATGAAATAGCCAAGCTATATTTATTTACTTTGCCTCTCATACAACGCATATAAACATTTTGTCTGAAATTGTATACCTTATTATTAAAGGTAAGTGCAATGACTCATGGCGATAACCAAGCCAACTTTCATACCAAGTCCACTTTGATTTAGAATATGTTCTAATCCCAGTGCTTGGACACTCCCACCAGGGTGGCTACTAAACATATAACTGGATTATTAGAGAGGTGTTACTGCATAGCCAGATACGGTCAATAAACTATTTCAATTAACTCTGCCAAATAGTATATTTTCTTTCCTCCCTCTCTTACCCTTCTTCCTCCTTCCCCTTTTTGTCTCCCCCCAAGCATG
Organism: Cryptoprocta ferox; assembly: GCA_028646485.1. Taxonomy (NCBI): domain Eukaryota; kingdom Metazoa; phylum Chordata; class Mammalia; order Carnivora; family Eupleridae; genus Cryptoprocta; species Cryptoprocta ferox. Next base: position 115,686,105 of record CM053572.1, read on the forward strand.
ATGGTTCACAGTATGTCACAGTTAAATACCTTGAAAGATAAAACAGGAAGTACCTGTGGTAGTAATCAGATTTGTATACAGTGGTTTGGTTGGTGTTTTGTTTCTCAATCCTGTTATTGTTTGATAATTGTTTTCCCCACTGGGATTTAAGGGTAGAAAGCCACTTCCCCCAAATACTCCCCATGCCTGAATTTCCTCTGGTGGGGATTTGTACTGGGAACTTCCCTGTCTGTTTCCCGAACTCTCTTTAAAAAAGCAAAGAGTTCTGGACAGGGTGACACTCAAGCACTTACAGCTTGGGATAGAAAAGTTTATTTGGATGCTTTCTTTTTTGACCTGAATTATCCAAGTACTTGAGGACATTGAACAAAGGGATGAGGAGGTGGAAGAAACAGTAAAGGATTTCTAAAGATAAGCATGATCTACCTCACTATTTGCCCAGGGCCAATCTTAGCTCTGAGTTCATAAACTCTGCAACGTAAACACCTTCCAGTAACGCCAGACTGATCCTCTGATCCTCCTGCAGACCAGCTGACTTCTACAAACAGGCTTTCTATAAGGATTATCAAATAAACAAACAAGTGGGCTTACAGCAAGTGACTCAAGCCAGGCTCTTTCATCTTCCCACACTAAATCTACCAGCCTGTAGTGTCTGTGCACGCACGCTCTATTTCCACTCTGGTCAGACCCAAGGTCTCCCTGTCCTTATGAAAGACCAATCTTCCATTTGTGCTCTGGATCTCTTCTCCCCAAGGACTTTGCTTCTGTGGTAATTTCTTTCCTCCTCCACCTTCTTTTTCCTCTATTCATTTATTCCCCATTTACATAAAAGCATGCTAACTTCTCCCTGCTCTCCCGTGTCAATGTCCTCCTCTCCACCAGTTCTACAAACAGAGATTGCCCAGGGCTTTGGCTGCTCACTTCATTTTCCTAACTGCCCCTCTCCCTGACCTCATCCAGCCCCAAGGCTTTAAGTAGCATCACTATGCTGGTGATGCTCATATTTACATTTCCAGCCTAGACCCATCTCCTCAACCCCACATTCACCCTTTTTTGGACTTGATATATCTGTGTGGGTGACTAATGGGCTCTGAAAAGAGAACTGTTGATGTCTGCATCTCCCCACCTCAAAGTTACTCCTCTCTCCATCTAAAGCTTCTCAGTAAAACACTCTATTTTCCAACCAGGAAATCCAGGGAAAAAGCTAAGAGAACACTTTTTCTCCCTATGATAAATCTAATGGAGATCCTATCACCTCTCCCTCCAAACTACATCTCAAATCCATTCAGTTACCTCTTTCTACACTATTGCCTTCTTTGTCCACACCATAATCATGTTTTTCCTAAATTCACCTCTTACAGGCTCCCAGATTCCATATTTATCTATATAAGCCATGCTTCACGGTGTCAGAATTATCATTATAAAAATATAAATAGTGCCATACCTTTTCTTACACTGCCCAGTTTCCCACTGTACTTAGAATAAAAATCAAAGCTCTTTATCATGATAATCATGGCTGCTATTAAAAAAAACCCTAAATGGATATAAATTAAAAACTAAGCTCAGCAGCACAGGTGTATATCATAAGAGGTTGTCCCAATGCTGACAGAGCAAAAATTCCCTGTCCCTTAACCCAGTCATTACACCTAGGTGACACAGCTTCCTAAATCAGAGTGATTGCCTCATGTTATAGTTGGGCTTCCTCACAACATGGAGGCTGGTCTCCTAGTGTTAAGGATACTGGGAGGTGGGAGCACCAGGTAAAAGTGCATTCTTTTTATAACCGAGCCTTGAAAGTCACAAAGTATCATTTCTACCATATTCTGTGGGTCAGAGCACTCACAAATTCCTGACCAGATTCAACAGGAGGAAAATAGAGCCCACCTCTTAGTGATGGAAGTGACAGTCACAGAGGTCATATGAATATGTGGGATGTGATACGCAGATGAGTGCGGCCAGTTCTGGGAAGACCGTCTGCTACTCATGTGGTCATCGTTGTGATATTACATCACTAGGCCAAGATTTGGTTCAGTAAAATTGTCCCTAGTTCATATCCTGGGAGTAAGTTAATGGTAAATTCTACAGTATTACACAAAGACTTGTAGGTGGTCTACCTCCCAAACAAGTCTGAGAACTACTGGTGTCACCCAGCTATTTCATTTTGTAACTGATGGACCAAAAGACTAAAGAGATGGTTGCAATCGCCAATTGGGAGACTGCCTAAAGTACAGCTACTACCAATCTCTTTCCTACTCTGCTTGGCTCTAGAGGCCATTCTAGAGCAGGTGGAATTGGACACTGATGCTAAACAATGGAAGAGATGGGGTAAGTACTCAGGTGCCATTGACATGTGGGATGGATTTTGAGAAAGTTTGGGGTCACTTGGGTTTCCCCTTGATGTTGACCCTGAAGAATTGTGTGTGGCAGTGGAAAATAGAGGGAGTACAGGAAGACCAGAAGGGGACAACGACTGGAACGGGATAAAGCAAGGCAGTGTTTCTCAAAGTGCCGCTGGTGGGCCAATTGTGTGAGAATCAGGATCATCTAGAGTGTTTGTCACAGGGCAGGCTGCTGGACCCCTCACCTTCTGAATCAGAATCTCTGGGAGTAGGGCCCAAGGAGCCATTATGTAACAGGTTTTCAATGGGTACTCATGCACTCCAATATTTGAGAATTACTGAGACCGATGATGGGCCTAACTCTGGTTTATAAAATTGAGCCTGGCTCAGAAATATGAAACCAGCAAAAGGGCCATGAGTATCTGTGTGTCATCAGGATGCAGCTAATCAAATACAGTGGAAAGATACTCTAGCAATGAAAGAGAAATGAAGATTTAAGTGCGCCTCAAAATAAGAACATAATTTAGGACAAATGACTAAATAAATCTCAAAAGACTTCAGTTTGTACCCTTAAAACACGATTCAGCAATATTTTACAGCCTGTTGTTATTGTCATTTTTAATAAATGAATCTTCCCCAAAGAAAGTTTACAGTTTGACTTCAGAAACTCCCTCCATCTAGTGCTTCAGAGAACTCAGTAGGAGAGGGGAACACATCTCTTTCTGTGACATTCAGCTGATTTGCACATGCAAGAGTCAGAAAGCATACATTTCCATAGAAGCTTAAAGATGAAAAGCCGGAACACTATTTGTATTAGGGGCACTTATGATATGATCCCATTCTGCTTTGCCTCACAACCCACCCGTCCATGGTTTCCATTAATATCTTCTCTGTCTCATCTCTGAAATTCTTCATCATCAATGGCTTATTGTTAAAAACTCTCTTCCTTAGCTTCAGGCTACTTTACCAGACGGCTCCATGTTCCCCTGCCCCCCACCAAGGATTCCTTTTTTCCTGACTACTAAAGAATGAACTTCCTGAGGATGCAACCATTTCAAGGACATGAAGACTTTCTGTCCACACCAATGGGATTTACCACTTGGATCTTATTGGGCTGGTTAAACACTCTCATCCATCTAATGAACACCCCAAAATGTCAGAGACTCCCAGAGAGCTTTGCCCTAGGCAGCTAAAAATCTCCATAGCAACTGCCATCCATCTGCTTAACTTTTCCAGACAAGTTTTCTCTCCCTGGGGAGAGCTGATGCTGGAGCCTGTATTATTAGCTCACACTTTGCATTCTTATCCCACGTATCTTTTTTAAAAGATGTTCTTTAACTTTGTTTCTGAAAGCAAAATCATCACTCTTTCTTTGGATCTCTCTGCCTCCTCTCCACCCTGCGCCCTCTCCTCTGAACCCTCCACCCCAGCCCGCACACTGGCAGGCTATTAAACAACTTTAACACAGTTGCACTTTCTTTGCTCCATATCTATGTTCTTGGCTTTCTGAGAGGAGGTATTGTGCTAGGCAGGACTGACTATTTGATTGGAGAACTGTTTAGACTGGGGCAAGTAGAATAGTTAAACAGGACTTTTTATGGAGCTCAGTTTCAAGGCAAAAAGAAGGCATCATTAATGCACAGAGAAGAAAAATGACAAAGTTGGCATAGATATGACACGTGGGTCCTACTAAAACAAGAGTCAACACAGAGCTTCATGTCAGCTTCACTGAATCGGAATGTTGAGTTTGAAATGGAATCCAATTGCTGAACATCTCAGTCTGCAAAGAGACAGACTCAGAAAAAATAAAAAAAAAATACATGCTCATGAGCATAAACCAAAACTTTCACAGCAATACTTCTCATCTTCGTCTCTTCATGATTCTTCATTGTTTCCACAGCGTGGGTTTTGCCAGCAGAATGGCCTTTGTTTCTCCAATGCTCTTTATACAACTTCTAGAGATTGGAAGACATAAACTTTATGTAAAAATGGCCCCCAAATTCTGATGCTACAGTGAAGCACAGCTTAATGGAAGAGAAAGATTGCATGCACTCAAACCCTCACTGGAGAGAGAACAAGACAAGATAACCTAGTGAAACAAATACAAATACATGGCTGGGAACCAGAGACCAGGATTCCGAGCTTGACTCTTCCACTTTCTGGGTGGTCTTCTGTGAGCCTTTTAACTTATCTAGGTATTGATTTTTCTCACCCATGAATAAGTTAAATGAATTCAAATTTCTTTATGGCTCCAAATTTAGAAGTTACTGCCACTTGAGAACTAATATTTCTTTTTACATCTCTGGCTCATCTTGCAGAGGAAAGTAAGCATGGCTTTCTTACCGCATGAGTGCTACAGGAAATCACTTGCCAGTTTTATTAGGATGAATCAAAAACTATTTTGTCCATTTCATTTTCATTTTCTGTCAAAAAGTCTGTGCTCCTTATACTCAAAATGCTTCGTATTGAGATAGTAGAGTGACTGCATAGCAACTTCATTTTCCATGACATCTTTCCTACACACTGTATCTATCTCCAAGCACTTTATGGAGGTTCTGTAAGTAATGCCATTATGGAATTACCGGGGAGAAGGGAGGTTGAGAAAAACACAAGGAAGAAAAGACATGAAGTGCAGATTTTTTCCCCACATTTTTAATGTGTATACTGATAAAAAGAAATTCTGCCCTCACTAGAGAATAATGTGGGCTAAAAAATCCCACCTGCCCAGGGCTTTTTAGATGTGATAGGACTTGTTTTCTTTGCTATTGAATGTATTATGACTTCAAACAGCTAAGACAAAATCTTATTAATTTGAAAGTCCACATTTTCAAGTGGATACACTGGATGTTCCAAAGTTTGGAAGCTTAGAAGCCTGGGTAGCATTTGGGTCTCTGAATCTCAAACCAGAACACATCAAAGTAACACTGGTGGATCAGGGAAAAAAAAAATTTCCATAATAAAAAACTTACCTCAAATCAGAGGTTTATTGAATATCAAAAGGGTGCTTTTCAGTTCAGTTAATAATTACTAACGGGTTGGGTGTACCAAGCACAGATGTTGACGTGACATGACAAACTTTTGGAAACAAGAAACTCACATGTCCTGATGGTCCAGATGCCAGAAATACTTCCTGCCCTTAGACACACATCTAGAAAGAGGTGAATTCATTCCACACCATAGCTGGTGCTCATTTATTCTTAGCATCACCAATAATTAGTGTAAATTAATTTTTTAAAATTATAATTACTATATAATTATATGTAAATTATCATTATTATGAATCAATGTAAATAACTAATAATAAATTAATGGTGTGCCTTTATGTTCCCACCTCTTTTGTTGACACACTTGACTCAATTTTGTCAAAAAGAAATAGCTATTGCCTTTTTTGATTATAAAAGCAATATATACTCAAAGTAAAAAAGAAAGAAAAAAAGAAAAGGCAAGCAAGTGTTGGAAGAAATAATATTATTTAGGCTGCAAAGCTTTCTCATCCCTCTAAATTCCTGAAATGTGTTAACCATATGTACTATTCATTTGGGTTCCCTGAAACATAGTGTCCTGACTTGAGACTTTTCAGGGTGCGGATCCCCTCCTCTCTGGTTCTGCCCAACAGGGGAGGGAGTTCCTGCACTTCCCAAAGCCCCTCATCTCATTCTCACTCTAGAGCTTCTTTTGTCTCCTTTATACAACATGAGTTCAAGGTTGCACTCCATCTCTTCCCACCCACTCAGCTTCTTGAGAGCCCCCACTCCCTCCTGCCTTGACCCCAGAAGAGGTAGCTTTGAAACATTGATGTATGTCTTGTGGAAGTTGATCACTCTCCATGGCATCTGGGGGGTGAGATGTTAAGAAGAGATTGGAGAAGAAGAAGGTCACCACTTTGTACAACTCCTGGGAGCACACTGGTGCTGGCAAGAGTGCCCATGCAGCCCTGACAGGAGCAGATGGTACCTCAGGACCTGTGTGACGTGCTGCTTGGTGGCCAGCATGCTCGGAGGGGGATGGTGAGCTGGCACAGAGGATGCACTCTCCATGCTCTCTGTTGTTGTAGGGGAAAGGGCAATCAATGGCTCCCACCGTGGAAGCCCATTCACTGCTCGCACACTAGACCTCCTAAGATGGCTGCCTCTTGGCCTTGTCTATGGCGGTCACACAGAAGCCCACCCACACTTCAGAATGACCTGTGACTCATCTTAAAACAGACATTAGTTGCCCATTCCAGGAAAATGCAAAAATCCTCCAACTTGTAAAACAATCCCACCCAATGCCCAGATGTGGTGAAGGTCTGCCAGTTTGATCCAGTGGACTCTTCCACACATCAGATGTCCTGCACTATCAACCGAACGTGCAATCTGGAAGTATTCTGACCAAAAATGGGAAGAGAAAAAAGTAAATGGCTTACAATTCACATAATTTCTCTCATTCCCTCCCCTCTCCGACCTCTTTTTGTGCCAGTTTGAATCTTTTAAAAATTGGATTGATAAAAATGATGAAATGGCCAACCTCTTTCTTTTACTTTCTTAAATTAAAAACTCATAGCACTCCTGGGTCTGACTGACATTTAAAATTGTGTCAGAATGATTAACATTTGTATCTGTTCCCTCCTCCTCCTTTCCCTTTCAGCCCTCCCTCAAGCCCAGCACCTTGAACCCAGGCTGCTTTGGGTTCTCCATTTCCAGGAAATGTCTATGTTTGAACCTTTCCCTAAACCCCTTCTCAAAATGTATTTCTCTTAGGCCTCATTCATTTACCTTCCAGGTAATAAAACTTGACACATTGGTTTTTATTTATGATTCCTAATAACTTAATGTATTACCCTTTCTATAACTGCGCACCTGCATGCATTTGCACGTACACACATTTTAATAAGAGCCTTTAGTATTTTACACAAAGGAATGAGCAGTGATGAAATTTTATTTTATTTTATTGTTTTATATATATATATTTTTTTAATTTGTTTAATTTTATTTATTTTTGAGAGACAGAGAGAGACAGAGCATGAATAGGGGAGGAGCAGAGAAAAAGGGAGACACAGAATCTGAAGCAGGTTTCAGGCTCTGAGCTGGCAGCACAGAGCCTGATGCGGGGCTCGAACCCACGGACTGTGAGATCATGACCTGAGCCAAAGTTGGACGCTTAACCGACTGAGCCACCCAGGCGCCCCAGTGATGAAATTTTAAAGTGGCTACAAATGCAGATATTTGGGGGTTATGATTGCCTAAAACTATAATGGAAGTAACAGCAGGGCAAACTGGATTGTCACCATCTTCATTCAAAGAGAACCTTGCCCCCCTCCTGTCCTCTCTCCTATACCCTAACTAAATACCCTAGATACAGTTAGCCGTCACCTGATCGCTTCTCCACATCACAGAGTAGTATCTTCCCATGGCGAAAACAATGAAGACCCTACCACTAAAGACAAAGAGGTCCTTGTGTTCTTAAAGCTCCAGAGTTTGACCTGGAGAAAATCTTAGTGGCTGCCTCATTAGTCAGGATAGGTGAGCTGCTACTTCAGTAACAAACAGCCTGGAATCTCAGTGGCTTAAAAAGCAAAAACAACTGTGTTAAATGAGGATCAACCAGGGGTTCTGCTCTGTAGTGTCTACACTTGGATTCAGCGGGCAGAGCATCCACTTTCTAGAACATAGCTGGTTGCCATGGTAGAAAGGGAAAGATGGGGGGTGGGAAGAATGGGGGGGTATGTGCACAAGCTATTACAATATGGTCAGAAGTGCCTCTAACAACTCCTCCAACACTTCATTCACCAAAGCAAGTCCATGGTCACACTTACTACCAAGTGGGCATGGAACCAAGATTCTATTGACTGCCTGCAAGAGCGGTCAGAATATTTAGGAAAATCCCAACTGATTAACTTTGAGTATCAAACACTATCATATTACAGTAAAATGCTGAGAACGGAGGTGGCATTTAGCAAGAGCTGTTTTTGTTGTTGTTGTTGTTACCATCTACGGGACGACAGATCCAACCCCATGAAATGATTACCTGAGGTCACACAAATAACGGGAAACAGTGATGAAAATGCATATTTATTGAAATTATAGGATTTTTTCTCTTAGTTCATCTGAATACCTAGAAAAGACATGATCAAACACAATAATGGGACCACCACATTCAACTAGATAACCAGAGCGGGTTTTGCTTTGTTTTCACATAGGATGACTTTCTAGAAGAGGGATCAGCAAATTTTTTCTGCAGTGGGCTAGTTGGTAAATATTTTAGGCTTTGCAGGCCATATGGTCCCTGTCCTGCTACTCAGCACTGCCATTCTAGCCCAAAGCAGCCACAGACAATATGTAAACCAGTGGGCATGTCTGTGTTCCACCAGAACTTTATAAAAACAGACAGTGGGCTGGATTTGGCCAGGAGGCTGTACTTTGCCCAACGCTCTCCTGGAGCATCCTTCACTGGAGAAAGACCAGTCAATGGAAAGTCAGAACAAACCCAAAGAACCCTTGGCAAGTTACCTCACCTCTCTGTGCCTGGGGGTCCTCTTCGGTACAAAACCTACTGTGCAGGGCCGTTGTGAGCAAACAGGTCTGTATGTGCAATACACTTGGAAGAATACCTGGCACACAGCAAACCCTCATGCCACCGCCCCTTACTCTGTGTCAGCCTCTGTCCCCAATGCTGGAGGTTGGGTGGCAAGCACAACAAAGTCCCTGCTCTCCTGGAACTAGTATTCTGATCCAGCAAGTCAGACACAGAAACAATATGAAAAATATTTAAGATGTCAAGGGGTGATAAAGGCTGAAAAGAAAATAAAGCAAGATGGAGGGGAAAGGGGCAGGGGCAAGACTCCAAGCAGAAAACTTCATGGAGGGAGGAAGCAAGCCATGTGGACACCTGGAGATGCATGGGGCTAGCATGTTTCAACACAGGTAAGAGCATGTGCAAAATCCCTGAGGCAGGAGCTTGCACCAGTGTTCCCAGAGGAAAGAGGGTGCTTACCCAGCCCGGAAAATCACCGCAGAGGGACGGAGAGTTCAAACCAAGTCTGGGGGAATGTGAGAAGGGCAGGTCACCGGCCCTGGTGAGGACTCTGGATACAATTCTGCACGAGACGGGGAATATCATCATCATCATCTCTCATAATGATTGTTATCCTGTATGGTCAGCACTGCTTGCCAGCACTTTTTCATCACTCTTCCTTCTTCCTAACTCCTGTCCTCCTGGCCACCTTCTCTCCCCATCTATCTCTGCCTCTTTATCTGTGCTCCTCTAGGTGCTTTTTTTTTTTTTTTTTTTTTTTTTTTTGCCCTTTTGTAATCTTCTTTTGGGTAATGCTTAGCTCAGTTGGTGGCACGTGAAACCAAAAAGCTCACAGCTGCCTGGGAAGGGTGGCCCAGGCCAGGGGGAGGATTTGACCTAATTCCTCAGATGCTGAGTATCAGACTGAAAAGGCTTAAGAAGAACAAGATGAGAACTAAAGCAAAGACCATCAAGAATATTTTGTTATTTTTTTTAAAGATTTATTTATTTTTGAGAAAGAGAGACAGAGAGAGCGAGAGAGCAAGTGGGGAAGGGGCAGAGAGTGGGGGACAGAAGATCTGAAGCCCAAAGGAGGCTCTGTGCTGACAGCAATGAGCCTGATACAGGACTCAAACTCATGAGCCTTGAGATCATGACCTGAACTGAAGTCAGATGCTCAACTGGCTGAGCCACGCAGGCGCCCGATGTTATTTTTAAAACAAGATCCCAAAGCATTTAAAGAGATAATGTCAGTTGTATTGGGTTGGTGTAAGCATGGTGGAGGAGAGATGGATGCGTAATCAATCTCTTCCATCCTTTTTGCCACATGAGTTGTGAGCGGGTGTGTGTTTACCCCAGAGTTCAGAATATAACCAACTCTTGATTGCCAGGATTAATGGAGGTGACGTAAATATTCCAAGTAACTAAAAGTCGTTGTGCTTTCCGCATATACCTTTGTAAGGTAAACTGTTGTGTTCTGGTTAAACAAATATTATAGATAATACAATATCTATACCATATATAATATATAATATATATATGATGGTGGATATTTGGGTATATATTCCACATAGAGAGGAGTGAGAGATGGCTAGGAGAGAGAGAAAGGGAGTGAGAGGGAGGGGGGAGGGAGAGAGAGAGAACACAATATGACCATCAATAAATCAATACGCAGGGTTGCTATGTAATGTGCAGATTAAATTCAAGCACGAGAGCCCCTGGACGAAAGTGCTAGTGGGTGCTGAAATCTTGTTGTGCTCACACATTTGTGGCTGCATCTGTCTGCAGGGAAGTGCTTTTTAAACTTAATTTACAGAAGAACACATGTGGGCTCCTGGCTCTCGTGTGATTCTCAAACTCAAATGTAGTATGGGTCACCTGGGGAATCTTATTCAAACACAGATTCTGATCCAGTGGGTCAGGAGCAGACCCCGAAATTCTGCATTTCTAATGAGCTCCCAGGTTTTGCCCTTACTGTCCTCCCTGGGCCATGCTTGAGTCATATAGTGGGATTTTTAGCACAACAGTAAATTCAAAACTTTAAGTTACATTGAATGTCTATTTTATTGCATTAAATGGTAACATTTGTCATATCACTTTGGCCAGAAGTGGACAGGTGTGTCATTTCTGGGTTGGGGACTGCTAAAAGGAAGTTTCCACAGTAAATTTACTTGGAAAAACGTTATAATACATCTATGGGAAAGAATTCCAAATGTAGTCTGAGTGTTGGCCTATGGTGTCCAAATGTCTGCAACGCAAGTAGGTGCTTAAACCCTCTAATCAGCTGTTCCAGATGGGACCCTCTGGTATGAGCCTGGTGTGAGGCCTGTCATGAAAGTGCCAGAATGTTGGCAAAGTGGTGCTGGGCAGTGACATAGGGCCAAACGAGGTTGGCCTGTTACAGCTTGTTGGCCTTGGGTGCCATCTTGTGGTAAAAGCAAGAAAAAATTATTTTTAATCTAGAACCAACCAAATTTAGTTCAATTCTCACCTACACACAATGTTGTTGTGTTAGGTATTTGAATGAAGAACACTGCATCTTAAAAATATTGGATTTCTAAAATGGATGAGTTGGAGTTTATAAATTCCTTTTTTAGGTTGCTTTTCTAACTTTAAAGTTAAAATTCTTGTTAAATTCACCTTGTTGAGCTTCAGCACGTGTATTGGTGTCCACTCTTATTTGCTGTGTGACCATGGCCATATTATTTAATATTGCAGGGTTCTGAGTTCTGAGTCTGTAAATGGGAATAATAAATCTACTTCATGACATTAGGTGACGAATATACCCAAGGAAGGCGCTTGGCCCCAGTGCCTGGTAGGCACCCAACAGTGAGAGAACAAAAAGTGGAAGTAATTGTTATTATTGCTTATGTAGGCAAAATAACAACAGTGATCAAGAAAAAAAAGAAACCCACGGCATTTTGTTATTTCCAATTTGCAAACTAGGAGAATGAGGTTCAGAGGTTGAATGACTTATCCAAGATAACAAATCCAATGTCAGATCTAGAGTTCAAATGTGGGTCTTTTAACTCTAGATCATGGACTCTTGCAATGACCAAATTGCTTTCATCATATGTATGAATCTGATAAAGGGCAAAAAGCATTAGTCAGGTTTCACTGAGTTATGCTGAAGTCACAATGAACTCCAAAGTCTCAGTAGCACACCTAACACAAAGGCCTATTTCTTGCTCATGTCACATGGGCTTCACAGGTTGTCTGAGCTCTGGCTGCTCCCATCAGCTGTGGGCAGAGTAAGTGAGCAGAGGTGAAGGTCCACTGGTGAAATTGATGGGAAAGCGAGGCATTTTTATACTGATGATTTCTATATTTTCTATGAAGTTATGAAGTGAGGCCACCTAATGACCATGAGGCAAGGAAAAAACTTTGGAAATGCAAGGGGAGATAAGGTGGGGCTGTGTACTTATCAGGGAAATGTAGGCTTTTGTTCAGTGGTAAGAGTCTATTTGAGCTATTGGTCATAAGTGGGAAGTGGGCTTGGCCAAGTCTGCTGTGTGATTCCCTTCAGGAACACTGAGCTTGCGTGGGTTCTGGTGTGGACCAGGCAGAAAGTTGGGCTGAGGTCTTGCAGGGTGAATACAATGTTGGGAGAGGGGGGCAAGGGAGGTAAAGATGTTTTCATTTTTTTTTCAAAAACGTAAACTTCTAAGTCTGGAGGGAACTCAGAGGTCATGTAGTGCCTTGTCCCTGTCCCCTCTCTCCCCTTCTGCCCACTCTACAGGTGAAAAATAGAGGCTCTAAGTAGACAAGTGACAGCCTGAAGGTTATGAAGGGAGGCAGAGAGTATTCCGAAAAGTAATCCTTTGTGAGAAGTTAAGAATGTTCACATGGGGTTGCATTGCCGTGGGCTACTCCTGTGCCTGCTTTCTTTCATACCCTCCTGCCCCTGCCTCCGGAGGCCCCCTTATGCCACCAGACCTTCCTGAAATAAAGATTTTATCCAAATCCTGGCTATTCATGGCTTTAAGTGCAGCAGTTCCTGTCCCAGGAGTTGGGGATATGGTAGGTTGAGTTCAGTGGCCCCAATTTTTCAGCCCTCTCCATATTCACACTGTTTATCATGTGACTTTGAAGTTCTTCCTTCCCCATCCTTTGACCTTGGGTTTGGTCATGTGACATGCTTCGCCCAGTGGGATATTAAAAGAGGTGATGTAAACAGAGGCTTGAATTGTGCTTGGCCAGTTGGAATTCTGTCCTCTCCATGACAAAAACATGCTCAAGAACCCCACTGATCCAAGGGTGAGGAGAGACTCAGAACAGAACTGTCACCAACCTGCAGCTTTGAGCCCAGCCTAGCCCAGCCTGGATCAGTCGCCTGCAGCTGACCTGCAGCTGTGTGGGCAGAGATAGATACTCCCACTGAGGGTTGGGGTTATTTGTTACACAGCATTTTTGTGGCAATAGATTACTATGTGGAAGTATCCTTTTGAAAATTGATTATGCCTGCTTTCTTGTCATTTACCTTTCTCCTAAATATAGGGCACCACAGCACTTGTAGATAATTGAGGATCTCCACTTATCAAAGCTTTGCCATGGCGTGATGTCATTTCTGACTAAAAATGTACATGGTGTGACATCATTTCTGACTAAAAATGCACAAGCCTTGTGGGAAGAAAGAAATGTTGACATGCATATTCCAATTCCCTGGGAAAAAGTTAGGAGAAGGGAAGAAGTCACTTTTACTCAGATTTTTGGTTTTTCATTTTCATTTGTCATCACATATTAGCTGTAGAAGAGAGATGACAGAGGAATGGCAAAATGAGAGTCTGAAGAGAGGGAAGGAACAAAGTGGCTAAGAGCAGGAAGGGAGACAGGAAGGCTGGAAAGAAAGTCTAGACAGAAAGGGAAAGGGGCAGATTTCCCATTGGAAAATCCAAAGAGTTGGGGATGGGGAGAATAATGGAGATGGTGGCCCTCCCCACTACAGAGTGCTAACAGACATATTTGTTTTAACAACAAAAGGTGTGCTATAGCATAACAACTAAATTTCAAACTGTGTTTCACAATTACATAGCTGATTTCAGTTACTTCTATATTTCATGCCATAGTACATTGAAGACAGTTACAACGTCCCCCACCCAGCCCTGCCCTGCCTTTGGGACATTATGTTGGAATCTGGTGGCTTACAACATAGGCAATATGGGCCCTTGCTCTCTGCTTCCCCACTGCTGATGCTGCTGATACTGGGAAGTGGCAACTGAGATGGAAGGTAGTGTGGATAGGAATGAGGAAAGAGGAGAAAGAAGGACCAGAGTGGTCACCAAGAGATGGTCACTCATTCTGCTCCAGCAGACACTTTGCACTCCTGGTTGACAGCCCCTACTTAACCAATGGTTGGCTGGTCTCCCTTCTGCAGCCTGAGGGCAGGAGTGGGGCATGGGTTTGCAGGGCTGGAAAGTGGGCAGATGACATGACCACCATTTTCTCTACCATATCTAAATGTGTTTATGGGATCTGTGTTTGTGCAGTCATGCCTCTGTCTTTTTCCTCATCCCCATATGCTTTCCAAGAAGTCTCCCAGTTCTCAAGGTGGAACCATAGGTATAACTGTACCTACTCGGGACTCCTGGCAGGTCAGGTCCCTCTTGGAGATGGCCCACCGGGGCCTCCAGAACACTGCTCTTCGAAGTTATTTGGCCCAGAGACACTTAATTTCATTCACTTAATTTCCAGTGTGCTCTCCTGAGTGGTAAAGGGGAGATACACAGGTCAAGGCTGGGGGTTGTGCAAATTCCTAAGCACACCCACGGGGAGTCATCAAGCAAGTGAATCCAATGTGAAGAAGGAAAGGCTGAGAACCATATTTCGAATGCATCTTCTGCCATAAGGCATACTATGTCCAAGCTTTCCCACATAGTATTATGTACCGCATTCTGAAGGCTTTGGGGAGAACAAGGGCCCAAACTACTCCTTAATAGCACAAGCCTTTGAATCTTTCCTTCTGTGTAGACATATTCCCTCAAATGTGTTTTTCGGTAGTCTCTACCTCCCAACTCTCGCAGAAGTAGATGGCTCGTTGGAACACTCCTGCTGCCCTCTGCCTTCAGTTCCTTCACTATTAGGGATGCTGGCTGTTGAATTTTCATTTTGCCACTTTCTAGAATTTCTAACTTTAGGAAAGATGCTTTACCTCTCTTTCTCCATTTCTTCACCTATAAAGTGTGTCAAGTAATAGGATGTCTTTCATAGTGTGGTTGCAAGGATCAAATAGTAAAGTAAATTAAGTACCTAGAACAATACCTAAAATAGTCAGTGTTCAATAATAGCTAAATATGGAAATAATCCAAGTGTCCATCGACTGATGAATGGATAAAGAAGATATGATATATATATATATATATATATATATATATATACTTCTACTATGTAGAAGTATCCTTTTGAAAATTGATTATGCTTCCTTTCTTGTCATATACCTTTCACTGACTATTTTAGGTATTGTTATAGGTACTTAATTTACTATTTGATCTTTATATATATACACATGCACACACACATACATACAAACACACACACACATACATACATACAATGGAATACTACTCAGCAATGAAAAAGAATGAAATCTTGCCATTTGCAACAACATGGATAGAACTGGTGGATATTATGTTTAGCTAAATAAGTCAGTCAGAGAAAGACAGATATCATATAATTTCACTCATATGTGGAATTTGAGAAACACAACAGATGAACATGGGGAAGGGAAGGAAAACTAAGAGAGAGGGAGGCAAACCATAAGAGATTCTTAAATACAGAGAACTGAGGGTTGCTGGAGAGGTGTTGGGTGGGGGGATGGGTTAAATGGGTGAAGAGCATTAAGGAAGCCACTTTTTGGGATGAGCACTGGGTGTCATATGTAAGAGTTGAGTCACTGTATTCTATACCTGAAGCCAAATCTACACTATGTGTTAAGTAATTTGAATTTAAATTAAAAAATTAAAATTAAAATTAAAAAATAAATATTAGCAATTCATAGCTGATTTTGCCAACAAAACAAATCTAATAATAGTAATAACAACAGTAATAATGACCATTGTTTGAGGATTTTTCATACCTTAGGCAGTATTCTACCTATATTTGCCTATATCAAGTTGGTGATTAAGGTTCTAGAGCCAAAACTGTATGATCAGATAAGGGGATTGGACAAGATCAGATAAGCAGAATCAATGTGCTAAATGCCTCAGGAAATGGAATTTAAAAACCAGATGGAAAGGAAAAAATGACTTGGTGGAATTTAGGCATCAGCTACAATGTAAGACAAGGGGTGTGGTGCAGAGAATTACATTTATGCCTGGACATTTCCAGTACCCTTCAAATAACACCTCATATAGCTGGCCATGGAAGAATTCTTTTTCAGCCAAGTACAAGATGAGCTTACTGGGGCTATATTTTCAGGTGTTTGGGGGCCAACACAGGGATAGTGATGGAATGAGCCCCCTTTCTGTACCAGGGCACATATGTTACTCTTAGTCTCCTGGCCTAGAAAGGATATCTGTTTCTATAACATTAACCCCTGAGACGAGAAGTGGCACCAATGAAAAACCAAATAATAAACAGGTGGAGAAAAGTAATAACTTGAGCTTTGCCTGGATTGGATTCAATTTCTGCCTGCAGCATTTCAGTTTTAACTCACTAAACTTTGGTCAGGGTCTTGGGAGAATAAGACAATACAATTCTAAAAAGCAATCAAAAAGTGACTGCCAAGTTATTGGGAGGCTCCATGGTGTGCTTCTAAACCAGTGCTAATCTAACAAATGTACGGGCAATGAACTGCGAAATTGAGAACATGATTGCCCACATTCCCTAAGCCAAAAGAATAAAATGGTCATTTCCCCTTTATTTCATATGAAAAAGGTATCACAAATAATCTGTTATTTTGCACCTTTGTATAAAACACGGATGTCTGTATGTCTAACGGCATTTGTTAGCAGGGAGAAAACACTGAGAGAATTATGATCCTGGGTTTGCCAGATCCCACCTTCAAACAAAAGGCAAGGAGAAGTACTGACTTCTGAGTCAGAAGGCGTAGATTAGGAGCCCAAACTCTGCCATTTAGCGCTTCGTGAAGTGAGAGTATTAATTCCTATTTTACATCATCGAGTGAGGTTTAAACAAGATAATGTTTGTGGAAAGCACTGTTTTAAGTGTATGAATGAATGAGTATAAGGCAGGAAATAGGGAGAGCAAATATTTTCATTACAGCTTTGGAATCACTGGATAGTTGTTTTTTGTTTTTTTTTTTTTTTGCAATTTATTCACAGTTAAGAAAAACACACACACGAATTTAATCATTACGTTTTGGGTACAACTTTTACAGCATAGCAAAAAGCAATAGAACCATTGAGGTCTGACGATGACACTCTAAGATCTTAGGGTTACCTTCTGGAACATCAATTCAAATCAACCAGTATTTGCTTAGAACATCAGCTGAGTTGTGTAACTGAGCTGGTTGCTGTAGAAAATACAGCAAAGATTACGATTCAGTGACCACTTTCGATGTGATTAGGATCTAATGGAAATTGGATGGGATAAAATAAGTGGAGGAGATGGAAATTTACAAGTGCCAAAAGATGTTCAAAAAGCAGTAGCTAATTGCAAATAGTTCATAGATTACCTCTGGCTGGGTGATGAAAGATACGACTTCACGAAGGAGAATGCATTAGGGATGTACCTTGAAGAATGGATAGTGCATCATTCTGGACCTAATCTGGAAAACAGATACCGAGCTAAACATTTCTAACATAGAGGATTTAATACAGGAATTAGTTACAAGAATACCGAATGATCCAAGAAAGCAAAAAACGGGAAGGCCAGGCAAACCAGAGATTTATAGTTTAAGGAAGAAGTTTCCATCCCTATGGCTGTAGAAACAAAGAAGAGGGGGCCATCTTATCCATAACCAGGAGCTCATTCTCCAGCACTGCAGGGGGTGCCCCCCAGCTATCTGGGACCTGCTGCAGAGGGGCCTTTACTTGGAACAGTCCTGGAACCATAAGGGCCCAAGAGGTGGCACTGGGATATCCCTGATGGGAATCACCAGGTCTGCATCTTTGAAGTAGCACTAATTTATATGAATATCTTCCTCACCAGCTCAGGAATGTTGTATTACTTTATAAAATTTTTTGATAGGGTTTTTGAGGTCTTTTGGGTCCTTCCAAACATGAAATATCTTACTCCGCAAGTAAGGATTCTTCCCTTAAACTATTGATTTTAACTACCAAGTGAAATAACCAAGATGTGCTTGAGATCTCACTAAGCTGTATTTAAGGTGGATTTGGACAAAACATCACTCATCAGTGCATCAGCAGCCTCCATAAGTCCCCTATTCAGTCTCTAAGAATTTGTTCTTTTTTAAAAAAAAATTTTATTATTTTTTTTTGAGAGAGTGCATGTGGGGGGGGGGCAGAGAGGGGACAGAGAGAAAGAGGGACAGAGGAGCTGAAAGTGGGCTCTGCAGTCACAGCAGTGAGCCCAATGTGGGGCTCAAACACACCAGCCGGGAGACTATGACCTGAGCCAAAGTTGGATGCTCAACCAACTGAGCCACCCAGGTGCCCCCAGTCTCTAAGAGTTTGTTAGCTTATAGTCAGTGTGAAAATAGTACATTTCCTTAGTACCTTCAGGCATCTGGAAAGCCAGGAGGAAGAGCCACAGTATGTGCTTGAGGTGTTACTGCAGAGTCTTTCCTAATGGCACCCAAGTCCTTCTTGTGCTGCCTATGGCTCCACCTCTTGTCCCCTTCTGCCATGGTGGCCTAGTTCAAGTCAGACACATGGTCCCAAGATCTGGAAGTTGCTTATTTAATATAATACTGGATAAACTGTATTGCTTTCAAATGAGGCATCAGAGCCTGAGAGAGAAGTGTTCAATTTAGTTTATCAAAAACTTCATATTTTTAGTTGAGTCAGGGATGTCATCTTACCACCAGGTTTCCAACAGGATGGACTTTCCCATGTGATCAGTGTACTGGAATACTTGAAGCAAGCATAGTGTCTCCCTCACTACTCTGCCAACAGGGGGGCCATCCATTCTAAAGTGCTGTTGGAGTCTGTCCTTCTTCATTAATATAAAGACACTTGATGACTGTGTCCTATGTTCTCCATACACTATAATTCTTTGAGATCTGATGGGTCAAACCTGAAAGAAGTGAGATCTTTCCAGACCCAAGTCCTTTTCATGGGGAGGGGCGAGGGATTCCTTCTTACTCTAACAGGTAAATCATGAAATCAGCAGGGCATTCTATCACGTCAGTCTTTATAGATCTAAAGTCTCAATTCTGTCACTAAATTGATCATTTAACACAAGAATGTGAAATCAAGAAGAAAAAAAATATGGATTTTCCTGTGATCCAGTTAAATTGAGCTCTTCAGGTTCTCCATTTGTCACAGCTAATACTTCTCAGTAAGTTGGACACTTAGCTTTGCTGAAGCACAGGCAATGGTCAGGCACGGGCACCCTACATGCCTCTCTGGTGTCAATGCTCTGCCTACTTCAGAGTGGAGCTCCCTTCCACTGTCCTCAAGTCTGACTCCTATAGGGAATGTTTCAATGTTGTTCCTCCCTGGCCATGTGTTTATTACCCAAATTTTGGCAAATCCACAGTCTCTCACCCTGTAAGTTGCTCTTACTTACACAAATCAAGTAGGACCTTGATGAATTATCCATATACTCATGGATCTTCAGAATCTGTTAACTTCTGCCAGATTCTTGTTAGTCAGATCATTGCTATTAGCAAGGCCACTCTGCTGCCTGTTACAGTAAACACACACGTTTGTCTCTGTCTGGTAAATGTCTCTGCCCAAGGGGCTCTCCAACCTCACTGAAATCAGGAAACACAGTTCAATGGTAGAGCCTCCGACTAGCAGACCCCATCCACATTCAATAGCCATAAAAGCACCACTCAAAGATGGCAGGTCTCCTTCCCATTGTTATTTCCAAGGCCTTGGTGAAGAGCATGGTAACTGGACCCTCTCCAGAAACACAGGATAGATGCTGATCAAACACACTAAATGTACTCCACATTTCCATCTTGACTTCTTTTCTTACATCATGATAAGAAATTTATCTCATCTTGATATCATTTGGTGGCTTCAGTCTATCAACCAAGCTAACAATAAGCATCACTTCCAGATGATTGAACTAAATTCACTGGGTGGGTGCACTTTTATTGATAAGTCCAGTCCTGGCTAAAATTATCCCCTTTCCTCCTTGGTCAGGCAAACTGAGAAAACATTCTTATGTTATTCCCCAGATTTTTGCTGACAACATTAGAAAGGGGCCACATTGTTGGGGTGGGGAGATATAAGCTTTTATCTAGATTTGTCTATATCAGTGTACCCCAAGGGCATTGCTACTCCTGGGAAGGAAGAGACTTCAACACCTCTTGTTGGTTTCCCTGACATTCATAACCCTGCCTATACCTCTGCTAATAGTCTCTTCATTAAGAAATCTGCAGCTAAACCCTTTGAGTGTTTCATCTGATACCATCTAAATACTTTGAGGGATCTGTTACTCCCTTAAAATTCAGAATTCTGAAGAGTGCTTCATGAGGGTAGGGCCTTGTGAATTGTCTAATGTTTCTTTTTATAGAGATTAGTCCAGTGCCCGGCAAACAGTGAGTGTTCAAGCAATATTTATGATTGAGAGCCAAGAAGCAAGGATTAATTAGGAAGCTACTGAGTTAGCCCTGGTGAGAAACATCAGCCCTGCATGAAAGGAATCAACCTTATGATGTGTATATTGTTTCCATTTTACAGAGGTTTATATGAATTAAGTAAAAAAAGTCCACATTCATACATTGACCAGCAGAATTGGGATTTGAACCCATGTCTAACTCTGGAACTCATACTTGCCCATTATATCATGCCATGACATGGAGTGGGAAGGGTGGGTAGCAGTAAAAAGAGGCCAGATATAAGAGGTATCAGCAAGTGACTAGATACAGTGAGTGGGACAGAAGCAGGAGGCAAAGTTGAGGGGTTTCGGGTTCTGGGCTGGAGTCACAAGGAGAGTGGTGATACCATTCAAAGAAATGGAGAAGCCAAGGAAAGGTGCTTCTAAGGACAGGTTTCTGGGGTCTGCTTTGGACACACTAAGTGGGGTTATGGAGGGACAACTGGATGGAGCTCTTCATTGGGCAGGTGGATAGAAGTGGGGATCCCAGGACAGAGGTAGTGGCAAGGAAATGGGTTTGCAAGTGGCTCATATTGAGATGCCAATTTGAAGGTATGAACACGGAGGAGAAAAGTTACCCAAGGACTAAGTATAAATGTACGTGGTCCAGGCATGACCTGTGGGTGGTGCTGAGTACATACAGATCCTAAGGTATGTCCTAAAAGCAGGTCTCCTTATTAACTCTTCCCACCAGCCATTTTCTTGTGATTCCCACATTTGTTTAAGAAGGGTGTATTGGCAGGGGGTGAAAAATACATACAGGATCCCTAAGCAATGAAGCATCTACTCTTGGTGTGACTTGGGTTCTGTCTGTATGTGACTTGCTTAGTCTTCTCAAGGAGACTTCTTTGATGTTTATTTAGAGAGAGAGGGATCATGCATGCACACAAGTGGGGGAGGAGCAGAGAGAGAGAGAGGGAGAGAGAGAGAGAATCCCAAGCAGGGATGTCAGTGTGGAGCCCAACTCGGGGCTCAATCCCACAAACCACGGAGGATTATGACCTGAGCCGAAATCAAGGGTCAAATGCTTAACCCACTGAGCCACCCAGGTGCCCTCAAGGAGACTTTAAATAGCCAAGTGAAGAACTACAAATGCTGGTGATTCTCTGTTTGGGGGCTGAAAACCCAATCTCCAGGAGCCATGATTCCTTGAGTCACCCACCTGTTAGTGGGGCTTTGTACAATCCCCAGGCACACCCTCCAGGATTGAGTTTCTGTGTCCGCAGGTTGGGGATCCCCTTTCCTCTCCATCCTTCCCTCCCGTCCTTCACTGAAGATTTACTGGGCAGGGCCACCTTGTGTCTGATGGGTCTTGGCTGGGGCTTTCTAAGAAGCCAGGTTCCCCCATGAACAAAAGTACTAAAATTCCACTTCTCAGGCCAAGCTGCCTGATTACAGCCATGTCAGACATGGCCACCTCTGTCTTTCTACATCAAACCAAAAAACGACCTCAGATTTCTAACTGAACACAGATAATCCAAAACGGCTGAACTTTAAAAGTAAGAGAGACTTTCTGTACGCAACATTTTATAGTGGAAAAGTACCCTGATTAATTTAGGAAAGCATTTTACTCTAATTTAGTTATAAATGACTGAAATGTGCTTTTGCCTCTGTTTAGGATGAAATTTCATGGGCATCTACCCTACATAGCCTTTCCATGACAATAAACATATAGACTTGTTATTTGATAGTTGCATAATTGTGGTTTTCTTCTGCTTGTTCTCACAGAGGTGGAGAGCTGTCTGTGTGCTTTTTGTTCCCCCTTCTTTTTTCTCCAGGGGGGAACATGTAAAATGCATCAAACAGTAGGGAAAGAACAGTCAATATGCCATTGCTGCATGTAGGCTGCTGCACGTGCATTTATTTGCCAGTTCATTCTCTGAATTCTCCGAAGCGCTTTGCGGGCTGGTTGGGCCCAGCGCACTCTAAGTGGCAATGCATGCCAATGACCACCAGAGGGCAGTCGTGCCCTCATAAACCTCCGGAAGGCTGTCTCCTGCCTCCACAAAATGAACATGGGGAGTGAATGGCTCTTGCAATCTATAACTCCAACCTCCTCTCTCAACCACTGAATAAATAATTGCTATGATAGAAAATGCTCTGCATGTGCTCTGCACTCAGACTGCCTGACTTAAATCCCAGCTCTGCCACTTACTAGCTGTGTGACCTTGGATGAATTGCCTAACCTCTCTGGGTTTGTTTCCTTCTTGTTTGTAAAATGAGGATATTAATGATCCCCATCTTGTAGGCTTGTTGTGGACATCAATGAGTTAATATTTGTCAAGTGCTAAGAACAGAACCTGGCACATGATAAGCTATCATATTTGTTGTTGTTACTAATAATATTAAATTAAACCTTTTTTATTTTCTCTTTCAGGGGTCCAACTGAACTGCCTGAGGAAAGGGGACATGATTCAGGAGAAAGGAGAGAAAGCTTTGGTGAGTCTCAGGCTATGCCAGGAATCTCTAGATGATGGAGAAGGGGGTGTCAAAAGTGGCAGCACTCTGGGAAGAAAGCAGGAAAATGGCTCAGGGAAGGGGCAAAGCCTGACTTAGGTTTGCCTGTTTCTTCCAAAACCAGAATGAGAGACTCCAGCTTGGGCCGCGGGAGGGCCAGCAGGCGTCTGGGACAAGAAGGGCTTGAGGCAAGTGAAGAGAGGTTTTTCCCAGCAGCGATCAGGCACGACGCAATTAGCTGCAGCCCAGGGAGGTCGCCGTGAGATGCCTGCCACCCGGACACCTCCCCTCACAGGCTGGGGAAGGACAAAGGGAGGACACCAGCTCTGAAGCTGAGGCCTTGGGGTTTTTACCACCAGCATGGCAGAGGCCAAGGAGACAGGTGGAGGTTTCCAGCTGCCTTTAGCAAAAGCTTTAATGTGGGGGTAAGGAGTGGGGGGTTCGCAGCAGGAAGTGGGGTGCACTCTTCTGAAGGTTTCAGAGGCCTCTGGGAATGATCTGGAGGTAAGCTCTGGGTAAGCTTCTTGAGGGCAGGGACCACGTCTTAGCCACACTTGTAGACCAGCAACTGCACCTGCTCTAGGGCTGTGGATAAATGCTGACACACAGTAGGACTGCACTCCCCTGCTGTCTTGAAGTGGATATAACATTCTTGGGCTAATGAAATATAAGCAGTGTTAACAGCCAATGCAGACTTCACTGCATTCTTTTTCCCATCTGACCCAGCAGTGTGACTTCAGTGAGCAGGGTGTCTCCTACGCTGGCCTGTGGCAGACGTGTGGCGTGAGTAAGGAATCAACCTTGGTTGCTTTAGGCCATTAAATGCTGGGGCCATTGCAGCACGACCCAGCCCAGCTTGGCATGGCCCTCTGCCATAAACATATGCCTTTCCCATACCCCACCACCTCATTTGATCCTCTGGAAAGCGCTGTGAGGTAGAGCTATTATCCCAGTTTTCCAGATGATGAAAAAGGATCTTAGAGCAAAGCGACAGAGCTGGGAATCCAACTCAAGCCCCGCGACTCTGCCACCCTCCCTAGTATGACACCTGACAACTAACAAACATGCATTGATGTAATGGAAATGCTAACAGGGGCCAGCACAGCCCAAGCACTGCCATCACGTGGCTGTCACGAGGATGAGCCTTTCTTGGTGCCGTGAACACAGATGTACAGCATTGCTAGTTCCGTGAAGAGCAGAGGCCAGTGAGAAACAGAGCCTTAGAGAGAGGACAGACATCGGAAAACATTGCCTCGGCAAGGCTGTCTTGCTGTTAGGCATCCCCTAACGCTCATTATAGTGGCTTTTAAACCAGTTTCTGGAATACCATTCTCTTCTGCACGGAGACCCTCACCACAATCACCCCAGTGCTGGCTCTCTCGTTCTTTGTACCAAACCTCCCTCCAGTCACACTGACCTGTTCTAATGCGTCACTCAGGGCCCTTTTTTCTCCTTGGGAAACTAAGTGGGGAAAAGGCTTAGAGTACTCTGTACTGTGTCTCCCACATACCAGTCCTGTGGGGTAATTGATCTCCCTGTGCTGGTCCAGCAGTGAGGTTTCAGAACCACTCAGCCCGCTGGTAGGGGAGGTGTCTGGGCGCTGGCGGACTTTTCATTACACCTCAAATCACATCCTATAATTGGCAGTCGATTCCACCCAGCCTAAGATCGCTTTCTGTATCCATCCTTCCTTCGTGGCTAACTTTGGAGGGATCAAAGAGCCCTGTGTGTTTTCCTAATCTCCCTAATCCTCCTGACTATCCCTGTGAGGATGCAGGTATCATCGCCACCATTTTTCAGATGAAACAAAAGGCCCAGAAAGTTTTAGCGACAGGCCCAAGGTCACCCCGGTGGGCTGCGGCAGAGATGGGAATAGAACTCGGGCCGGCGGATCTCCCAGGCCATTGGTCTCCATTAGACCCTGCCGTCTCGCTGAATTCCCCCCGCAGTTTTAATTGAATATCATGTTCTTCACTTCCTGCCCTACACAGAGCAACAGCTGCCACTCACCCTCTGAGCCGGCTGGCGGTACTTCAGTGGGGGGGAAGTTATCCTGGGATATAAAGTGGGTGAAGCGTTTCAGGATAAAAGGGCCCATCCAAACGGAAGATATTCACGAAGGTATAAAAGGGATGCCTCGACTTTACTGCTTTCCCTGACTTTCAAATGACACCGTTTCGGGCACCGGGCTAAGAGGGAAATCCGCGAGGGAGGGTGAGTACGGGACTTAGAGGGAGGGATCCTGTGGAGGAAAAAAAAAAAGATGTGGGTGTAATTGGATGAAAACTTCTTCGCATAAAAAAAAAAGGGGGCGAGATTATTGGTGAGAAGCCAATGTGCGGCCTTGTGGGACTGTCCTGGGTTCATCTTCTTTTCTGGGGAATGACGCTATAGGGTTTCAGGAGGATTAAAAGGAGGAGGAGTGTAATTCACTGCACCCTCTTCCATTCATTGGACAGGGTGGGGTCTACACCAGGAGATCTCAAACTTGGGGTGTGTTGGCCTGGGCAGCTGGGGAGAGGTGTTGGTTTCTCGGCCTGTCCTGGGAGGTGTGACTTGGGAGGATTTGTGGCTGAAGGCCCATCTGTGCCCCCGCCCCCACCCCATACACTTTGGAAGGGTCTTGTCCTGTGGATGACAAAGGAGCAAGCCCCAAGGAGGGGCTGGATGTCTGCCCCACGGCATTGGGTCTGGTCAGCCCCAGGCAGCCCGCTCCACCCTTGAGTGAGGCCCCTGATCACACTTCAGGGCACGGAGGACCCGTGTGGAGGGGGGAATCTCGCCCTTGGAAATCTGAGCGGTTTGGTTCAGGCCAGGAGGAAATTGAAAAACTTCCCAACCAAAACGTTTACTTCCCGAAGAGATAAAAAGCAGCTCAGGGTCATAAATCCGTGCCAACACTCAGGACCCAGAGGTCAGGCTGGAGGCCCAGAAGGGGATCAACGGGCCCTGAGAATGAGAAGTGTAAGGGGGGAGATCCTTGGCCATCAGGGTGCACAGCTTTTCCACAAATGCTCAGGTCACAGGAGCCGAATGGGTCACCTCCTGGGAGGCAGGGGCTTCGGGGTTCATGGCACTCACACACAGCAAGGCAGTGGGGGTCCTGGGGATGTGGTCCACCCGGAACCCCGGATCCGTCACTGCCTCTCTGTATTTTGCAGAGTGGCATTTTTCCTGGAACCCAGCTTAGGCAAGTTCACCAAAAAGGAAGCAAACCATCAGGGAAGATGGTGTAAACAACTGGCAGGCTCGCTTTTCTAAACTGAGAACCTGAGCTGAACCAGGAGGCTGGCAGACCAGGTGCCCAGCCCCAGTCCCCAGAGGGGGGCTGTTTGCCCTACTGTGCCCCATCTTTGGCAAGTGGGCCCCTGAGAAGGCAGCCCTAATTACCCCCAGGAACCTATGCAGTGTTCAGGTTAATCATGAATTATGACTGCCACGGCAAGGACCGAATTATGACTCAGGATGCCTTTGACTGTTAACTTCCATCTGCAGGGGCTCCTTACTTTAACATGCTAACTTTCCCATTCTGGGTAGCATTACCCACACTCCCTCTCCCCTGAAAGGCTCCCCAAGGTTAGGAAAGTCTGCAGAAAAGTATCCTCAGAATCAAGTAAATTATTTATACTTTTCTCACTGAACCCTTAAGATTTGAGTATCACAGAGACTAGTAGGGAGGACTTGTCATTTCCAAGGGCAAATGGTGGTCCTGCTTATCCTAAAACTTCTTTATTTCTATATTTCAGTCATCTCCCACTGCTAGAGAATGAGGTAGATAATCATCCTCTGATATGAGGGGGAGGAGTCAATGTGAACTTAAAATAAAGCTTGTTTCCCTCAAGAATGGCATTGTAATGTTACATAAGTCCTTCAACCTTCCTGGGCCCACGTTTTTCTCTCCATAATACAGCTGTCATTTCATCCAGTAAGCAAATTATGACTCTTAACTGCCTCCGAAGGGCCTTGAGCTCCACATTTGGAAGGCAGAGAAGGCTGAGCAAAATACTAATGTGTGATTGCTTATAATAAAATCAGGAACTCAATTTAGAAGCCTGTAGAAGTTGGATGGGCAAGCTTCACAAAGATGTAAGTAAACATTTAGAGACATCACTGTTCAACAAAGAGCTGATTCTCTTCTAGCACAATCATCACAAAAGGCCATCTCACATCTCTGAAATGGTGTTACAAACAGAACTCAGAATCAGGAGAGGTGGTAAGGCATAGGAAAAGGCCAATGATCTGGACTTGACCAGTCCTGATCCTGTCCCAGCACTAACTAGTTCATGATCTTGGGCAAGTCATCCGTCACTGTGGTCCTTGCTTTCATTGTGTTCATTTTGTTTTCATTGTAAACCGATATAACAAAAACTTATCCTCTTTACAATTTTTAAGTGTATAGTACAGAATTGTTAACTATATGCTGGGCATGGTGTGGGACTACAGATTCTAGAATTTTTTCATCTTGTGTTAATAAAATTATACTCCCTGAACAACAGCTCTGTGTTTTCCTCAGCCTCCAGGCCCTGGTAACCACCATTTCACTTTCTGGTCCAATCAATATTATTGCTTTAGACACCTCTATAAGTGGAGTCATGCAGTACTTGTCTTTTTGTGACTGGCTTATTTAAGTTAACAAATGTCCTCAAGTTTTTTCCATGTTATTGCACATGCCAGGATTTCTTTCTTCTTTAAGGCTGAATAATATCCCATTGCATGTATAAACCACATTTTCTTTATCCATTCATCCATCAACAGACATTTAGGATGCTTCCCAATCTTGGCTATTGTGCATAATATTGCAGTGAACATGAGTGTGCAAATATCTCTTCGAGATCCTATTTTCAATTCTCTTTAATATATACTCAGAAGTGAGATTGTTGGATTGTAAGAGTTCTAGTTTTAATTTTTTTTTTTGAAAAAAACTCCAATCACTCATCATCAGGGAAATACAAATCAAAACCACACTGAGATACCACCTCACGCCAGTCAGAGTGGCTAAAATGAACAACTCAAGAGACTATA
>CM053572.1:115714605-115816743 GCA_028646485.1 Cryptoprocta ferox
AAAAAAAAAAAAAAAGAAAGAAAAAAACTCCATACTGGTTTTCAAAACAGCTGCAGCATTTTGTAACCCTACCAACAGTTTGCAAAAGTTCCAATTTCTCCACATCCTCACCAACACTTGTTATTTTCTGTTTTGTTCTTGTGTATGTTTTTTGTTTGTTTGTTTCTTTTATGTAGTGGCCATCCTAACAAGTATGAAATGATATCTGATTGTGATTTTTATTGCATTTACCTGATGATTAGTGATATTAAGCATCTTTTCATATGCTTTTTGGCCATTTGCACCTCTTCGTTGGATAAAATCTATTCAAATCCTTTGCCCACTTTTTAATCAGGTTATTTGTTTTTTTATTGTTGTTGTTGGATTGTAGGAATTCTTTATGTATTCTGAATATTAATCCCTCATCCAATATAAAGTTGGCAAATATTTTCTCCCATTTTGTGGGTTGCCTTTTTACTCCATTGATTATTTCCTTTGCTTTGCAGAAGTTTTTAAGTTTAATATAGTATTGCTTAACTAGTTTTACTTTTGTTACCTATGATTTTGGTGTCATATTCAAGAAATAATTGCCTATTCCAATGTCATGAGGACATTTCCTATGTTTCTTTCTAGGAATTTTATAGTTTCAAGTCTTACATTTAGGTCTTTAATCCATTTTGAATTAGTTTTTGTATGTGGTATAAGCATCCATCTTCATTCTTTTGTATGTGGATATCCAGTTTTCCCAGCACCATCTGTTGAAGAAAATATCCTTTCCTCATCGTGTAGCCTTAGTATCATTGTCAAAGATCATTTGATAATTTATGTGAGAATTTATTTCTTATCTCTCTATTCAGTTCCATGTATTTTTTTTATGACAGTACCATACTCTTTGGATTACTACAACTTTGTAGTATGTTTCAAAATCAGAAAGTGTGAGGCCTCCAGTTTTGTTCTTATGTCTCAAGATTGTTTTGGTTATTTGGGGACCTTTGAGATGCTATGAAATTTATTTGCCTTTCCGCAAAAAATGCCATTGGGATTTTGATAGGGATTGCATTGAATATGCTTATGGCTTTGGAAAATATGAATATTTTAACAATATTAAGTCTTCCAATCCATGAACATGGAAGATCTTTATACTTATTTGTGTCTTTAATTTCTTCCATCAGTGTTTTGTAGTTTTTCGTGTACAAGTCTTTTACCTCCTTATTATGTTTATTCCAAAGAATTTTATTCTTTTTGGTACTATTGTAAATGAGATTTTTTTCTTAATTTCTTTTTTTTTTTAAATTTCCTTTTTGAATTGTTCAAAAGGATGCATAGACATGCAACCGAATTTCTAGTGCTGGTTTTATATCCTACCACTCTGCTGAATTCATTTATTCGAATAGTTTCTTTTTTGTGTAGCCTCTTTAGGGTTTTCTATATAGAAGATTATGTCATCTGCAAGCAAAGATAATTTTACTTCTTCTTTTCTAATTTGAATGTCTTCTATTTCCTTTTCTTGTGTAATTGTTCTGTTCAGGACTTCCAGAACTATGCTAAATGGAAGTGATGGGCATCCTTATCTTGTTCCTGATCTTCGAGGAAAAGCTTCCAGGTTTTCACTCTTCGGTATGATGTTAGCTGTGGGATTTTCATATATGACCTTATTATATTGAGGTAGTTTCCTTCTATTCCTAGTCTGTTCAATGTTTCTATCATGGAAGAATTTTAAATTATGTCAAATGCTTTTTCTGCATCAATTGAGATGATCATGGGACTTCTGACCCCCATTCTTCTTAGTGTGGTGTATTACATTTATTGATTTTTGTATGTTGAACCATTCTTACATCAAGGGATACAGCCTAGTTGGCCATGCCATATAATCCTTTTAGTGTGCTGTTTAATTCAGTTTGCTAATATTTTGTTAAGGATTTTTTGCATCAACATTCATCAGGGATATTGGTCTGTAGGTTTCTTTTCTTGTAATATCGTCATCTGGTTTTGGTATCAGGGTAATGCTGGTTTTATAAAAGGAATGTGGAAGTGTTTCTTCCTCTTCAGTTTTTTGGAAGAGTTTGAGAAGGATTGATGTTAATTCTTTTTTTTAAATGTTTGGTAGAATTCTCCCATGAAGCCATCTGGTCCTGGGTTTTTTGTTGTTGTTGTTGACAGGTTTTTGATTACTGAGTCAATCTCCTTACTAGCTATAGGTCAGTTCAGATTTTCTATTTCTTCATAATTCCATCTTGGTAGGTTGTATGTTTCTAACAATTTATCCTTTCTTCTAGATTATCCAGTTTCTTGGCATACAATTGTTTACAGAGTCTCTTATGATCCTTTGTATTTCTGTGGTATCAGTTGTAACATCTCCTCTTTCATCTCTGATTTATTTGTCATCATGTTAAAAGGAGATTGTTGAGTTAGATTATTTCTAAGGCCTTTATATCTCTTAAATTCTTTGGCACCTCAAAGAAACATTTTTAAATGTATTATAAAATATTTAAGAGATACAAAACGATATAAAAAAGAATACAATGAATACCTACCTGACTTAAGAAATAGAAGTTATCAAGGTAATAGACAAACTTCTGTGTATCCTTCCCCAACTGTGTTCTCCACCCCAGAAGATCCCACCATTCTAAATTTTGTGTTTTTCATTCTCATGCATTTATTTATACTTTTATTGTACACATATGGATGGATCCATGAAAATTATGTGGTATTTTTGCCTGCTTTTAACTTTGCATCAGTAGTGTCATACTGTATTTATTCATCTACAAGTGGCCTTTGTTCTCTTAACATTTTGTGAGCTTCATCCATGTTGATGCATGTAACACTTGTTCATTTTCAGCCCTGTCTAGTAATGATTATATAAAGGTGCCACCATTTACTTGTGCACTGCTGATGGACATTAGGTGGTTTCCATTTTTTTTAGGCAATGCACTCATATGATACTTGCTGTAATAGTGGGCTACTTGGGGCACAGGGAATGCACATCTTCACCTTGACTAAATAATGCCCTTTTTTTCTAAAGTAATTGAATGGATGTAAACTCCCACAAGCAAGGTACAAGATTTCCCATAGTATGACATTCATACCATCACTTGGTGGTATCAGGCACTTTATGCCCAATTTGATAGACATAAAATGGTAACCTGTTGTAGTTTCACTTGCATTTTACTGATAACCATCATGGTAGTTCATTTTGTCATATGTGTAACAGCCATTCATGTGTCTCCTCTGTAAATTGCTTCTTTATATTTTTTGTCTTTGATTTTTAACATGGATGGACTATATTTACTCCCAATCCCAGGAAAGCCATGGATTGTATGACCAGATCTCACTATTGTGCAGTGCATTCTTGGGGAATTTATAATATAGCTCCCACTTGTACCACAAGAATTTGTAGGCAAGCATCACCTTTCCTCAGTTGCATTTGCTGTAACCATATTTCCTTCACACCAGCCAGTGCAGGTGGAGAATGTGAGTCTCCTGTTAGAGAACTGATACTCGGGGTCCTCATGGCACTTGTTGCTGAGCTGATGCTGATTCTATCCAGATGGCCACCTGCATCACCTGATCTGGAGAGGCCTAAGCATGCACTGAAAGGAGGCTGTGCACACTAATTCTCCGCAGAAAGAGTCATGGCGTTATGGCTCATGCTCTAATACTTAGAATTTCCTGGGTTTTATGAAGAAATGTGTATTCCTGGTATGTTTCACGGTTGCAGAATGCTAACATTTATTTAAAGACGTGTCACAGTGAAACCAAAAGAAACATGCCCCAGGTTGATTTTGGGATTTCTCTCACTGCAACTTTGGAGCAGAGTGTTCACCAAAGAAAGGTTGGCAATGAAGAGGCAAAAAGCCTATTGTATGAATTTTTGTTTAACTGTTCTCATGGAAAACTAATTTTGTCCACCCGGGCTTTAAACAAGTCAGGATGTAAGAGGCAGTGGGTACACAAGATAAATTCAGCTCGGTTTGTGAATCTGTCTAGTCTCTGATTAGTGTGAATTATTGATGCTGTCACTACAAATTGGTGCCCCAGCTATAGTTAGGTTGGTTGGTTTGCAAAGTGTAATGCTAATGTAGACTGGCATGTCCACAGTGGATACATTCCCATTGGAGAATACTAGATGCTCATTGGCAGAGCCCAAAGTGAAAAAAAAATAGAAATTGTGGCTTTGGCATTGAGACACAGTTCATAGGACATTCAAGAAGCAGAGAGGAGTAGGTTTTATTTTCCATAGCTCCCAGTCGCCTTCAAAAATATGTACACACACACATATACATACATCAGTTCAGAAAAGCATAGCTATCCCATGCAGCCCCCATTCTGCTGAGTTTAGTTTGTCCTATTTCAACTTCTCAGTAGCAAGAAAGGCCAAAAGTCAGGGAAATGAAGAACAATAACAACAAAAAGCAAGTTCTATCAGACCTAAAATTCATAAAAGAATAAACAAACATGTTTACCAGAAAACCATAAAGCAAACTAATATGCCATCAACATGTCAATCAATTAACTTATGGAGTGCAAGGTATTCTGCATCTTCTGGATTGGGAGGCTCCTGTGGCTTCCCTAGCACTTACAAGAACAGGTATTTTGGAATAGCCCACACTTGGATGGCTGTTTCAGTTTTCAATCAGGATCTTACATACAGCCAACAAAAGGCATATAGAAACAGAGAGCTAAGTAGAGAAGAAATAGATGACTGTGCAAGACCTGGGCAAAGAGAATCTTTGAAATAAATGAACCTTGACTAATCGATCCATATGCAAATATTTATCTAGGACTCAGTATGTACAGTCAATGTCTATGTCTTATTAGCAGTATGATACTGTCTTTCCCTCTTTGCTTCAGTTTTCTCAGCCATAAATTGGGGATAATAATAGTCTCTACCTTGAAGGATTGTGGTGAGTGTTAAGTGACATAACACATTTAAAGGATGTAGAGCTTTTCCTGATGTGGTAATCAGACAATCAATATTAAGGAAGGAGACAAATCATAAGCACATAGAAACTGAACAACAATAAAGACATCAATACAAGAGATGTCACAGGCAGTGCATTATTAATTGCCAAACAAGTGCTTCTCACCCCTGAATGTCAAAACTGAGGGCACAGAGCTAAGAGAGAGCCAAAAGGAGTTTGGTTTCTCTCACTAGCCAAGCACCTGCCTTTTGCACGTGTCTGAGAAGCTGCAAACTGGGTCCCTCCAGAGACACCATGAATTGTGATGAGCTTTTGGGAAAAAAACCCAGAGCTGCCCCTTAGCATGGAGGTGGTACAGCAGAGTGCTGGAGAGCACAGCCATGGTGCCAGACTGCCCGAGTTCAAAGCCCAGCACTGGCATTTACAACTCATAGGCTTCAGGGAAAGTTATTTAACTCCTGAGTCTCAATTTCATTGTATGTAAATGAGGAAAGATAATAGCATCTAGTTCATAGGTTGGCATGAAGATTAAATGAGAGTGCTCATGTTATGCTTCCAATAGAATACTTGGCATGTACAAAATTATTTCTCATCTAAATTGAATGCTAAACCAGCTGCTTCTTCAAGATCTCCAAGGAAAGAAATTCCACAAGGTGCCCCCATATTCAAAACTTCCTCCTGTGAGAAAATCCTCTCTTTTTAAAGATTTTATAATTGGAGAGGGCCATTAGAGATTTTTATAAACCAACTCATTCTATAGATGAGGAAATTGAAGCCTGGGAAGTAAGCAACATGCCTAAAGTCACCCAGATGGTTAGTGGCAGAGCTTGGGGCTGGCTTCCAGTTCTCCTGACACCCAAATCCATACTCTTCCTACAGAGGCTGAATTTATTGCTTCTCTCTGCAGGCCCTCTCCTCCTGTGATTCCAAACTCACATGATATGGCCATCATCTGCCTGGTGGGGCACCCAACGCATAGTATCCCTCTTCCCCACAAGGGCTGTGGGAAAATTGTGAAATAAAACAAGGGTGCAAACCTGGCCAAAACATCACCTTTATTATTGATAAATGCTAAATTGGAGAATATGGTTTAGTATGAGAGCCAATGAGCCTACAACTATACCTGCCTTCCCCCTGCCCTGCCATTAGGCAGACTCCTACAGACAGCCCCAGGCCATGTGGACTGTAGCACAGAGGAGCAGATTTCCATGTGGCAGACATTTTCAATCCCAAGAGGGAGAAGGAAGACGGGGCTGAGCAGTACATGCCCAAGCATTCTTCCAGAGTTTCTAGAAGAACAGTATGTGCTTCTAGAGTTTCTAGAAACTAGAGTTTCTAGTTCCCCTGCTCCTTTTCTAGTTCCACCTTTTTCCAACTGCCCTTCCCTTCCCTGTTCCCTACAAACAACTTGTAAGCCCATGGCCCCTATTCACTATTCCTATTTCTGTTCACATTACTCATCTTGAACAGATTGCCTGTGCCCTCTGGGTCCCTGAGTGTCAAGTGCCCTCCCATCTTTCAAGACTCAGTTCACATATCACCTTCTGCATAAAACTCTTCCTTCCCTTTCTAATTTCCACCCTCAGCACCTCAGAGTGTAGAATTGGCCAAACCCTTCTGTGTGTTCTGATTGTGTTCAGTACAGACTTTCCTTTCCTCTCAGCCCTTTGAGCACTTTATTCCACTTAATTTCCTATGGCAGAAGCTATATTGTACCTATTCTGGGTTCAAGGCTTTATATAGAACTTTGAACATGGTAGGTTCTCAATAACTTTTGGTTGAATAAATGATAAATACCTTTCCTAGGCATATTATATGATATGAAGCCAAGTCTTGTTTTCTTCTCCTATTAAAGGGTCTCATTCTTTCATTTACCCTTTAAGCATCAATAAGTGTGTGGTACTGTGTTAGGTACCACAAAGATACATAACTCATAGTCTCCCCTTTCTAGAAACGTAAAGTCTACTTGGAGAGATAAGGTATGTTCACAAGAAACAATTGAGTATATGTACATCATTAATACAAATACTTTTTTGTACCCATAGAATGCTTTACAATTTACAAAGCTAGATCTGCATAATCTGCCATTTGATCTAAAGACCACCCTGTGACTCAAAGTGTACTGAGTAGTACCATTTGACAAATTAGGAAATTGCATTTGAGAAGCATCAGGTGATTTACCCAAACACACCCACTTGGCAGATGACAGAGCTGAAGCTTAAACCCATACATTGGCTCCTAACCCACATTCACATTAAGCAGCCAAACAGAAGTGATAAAATGTAGTGTGTTTGGCTATACCCTGAAGGGAGAGTGGTGTGTACACACTCCTAGTGTCCCTATCTTTGGCTAGGTTGAATCCCAACATCCCCACCCTTTCATCAAAATCTGCCAACAGATAAAGCCCAGGGTCTTCCTGCCAAACATATGAAAACAGTTTTTTTAATGTTTATTTATTTATTTTGAGAGGCAGTGAGAGGTCTAGAGAGAGACAGAGAATCCGAAGAAGGCTCCACTCTGTCAGCATAGAGACTGGCATGGGGCTCAACTTCATAAACCGTGAAATCATGACCTGAGTCAAAACCAAGAGTCATAAGCTTAACCAACTGAGCCACCCAGGCGCCCCTCATAGGGAAAGTTAGAGGGAGTTTAGGGGCTGAGAAAAGTATTACCTAAGTTGGAATGTTAGCTATTCAGGTCCATTGAACAAACTAGAATCTGAAAGAAATGCAGATTTGGGTATGCATTATCAATGTCTTTAAAGATTCCTGCTAATCCTAGTCTGCAGATTCCAATCCACAGGAAAATCCTTGTATCAAAAATACCTCTTGAAGACTGTGTGGTATTGTTGTGGAATGAGCACATCTGAGTGGGAACTGAGTCATTTCAAGGCCAAAAGAAGGGATTATAATAAACAAGCCATGAGGTGGAAATCATTCAGATCAGAGAAAGATAGCATTGTTTGTTTCTCCATCTAAACAAGTGACTGTGATTTCACATGTATCTTTAGGTTTCACTTGAAGGACAATTAAGTGTAAAAGGAGAACATTATAAGAAAAAGCTGTATTCTAAATTACAAGACATTTCTGTGCAATAGATATTTAAAACAGAATGGTAAAGTAACCCATAGCTAGAAGCCAAATTCTAGAGCAGGAAGCCAAATTCTGGAGTTCAGACTCTGTGGCATAATAGGAAATTAAAATATATAAATAAAATTAAATTAAACGGTATTGGGCACACCACTACATTGGTCACAATTAAAGAGAGAATTTATAAATTGGAAGGCAGTTCTGAAGAATTCACTCAGAATACAGCTCGGAAAGATAAAAGAGATAAATACGAAAGAGCTATGAGAGACAAGGAGGAAGATTGATAGGTTCCAATGTAGTATGTTTCATTTCAGTGAAAGAAAAAGAGTGGCTGGGGGAGAAGCAACACTTGAAGAAGTAATGGCTAAGAATTTTTAAGAACTGAAGAAGGTCATGGACCCTCCTGATTAAAAGCACATACTGTTGGCTAAAATGAACAAATCAAGAGACTATAGATGCTGGCGAGGATGTGGAAAACGAGCACCCTCCTACACTGTTGGTGGGAATGTAAACTGGTGCAGCCACTCTGGAAAACAGTGTGGAGGTTCCTCAAAAAATTAACAATAGAACTCCCCTATGACCCAGCAATAGCACTGCTGGGGATTTACCCAAGGGATACAGAAGTGCTGATGCATAGGGGCACATGTACCCTAATGTTCATAGCAGCACTTTCAACAGTAGCCAAATCATGGAAAAGAGCCTAAATGTCCATCAACTGATGAATGGATCAAGAAGATGTGGTTTATCTGTACAATAGAATACTACATGGCAATGAGAAAGAATGAAATCTGGCCATTCATAGCAATGTGGATGGAACTCAAGGGTGTTATGGTAAGTGAAATAAGTCAGGCAGAGAAGGACAGACACCATATGTTTTCACTCATAAGTGGAACAGGAGAAACTTAAAGGACCATGGAGGAGGCTAAGGGGAAAAAATTGTTGGGGAGAGGGAGGGAGCAAACCATGAGAGACTCTTGAATACTGAGAACAAACTGAGGGCTGATGGGGGTGAGGGAGAGGGGAAGGGGGTGATGGGCATGGAGGAGGGCACTTGTTGGGATAAGCACTGGGTGTTACATGGAAACCAACTTGACAAACTATAAAAGAAAAACAAAAAACAAAACAAAGCACTTATATATAAAAAAAAGTACATACTGTATACAGGGCAGCATTAAAAAAAAATAATAAATAAAACCAGATAATTCATGGTGAAGATGAAGAACACCAAAGGAGAAAATCTTAAGCTGGGAGCAGATAGGGACCTGTCTTCAGATATCTGAAGAGCTGTGTCTTGGAAGAAGAGTTAATTAGAATACCTCTGAGCCCCTCAGATGGTGACCTAGAACCTAGGAGTAAAAACCACATGGAAGTGGATTTTAAGTGACTTTAAGAAGGGACTTTCTAATAACAAGGGCTTCCCAGAATGCATAGCTTGCCTTATAGTAAGGAAGTGAGTTCTGTTACTAGAAATTTTCCTTTGCACATTAAGGGTCCTAGAGGAAAGCTAGGCAGACATGGGAGCTACTGGATGGTTAGGACCAGGGTGGTAGGATCAGGGCTATATGAGTGGCTTAAACACTGGAAAATGGTACCTGAAGGATGAAGGGAATTAGAAAGAAAAGAGCAGTATCCAAAGGGAAATATGATTTTTACCTCTGTAGTTGTTCATTTGGGTCTGTCCCCTTCCTTGTCATTTTCTGAATGAACTGTATACCTTTCCTCAAATCCTACTCCACAAATTGACCTCCCCTAGAGTCAAGCAGTTTTCTCTTTCATTAACCTTTCTTCTCCCACCTGGATATTTTAGCAGAGCTATTTGCCATCTTGAAACTCATCACCCCCATCACCTTTTCCAGAGGAGATTAGACAGCCAACATAAAACTTACTAGCAATTTCCATTTATGAAGGTGTCATTGAAAGATGTCTATTTCTAAGCCCTTTTCCCTCAATTCCCTGATGTAGAAGACAGAGTGACTGCTCTAAAATGACAACTCAGAGAGCAGGCTTTGGTTTTACAAAGCTCTGTTACGTATATTAACCTCTTCTAATTTTTACCAAAAAAAGGTAAAGCAGTCATTATTATTTCCAGGAAATCAAGGATCAAGCTGTATGGAAGGTGTCAAAAACCAACACTCAGCAACAAATCAAGTGCCTGGGTCTCCAAATCAAGAGACGGTTAATCACCCCAGATGGTTGAAGCCATCTGGTGTAAGAGCAAATGAAGAAGAGATGGATCTAATGTTCCAAGTTGCTTCCAGGAAGGATATTTTTGTCTACTGGGCATGTATCTTACCTGCCTCCTCCCCATATTACCCTGAGTAGGTTCTGTATGTCCCTAACCCTCCCCAGCTGACATGCAAAAGAAATATTCCCAGAAAGCCATGGTTATGGTAGTTAAGAGAATTAGTAATATCCATCAGCGCTAAACCCTGGTAGAGAGAAGGTGTTCAGTAAATGTGTATTGCATTGAATTAGAATTATAGCTCAGACTTGTTATGGGCTAAATCAACCAACAGTGGGTTGGCCAGGGAAACCAACCAGTGTTTTTCTATCCCCAATGCTCACTGTGCTATAGCTACTCTGGCCTTCTTGTTGTTCCTTGACCAATACCTAGTTCATTCTTGCCTTGAGTCTGGAACATCCCTCCCCTGCTCTCTCACTCCTTCAGGTCTCTCTCCAATAAGGTATTCCTGAGATATAATCCCAGCCCCTTCTGGCATACCTCGTTCCCTTGCCTTTCTTTAATCCTTTCCATGGCATTTAGGATCATCCAACATATCCTACATTTCACTTGTTCATTTGTGGTTTACCTGTCTCTCCTGTCCAGGGTTTGTTTCCTACAGGTTCCCCAATAGTGCTCAAGATGTATTTCTTGAAGGAATGAATGAATGAATGAACATATTCATTTGCAATACTGTTTCTGTGGGCTTCCACATTCAGACAACTTATTTTCAAGCTGGCTTTTGGGACCTAAGTCAGTTCATAAATATAGACCTTGTGGAAATTTTTTATGTACTAATAATGAAATACAGAAATAATTTTTAATGAGGCTAGTCTTCCCTCAGGTCATGCTATGCACCACGCAAACCCTGAGATAGGTACAAGGAAGAAGACTCACAGAGCCTCCTGGGTCAGCTTGAAGCTGTGTGAGGACAGAGTGGGTGCTTTGCTGAGTGGGGGCGTAGAACTGAAAAAGGGAGAAGACATCCAGAAGGAGAACACCAGCCCATCAGCCTGGAAACCTAGAATGTAGTTTGTATCTTGGACTGCATTGGGCAGTGTGGACCAGACAGTCTCAATTATGGTCCCAAGGAATCCACAAAGCCAGGAAGGAACAATTGAAAGGGAGGATCCCAGGGGCACACAGAAGAATGGAGAAGTGTATGTGACAAGGAGAGCTGATGGAGGAGGAGGACAGAAGAGGCTCACTGGAGGAGGTGGTCCTGCTGCTGATCTGGAAAGGTGGGTAGGTTCACAGCCTCAGGAGAGAAGGGGGCAAGGAGGGCCTGTTCTGACCTGGGCCAGTACAACTACTGCTGAAGAAATGGGGCCCAGGGTGCTGCAAACACAAAGCTCTGTGCTAGCAAATCTAAAAATACCGACCCTCCATTTTTTTTCTTTCCCTCTTGGTCCCTTTTCTTCTCACCCTTCTTCCTATTTTCTTCTTTCTCTGATTATCCTTTTTGGCAACCTTGGACTCATTTGCTCATCCCTTGCCCTCCCCAGGGAATCTCTTCCTCTGGGGGTGGGTCAAAACCTTGCTGGACTCCCTGCTGTTCAGGTACAGGTTGGCAGCAGCTCCAAAGGCCTCCCATCCCCCTCAACTCAGCTCTTTCAAATGCCAATTAACAGGTGTCAGCAATGCTGGCCCGGACTAAGAGACCCATGTCTGCATAACAACCCAACTATTTTGGCTATCCATCCCGCAAGCATAAATATGGTGGTGTTTGAGCTCCGGGGGCCTTCGGAGTTTACAAGTATGCTGTCAAGCTCTCTCCACTGGCCTAGCGCTTGAAGTGCTGCCAGAAAGTGAGGGGACTCCTGTGCTTTTATGTGTTCCCAAGCGCAGTCCGCTCTGGCTCCGGGAGGAGCCCTCTGGGGACCACGTGTCGGTGTGAATCTCAAACAGCAAGCTGACATTCCGGTTGGGAGTGTGACAGTGCATGCCTGGGTGATGATGCCAGGGCGGCAGGTGACACGGGTCCACCGCAGAGGGGGAGAGTAGTCGGAGTGGCTTCCAGTTACATGTCCTCAGAGCTCTGAAGGATGGCATCAGGGTGGGGGGAACAGTTATAAACCGAGGTTACAAAACCGGATGTCCTGATCAAATTGAGACCACTGAGGTGGGGCATTATGAGCATAGACTCCACCGATGTTCCCCCCCAAAAAAGCATCTGACTTGGACTGACCTAGGATTAAAACATTGCAAGCCAGAGAGACAGACCACACTCAGAAAGACAAAGAGGAGGCATCATCCATATGATGTGCCCTAGATGCCTCCCTGAGAATTCCTCTTTCGGGTACCCGGCCCCCACCCCTGCCCCCACCCCCATCCTAGGCCTCACGCCCACCACTGAGGTTCTAACTCAGGGTAAACATCTGAAAACAGAGTGGCTGCCAGGGAGGAGAAAAAAGAGGCGAGGATGGAATGGGATGGGGTGGGGCATGGCGACAGGAAGAGCTCAAAAGATTCTCAGGTTGGGCGACTACCAAGGTTGGCTTGTCCGGGAGGGCAGTTTGGCCGCGGCCCTGTGGGCATGGGGGGAGCAGGTGTAACACATGCTTCTGCCGGTGGGGGCAGCATGTCCTCTGCCTGCTCCGGGTTCAGATCTAAGTTCGTGGGACCTTTTATAAACTTGATTCCACTCCAACAGAACTGTATCACAGTGTCTGGTCCACACTGCCCAATGCAGAGGCATGAATTCTGAAACTGGGTGAAAAACTGCCTCATCTGCTTTGTGTTCTTTACGCAAGTGGGAGGAAGCCACAGAAGGAGGTCTGGTCCAGGGGCTATTGAGACCTCCCCCTCAGGATCAGCCTGGTTATGGTTTTGTGATCACTGTTCTAGAAACTCCAAAGAGGAAGGCTTTCCTGATTTCCCCCGCTCTCTCAACACTTGTCACAGAAGCCTAACATATTATAGATTTTACATTCATGGGGACCAACACCCTGAGTCAGAACAAGATCGTTCAAGATCATCATACTTCCCCTTGGTCCCTAATAATCTTTCTGCAACACTACTCCTTGTTCTGTATTGTACATACCTCATTATCGTATTGAAATGATAAAGCATGAAAAGTATAAACCTTAGGAAGGTTTCCTTTTCCCTGAGGTAGACGATAAACTCTTTGTGAGCAAGGATGGCCTTTATTCCTTCACTCTCTGGTCCTAATTTAATTTATAGCCTCTCTTCAGTGCCTACTTCAGATGCTCCTGGCCCCTGACGTTTGAAGTTGAAAGAGAGAGTCTGCACAGCCCTGAACTGCCCTGAGAAACGTGCGGATGAGCCTAACAAGAATCCCAAAGACAATGTAGAGTCTTGCCCTTTGTCTGTTTGGACTAGAAAGTAGTCATCTGCCTCTAAGTGAAAGCCAGATGCCTGTAGAGGTGAAATAGGAAGCTTTCAAAAGGATGAGGTCAGTTCTCCTGAAAAGAAATCTTAGTAGATGAAGACAGAAAACAAATAATTTCACCCAACATGAGAAAAGCAATCTATTTCTCAGCTCCACAGTGGCCAGAGGGCACTGAGTTATAAAATCTGAAGGCCGTCTAGGTTTTAGAAGGTTGTCAGTGGGGGTAATTTCTATTGCACAGTGAGTGCATGCCCCCAAGATGGCCAAAGGGGAGTGTCAGAGCCTCACATCTTGGCCCTTTTTGGGGAAGGCCACTCTGGGCAGATATTTTGCTGATCATAATCACTTTTATATGTAACTGGACCTTAATTCATTTGGTAGTTTGAGCTACGGAAGGGCGGCACAGATTAGAGAGCTATGTCTGTAACTGACGAAATCTGCGCCTGGCGTGCATTTGTGGGGAAATAAAAATAAAATGAGGCTCATCTGAAAAATGCCTGGACTGAAATTAGCCGTCTCCTGACCGGTCACGCATGGAACTTGTCGGAGATGACCAGGACAGAAAAGTGAGACCTGGGCACAGATCGGGCCGCGCTGCCCGCCAGGCTCCTGGGAGCCTGTCATAATTTATAATGGATTATCTTAGGAAATAGATGAGGACAGCTTGTGTTCAGGAGCCAGGAAGGACTAGTTTGGTTTAAAAAAAAAAAAAAAAGCCCCCAAAACATGTGTCAGAAGTGCATGACCCATTGTTTATTCCGCAAGATATTTAATGCCTTGACTTGGCTTGAATTAACTCATCAAATCCTATGCTACGAACATGACTTTTTTTGAAGGGAGCTAATGCAGCCAGGCCAGGTAAATGGTGCCTCTTTCTAGCATTGGTTTGGGGTTCCTGCCTGTACTGTTTGCTGTAAGCTAGCTCTCCTAATGAACTGGAGTTTTCCACTTTATGCTTTGAGTTTCAAAATCTGGGGCTTACACACACACACACTCACACACACACACACACACACACACACACACACACACACAAACACCCCAAAGGTATATTCCCTCTGTGACTTCTCTTTCCTTCCAACACTGTGCTTATTGTCCACTTCGTGTGATTTCATCAAATGTTACTGCTCCAGACCAATGACATTTGGTAGCACAGAGAAGAGAAAGGGCAGGAGCATTGCTGACTTTTCTCTGGGCCATGTGACAGGGCATTGCATATAATCTGTTTACTTTCACAAAGACTCTTGAAGGTAGTATCATTCTGCTGATTTTATTGATGAGGCCACTGAGACATGAAGAGATTACATGACTGCCAAGATCTACCAGCCAGTAAGTGGCCTCGCTAGGCTTTGAACCCAGAACTCAGGGCACAAGCTTGGGCCTGGGCCTGTGCACCCGGTCAAGGTGAAGTCAGAATCCTGCTGTAACTGGGCAGGATCTGCAATGCTGGAAGTTCAATGCAGCAGCCAGCTCCATCTCAATCTTTAGCTCCTAACCTAGTCCTCAAAGGTTTCTTTTTCTGGAACGATTATGGAAAAAATGCACTTCAAACCTGCAAAGGTAATGGTAATTAAACAACTCATGTTCCATTGTCAGCCTGGTTTCTCTGCCTCAGTAGAAAGTCTACTGGGATGTTTCGTAAGGCTGACAGAGACACATGATGGGCGTCAGGCTTGTGCACAGAGCTTCCTCGAAAGCTTGGTCATTAACAGCTGCATTGATCTGTGATAACAGTCATCTTTAGTGCACTGGAACAGAGGTGCAGCCTCTGGAGTGTATTTGCATTTCAGCCACTCTGGGCATGAACGCAGCCGCTAGTTCTTCAGGCAGAGGAACTGCACTTCTGCCTCTGTAGAAAGAAAGACCAAGAGGCTATTTTGTCCAAAATGTATCTAATCGTGTAGTGCATGAGAGA
The DNA here is from genome assembly GCA_028646485.1 of Cryptoprocta ferox. Lineage (NCBI taxonomy): Eukaryota > Metazoa > Chordata > Mammalia > Carnivora > Eupleridae > Cryptoprocta > Cryptoprocta ferox. The sequence goes on from CM053572.1 coordinate 115,730,084, forward strand.
TGAAGTACAATCTTCACACCTAGATTTTGGGGGAGGCTTCCGGGTTGAAATGAAGGACTGACAAGAAGCCTGAATGCAAAGTATAGTCTCAACTTCCCTGTATGACCCCATCTATGTCAGCCAGCAATGGAGTGTGTGTGTGTGTGTGTGTGTGTGTGTGTGTGTGTGTCTGCCTGTGAGTGAGAGAGAGAGACTGAGGCGGGGAAGGTGAGCACTTACTGAGGAAAAGTTCCATGTGCTCCTCCACCATATCTTGTGTTGTTTATGGAATAAAGGAAATAGGAGGTTATCCACTGTTGAGAGATTTCAGAAATGTGTCCCTAACTTTACTCCTGCTTAGCAGAGGCATGAATTCTGAAACTGGGTGAAAAAAAAAAAAAAAAAAAAAAGAAAACAACACTGAACAGCCACCTACCATGTGCCAGGCACCATGTAAGGCTCATCCTCCAATCTTCTTAATCCTCATTAATATCTCCTCTGAAATATTAGTCTCTTTTTAAAGATGAAGGAATTGAAACTAAGACAGGTTAGGTTACTTGCCAAACATTACATAACCAGTAGGCAGCGTAGGATTCAAGTCCATGTGTGTCAGACTCCCAAGTTGAACTTTGTTCCCTATTAAAATATGACTGTCTCTGGGAAAGGTGGCACCCTGGTAGACCCTGTCAGTCATTTACACTGTAGTCTAATGAATCCATCCTACCCTTTCCTGAGAGAAAGTTTTGCTTAAAAGGCCTAATGATCCTAGATTCCACAAAGGGAAAGATTCCGGAAGAGAAGATGGTGGTGACAAAGACGCGTATCAATCACTTCCCAGATTTGCCCAGCCCTAAATTCCCTGGCAGTCTTAACAAGCAGGTGAAAGGGGGAAGGGAAGATATGACATACAATGTCTTCCTTTGATTTTAATTTCTGACAAGATAGTGAAGAATGGAAATGCTGTTAAGTTTCCAAGAGCAATGACGTTGAGAAGGGAGACAGGGCCTTATTGGTAGTTGCGTGTAGTACAACTCAAGGTACAAAAGTGGCTGACCCCACCTGGGGCCACAGCATGGCTCTGGGGCTGTGGGGCCTCTAGGCTGAGTAGGTCTAGGAATTATTCCTCCTGGTCTCTTTCCTCAAACCAGCCTGCTCAGCACCACACTCTTGGCCCCTGGGATGTAGCGTTGTGGGTGCCCACAGAGCACTGGAACTGGCTTTCTCATGTCCAAGCTGTGTGGCCTCCAGCATGTGACTTGCTCTCCTGTTTCTTCATTTGTAAAATGAAGAAAATCATAAAGCCCACTTCACAGAGTCATTGTGGGAATGATGGGCATGGCACTTAGCAAATGGTAACTAAGGCTACACAGGATCGCAGTCAGGTTACATGGGGAATTGGGACGGGAAAGCTGTGGGGCCAAGCTGACTTGAGCCATCGATGTCACTTTAGTTGCTACTCAGTATGAACAGAGGGGCAGTGGAAAGGACCATCAGCTCCAACACCAAACTACCTTCTTTACCCAACGCCACAGTGTCTGAAACTCCACATTCGGGATACATTCCTTTGGCAACTGCCCCAAGCATCTTTTCACTAATTCCTCTGATGGATAGTCCATGAAATCTACCAATTAATTAAAGCCACCAATGCCAGCTACCCATAGGAATTATCTGGGCATAATAATAATAAATGCTGATGCCTGGGTCCCACCCCAGACCCTCAAAATCAGATCTCTGCGAGGGGCTCAGGCACTAAACAAAAATACTTGCCAGGTGTTTCTAAGTTGCCAAATGTGTAGCCAAGGTTGAGAACTCCTGCGTTAAACTATTTCCCTCCAGAAGAATGCAAGCACCAGAAGACGAAGGAATACAGCACAGTGTCCTCAAAGCTTACCTACGCACTTGGCACAAAAACAGTTACCCTACAAGTTCATTGTTGTTGTTGTTGTTGCCGAATAAAAATAAAGACATTGGTGACTCTAAATGGACTGCAGTGAGACCCAGAATCAAGGTAAGGGACAAAGGGGCATAAAAGGCAGAGAGAGGAGAAATAGGCTCTGGGTTATTACATAAAAGCAAGTCACACTTCTAAGGAAATTCAACTACTCGTTACTCTAACGATATTTCCAAAAGCAAGATAGACCCCCTTGGAAGGAGGTGCAGATACCACATGAGGACTGCAGGGGGCAGGGGGGAATGCTTCTTTAAGTTTCTAGAAGTAACAGAATATAAAGAGATAATTTTTCAATTAAATATTTCCAAAAGTCCCATTGGCAGTTAGAAGAAACAGAAAACCACGTGCTCTGCAATCAAAGGGCTCTGGCTTCAAATCTCACACCTCCCACTTCTTAAAAGCATAACCTCATGGAAGGAGGCTGGGTTTCTTTTTTTATATATATATATTTTTAAAGTCTCTCTGATCCTCAGTTTCTACATCTATAAAAGCATGAGTAATATTACAGATCTCCCAGGGATGATAAAGGATGCTAGGTGAACTTGCCGGCGCATAGTGGGTGACTGACTGATGCATGTAAATCCCCCTCTCTGCTCTCTCCATTCCATCCTAGCAAACAAGGTGATTCATGACTCTAGAGAGAACACCTTTTCTTTTATTTATTTATTTATTTATTTATTTATTTATTTATTTATATAATTTATTGTCAAACTGGCTTCCATACAACACCCAGTGCTCATCCCAACAAATGCCCTCCTCAATGCCCATCACCCACTTTCCCCTCTCCCCCACTCTCCATAAACCCTCAGTTTGTTCTCTGTGTTTAAAAGTCTCTTATGGTTTTCCTCCCTCCCTGTCTGTAAAATGAGGAATCAGCTTAGTGATTGCTACATTTCTGAACGCTAGTTGCTGTGAGAATGTTTGGGAAAGGTGAGGTGAGTGTATGAATCCTCAAAAACACAAGAAAGAATTGTACAAGAAAAGGCCAGGTCCACAAAAATCAGTCCCATAAAATTGGCAGATAAACCATGAAATAACCATGTGGTAGTTATGCTGACTTGAGAAAACATGGGGGGTATGTCTTTCTTTTTCTAGGGCCTGGAATAATGTAATCAAGATTGGAATTACCTCCTTTTTTATAGGAGGTACTGACTCAACTGTAATGGAAAACTGTAATCACTTATCTAATATTCTCATAGTAAACTTTCTATTCAAGGTTTTCAATCAGTCTTTGTTTATTTTGGATACTTTCTATTTTGCTAGAATTCTATATCAATTTATCTATGGGCTTTTTAGCTATGCCTAGTTGCATTATCATAGTTTTTTATGGTTGCTCTGTGGATTAAGAGGCATATTATTAACATTCTGCAGTCTCCTTGGAGTTAATATTCTTGTACATTGCAATTGTATAGGTCAATTCCCCCCTACCCTGTACTGTATGCAATAGTTGTCATAGGTAATTCATCTGATATATGTTATACACTCACAAAATAATGTTAAAATGTTATAATTTTTGCTTTAACCAGACATATGTCTTTTAAAGAATCTAGAAGAAAAAAAATCTTTTATATTTACTCAGATATTTACCATTTCTGATCTCCCTCATTCATTCCTGGAGATCCACATTTCCTCTGTATCTTTCCCCGTCTGTTTTATGAACTTCTTTTAGCTCATTCCTATAGGGCAGACCAGCTAATGACAAATTTCTTTGGTCTGAAAAAAAACCATTATTTTCAAAGGATATTTTCATGGAATATAGATTTCTGTCTTGCTGGGCTTTTGTTGGTTTGTTTTGTTTTTCTTCCAAAACTCTAAGATGTCCAGTTGTCTTTTTTTTTTTTTTTGAAGAAAGTTATTTTTGTTTATTTATTTGAGAGAAAGAGTCAGAGAGAGAGCAGGGGAGGGGCAGAGAGAGGGAGAGACAGAATCCCAAGCAAGTTCCATGCTGTCAGTGAGGAGCCCCCAACATGGGGCTCAAACTCATCAAGAGTTTCATGAGATCATGACTTGACCTAAAATCAAGAGTTGGATGCTTGGGACTCCTGGGTGTCTCAGTTGGTTGAGCGTCTGACTTCGGCTCAGGTCATGATCTCACAGTCCATGAGTTTAGGCCCTGCATCGGGCTCTGTGCCGACAGCTCAGAGCCTGAAGCCTGCTTTCAATTCTGTGTCTCCCTCTCTCTCTGCCCCTTCCCCACTCGCACTCCGGCTCTCTCTCTCAAAAATAAATAAACATTAAAATATTTTTTTAAAAAAGAGTTGAATGCTTAACCAACTGAGCCACCAGGCACGCTGATGTCTAGCTGTCTTCTTAGCTCCATAGTTTCTGATGAGGCAGGAAATCATTTGAAATACTATTCCCCTCTATATTATGTGTCATTTTCCTCTGGTGGTTTTCTTTCTTCCTTTCTTTTTTAATGTTTATTTTTAAGAGAGAGAGAGAGAGAGAGGAGAGAGAGAAACAGCACAAGCAGGGGAGGAGCAGAGAGAGAGGGAAACACAGAATCCAAAGCAGGCTCCAGGCTCTGAGCTGTCAGCACAGAGTGCGATGCGGGGCACTAACTCGCGAGCAGCAAGATCATGACCTGAGCTGAAGTTGGATGCTTAACCAACTGAGCCACCTAAGTGCCCCAACTTTTTGTTTTTCATACTTATTTCCATATTCCAATTCAACACCACTATCACCCCCAGAGACAAAACAATCCTGTCTTTCAGCTGCAAACTTTAGGAAAAAAAGGCGTGAGATGGTGGCCAGACTGGCTTCTCTAAGATCAAAGAATAAACTATGAACACTGACATTTGGAAGCCCACTGTGGTAGGCTGAATAATGGACCCCCAAAGATGTTCATATCCTAATTCCCAGAACCTGTGAATTGCCTTGCATTCGCAGATGTAATTAGGTTAAGGATGTTGAGATGGGGAGATTATCCTGGATTGTTTGGGGTAGGTCCAATGTAATCACAAGGGTCCCTGAATCATGAAAGAAGAAGAGAGAACAGTTAGTATCACAGTGATGCGATGTGAGAGAAACTCAACCAGCCATTGCTGACTTTAAATATGGAAGGAGCCATGAGCCAAGATATATAGGCATCCTCTAGAAGCTGGGAAAGGCAAGGAAACAGATTCTTCCCTGGAGCCTCTAGAAGGAATACAGCCTGCTAACATCTTTATTTAAGCCCACTGAAACCCATTTTAGACTTCTGACCTCCAGAAACATAAGGTAATACATCTGTGTTGTTTTTAGCCACTTAAGTTTTTGGTAATAGAAAACTAATATACCACCATCTGGATGCTAATATTCTTTTTCTGAAAACTTTTTTGATTGCACTGACCTATTAACTCAATAATTGAGAAGAATGTTTCATAAGCCAAAGGATCTTCTGAGTATGCCACTTAGTTTTCTGAACTACATTAATTTCCTCTTTGTCTATATATTAGTACCTAATAAGCTATAGATATAAAATCACCAGTAGAGGCCATACCTAACACAGGGTGTAGCAGCATAAAAGTGTTCAAGGTAGAGGTTTCACAACTTATTTTTCTCTACTTGTTTTATTCTTTAAATTTTAATTCAGCATTTTGTGTAATGGTGATATTCAAAAAAATTAATTAACTAGTACAACATGGGCCACCACCAATCACAGAATAGATCCTGGCCAAGATGTCTTGCCAGTGCACACCTGATGAAAATAGGCCCTGATATCAAATGTCCTATAAATTACAGATACCTCCTTTTACATATGTATATGGATTAGGTCTAAATAATTCATCTTTGCTGCTTTGTAATACCTCCCACTTCCCAATCGTCAATTAGAATCCATCATATGTAGAATGGTCTTGCATAGATCTCAGTGAGAATTTCTACTCAAATATAGTTAAAATAGCTAGGGAAGTGGATTCCAGAACTCTGGACCTGCCACCAAGAATCTTTGAAGTACAAAATAAATATCTAAGTATTTTTGGCAGAATTGCACAAGTAATCATAGCTGCCATGATGGAAAACTACCTAGTGGAATAAAAACCCCAAGGAAAGTAGGTCTCACCTGCCATATCAGGGGTCCATAAATCAAATAAAACAATATGAATAAGAATCTGCTGAGTTGTTTGAAAAATAAAGAACAGAGGGGATATTTGGTCATTGGCTGGTGTCAATTCAGGGAATAGTTGGAACTGTAGACCATGGTAGGGAGTCCATTCCCCGTGGATAAGAACACCTATCAGTGCTTGGGACAAATCTCTACTGTGTGCCAAATGCTGAGTTTGGTCAAAGTTTCTGTTGGACCTCACCCCAAGCCCTGCTCCCACTCTGAACTACTGCAGCATCCTGGTGTTCTTGTGTTGCCTCTTGGAGTCAAAGACATTTCAGTGAGGTGACTTGTCAGAACCTGAACTTCTCTAACTATGACGCTTGTCCTGAATTGCTTGTTCCATCTTTTCTCTCCTAGATCATTACATTTATCAAAATGTAGAATTACTTTATGATTAGCTAGGTCTTTCAAATACTTAATGAATAAATAGCTGCCTTTACCACTGCCACAGTTGATTATCATCCCCCCATTCAATATTCATCAATCAAAACCATAACAATTTCACTAATAAAAGCTCTAATCAAGAGGCACTTCCTGAAAAGACATGGAGAAAACAAATGCATATTACTAAGTAAAAGAAGCCAGTCTAAAAAGGCTTTTATACATATTGTGTGATTCCAGCCATATTATATTCTGAAAAAGCAAAACTACAGAGTCAGTAAAAAGATCAGTGGCTTCCAGGACTTAGAGGAGAGGACTGAATAGGTGGAGCACAGGGGATCTTTAGGGCAGTGAAACTGTTCTGTATGATACTGTAATGGTGGATACAAGTCCATATACATTTGTCAAAACTCATACAATGTACAACACCAAGAGTTAACTCTAATGCAAACTATCTATGGATTTTAGGTGATAATGGTGTGTCATTGTAGGTTGTAACAAATCATACTACTCTGGTGGGGGATATTAATAGTGAGGGAGGCTGCGCATGCTTGGGTGCGAGGATATATGGGAACTTACTATACTTTATGCTCAGTTTTGCTGTGAAACTAAACTTCTCTAAATAATAAATTCTATTTAAAAAGTCATCTCCTTCCAGTATCTCTAGTGGGTCCTCTGTACATTTGTCACAAACACCAAGCTCCTTGGTCTAGCACCAAATGCTAACCTTAGGCTACCAACATCTTTCCTCCAGAAAAAAAAGTCTTTGTTTTTCCTACATCCTCCCTGTGCTTCTCATCTTTATGAGACATGAAACCTTTATGTCTCAATTGTTCTTTCCTCTGTCTCCATCTTAGAGTCCTTCAAGGTCCATTCAAAGACCACCAATGGTCTTTCACTACCAATCCTCCCTTCATCATCTACACATTCAGAACTTATATTTTCTACCAAACTCCAATAGCTGGCATCTCTATGGCATCACTTTCTACGTTGTTTTTTTGGTGCTCATAGCTCACTCAAACTAATAGATTGTCAGTATGGAGGACTATCTGTGATGCATCTATGCATCTCCCGTGGCACCTAACATAGTGCCTTAAGAAAGAGTTGCTAAGCAAAAATTTAAACACATAACGTATTTACTGTGCTATACTACTCCAAAATTACACATGCATTTTATTAGCTTCCATTCTGGATAATTTTTTTTAATTTTATTTATTTTGAGAGAGAGAGAGAGAGAGAGAGAGAGAGAGAGAGAGAGAATCCCAAGCAGGCTCTGCACGGTCAGTGCAGAACCCAACATGGGGCCTGAATTCATGAACCAAGAGATCATGACCTTAGCCAAAACCAAGAGTTGGACACTTAACCGACTGAGCCACCCAGGCACCCCTTGGATAAAATAATTTAACTGAAAGGAATAAAGTAAAACTTTTCAGGAGACTCATTAGTGAGAAGAGAAGATAAACATGTTCATCCATCAATCATACTTTAATAGCCCCATATCTATACTTATAACTATATAAAAAGTCACATCATACTCCTCAAACACATCTCTTCCCTTTGTAGTGGAAGGAAGAGCTGGATTCATGGAAGGTAGTTGGGGAACAGACGTTGCTGGTTTCTTGGCCATCATCCAATCCTCCTTTTCCTTTCCTTTTGTTCAGACATTCACCCTTTCCTTGACTCAGAGAGCAAATATTGATTAATCATAACTAATTATTGTAATGTCATCTCCTTTGTCAGTGATTGGTTTTAAAAAAAAAAAGCATGGATCCAATCTTGGCCAATGTTACATAAGGACTTGCTTGGGCGATTCTGAGATTCCCTTTCAGATAAAAACAGATACATGAGAAAGACAGCCTCTCTTCTGCTGGACATCCTATAGATGTCATAAAGAACCTACAAAAGTCTGGATTATCTATTCTATAAGATGTCGACTACTGTAAAGTTGTCAATCTCATAAATTCAGGCTTCGCTAATTTCATATTTTCAGTAAGACAGGTACTTAACTGAATTTTACCTTTGCTTTAAAAGAATTTTATAATACCAATCACAGTGTAAATAACATTTTAGAAAGCATAAAGAGAGGTACTAGATAAAACAATGAATAAATGGATGGATTGATTATATTATACTTCGTTCATTCATTCATCTGTGAGTTGATAAACCCCCATTAGCTGTGGTTACAAAGCCCCATCTCTGATGAATCAGGGAATCAGCATGGCCAAATTGTGTCAAAATGACCCTTTTTTAAACAAAGTATGCCTTCTCCTGGAATGGTAGATAAAGGCACTAATAAGAGCATATATTAATTTTATCAAGGCATTTGAAACACCTTCTACAGTAACATTTCTTTTGATATAAATTTTTGTACAAAATATTCTATAATTCAGTCATTAATTAACAATAATGATTATTAAGACTGATGTCTAAGCAAGTCAAAATTCATGAGATACAAACCTACTTCCTAGTGATTTCAAAATGTCCTGTTCTGTGTGACAAACCTTGAGGTCATAAAAGAAAGCCCCTCTTTTAAGTATAAAGTGTTATTGATTATTCCTTGCTTTGGAATAATTGGACAATGGGACACTGATTCACATTTTTTTAAGGGATTACAAGGGGACAAAGAATATAAAAATTCAGCTGATCAGTTTCAAAAAAAAAATCATTAGATTTGGTCCATGTGTCACAGTAGCTCCCTTCCTTTTCCCAGAAATGTTCTTGGTATTAATTTTGAACAGTTGAACTTCGGAAAGTCTGCACATCATTAGTGTCAGTGGATGCACAACAGAGTAATCATCACATGAGGACAGCGTATTACAGATTGGCACACTTTCTGAAAAAAAATCAAACAGAAGGAAAGAGAGTCATGGTAGTGGGTTTATCTCTTGGATATCCTTCCTGACAGGCAACTAGTTGGTGTTAAAAGTTTGGTGTCCATCAGCTGTCACTGGCTGGTCAGCAGCAATTTTCTCAGTGCTGTTCCCATGACGCAAACAAACAGACACTACTTTTGTTCTACTTCACCCCCACGCCTGACAGGCACAAATGCCTTCTTGATAGATTGGCTCCTGGAACTGTGCGGCCCCCACAGCTGATTTCCTTTCTGGCAAGCTGCCTCCTGGTAAACACCGATGGGATGAGCAAGAGGATGTGTGGGTACAGAGCAGTGATACAGGGCTTTGACTATGATTATGCTTTTGGTCATCATCATTTCCAAATTGCATATTATGAACACAGATTGTATTGGGGATGTTGAGGATGGAGGGAAAGGCTTGTGCGTTTCTATTCAGGGAACAGTTATCAGAGTTTACTATCTCCAAACTTCTATTCCTTTAGAATTGGAGGAGGAAAGGACACAGAGTAGAGTCCTCCTATCCCTAGAAAATAATTAGAGATTCACTCCTGGCTCAGTTGCATCCTTACCCCTCCCCCTCTTGGCTTTCTTTTACAGTCCTTTCACCCAAATTGGAAGATAGGCATGTTTCTTTATTTTAGGGCAATTCTCTCAGATGCAGATTCTGAAGGTTTGTTTTATAAGGGGATAGAGGAAGATGAATGGTGGACAGGGAAGGGGAAAAAGCCAAGTACAGCTGTGATTTTAGGGAAAGTTTCACAAAGGGTATTTGAGGTAAAAAAAATGTAAAAGAACTAAATACTATAGGGTGATATGTTTATTAACTAGTCAATAGTAATAACATTCATCCATTTGAAGTTACTTTTCTCTCTAAAGGAAAAATATGGATTGGTTAATTTTTCTCTAATTTGTTTTACAAGTTGCTCTTTCTTTTACTAAACAGATTTGTTTGTATGTATTTTGAAGAAAATCCAGTTGTTCATTAAATTGCTATACAGTTTTATATATTACACTTTCTTACTCCTTTGTTCTAACTCAGAAAATACATTTCTGTGGAATGAGGAGGAGAATATGCTCAGCTTATTTAACAAAGACTGGTGAAAAATTATCCAAAACATTTCCCTTCTTGGGCTGTCTGGGTGGCTCAGTCAGTTGAATGTCTGACTCTTGATTTTGGCTCAGGTCATGATCTCACGGTTTGTGAGATCACGCTCCACATGGGGTTCTGCGCTGACAGTGCAAAGCCTGCTTGGGATTCTCTCTCTCTCTCTCTCTCTCTTTTTCTCTCTTTCAAGATAAACAAATAAACTTAGGGAAAAAAACCCACAATGTATTTCCCTTCTAGGTCAAAAAAGTATGGTCTTTTACTGAATGTAAAAGATGGCCAGTGAGTAATTGAAAATGCTTCTTAAGTCAGCCCTTACTCTGGAAATCAGAAAAAGAAGCAGATTTGAAGAAGTTCAGATCTGAAAATTTTGACACTAGGAAAATCAAGTCAACAAGTAAAGCTGCTATCAAAGAACGTAAACAAGGCCATTTGCAATTTATTCACACCTAATTCTTCAGCTCTTCATTCACTCACTTTCTCAACATCCAATGAGCAGCTAGTATATGCAAAATTTTGGACTGGGTGCTGAGTAGAACATTAGGCTTTTTACTAAAAGTTTGAATCATTTGTGGACCTGAGCTATTACTGAAATCATAGACCAGTAAAGCACATTATATCAAGAGAACATGAAATTGAACAAAGCCACTTTTTAAAGGCCCCCTTTCAATATCAGGTTGACCGGCTCTTCCTATTTGCCCAACTCCTAACCTTTAGAAAGATTTTTCTTATTGCTGATAAGGCCAGCTGGTGATCACCCTGTCTCCCCTCTATAGTGCATAAAGGGTGTCTTTGTTTTCCTCAGCATGAACTTAGAGGCAAACCCAGGGAACAGTGAAACACCCAGGATGGAAGTGAGGTGTCTTTGTGACAGTAAATTCTTTCTTTGGCCCCCATTATCGAGATCAACATGACTGAGTCACCGGTGGATGAAACCAATGATTGTTTTACTCTGCTTACCCAGAGTCACTCACTGAGTCAGTGGGTAAACTGGGATCAGAACCCAGCCTTGTCCTACCAAGGCTGAGCGGTTCTACTATATTTATCCAGGGTCTCATGATTCTTAGTGCTTTTGCTCTGCCCTCTAATTTGCACTGTGCCTGCTATAATATCTAAACGGGAAGTTGCCAGCTAAAATGGTCATTATCCGAGAAATCTATTTAAACATGTTTATAAGGTCAAATGAAGTGGGTGGTGGATAAGCTAGACAGAAAACAACACAAGCTTTGGCTCAGCATAGCCAGTGAGGCTAAAGCAAAAAGAGAGTAATGTTTAATGTCAAGCTAGCACATGGTAGGAAAAGGCAATCTAATCAAAATTATATCTAAATGTAGGAATGAGCAGTCAAAATACTCAACCAACCAATTGATTTCTATTTAAGAAGTGGAACAACGGTTTGACTTCTTTTTAACTCAGTGGATTGAGTTTGAGGCAGCATGTCAATAGGGTTCCAAATCCAAACTTTGGAATTTTATAGCCATAGTGCATTCCAACAAGATGGAAGACTTGGAATAATGAAGAAAAATGCCCAGAATCAACCAAAAATGGTCTTTGATTGACTTAACAATAAGTACTAGTGAGTGCTATAGGATCACAGAGAAATTAGGAAATTGGGGGAAAATCTAATGTCTCTGGGAGCCCAAGCTAGACTTCCTATACATTTGAGACTTTGAAGAATAGCCTTCAGACCCAGCAAGACCCACACCTCACAGTTTAGAGCCAACCACTGCATTACAAGAGCTTCCAGACTCTGCTCAATTATCTCTGAACATCAAAGAGGAAGAAGGAAAAGAGTATGTCCTCATTCTTGTTTTCTAAGAAATATGGGTAGATATGAGTTGGGAGGCTTTGGGTGGCAAAGAGAAATGTAGCATCTAAAATGCTTCCTACATGTCCTGCATGAGTGTGGATGCTAGTTCATAAAGATAGAAACTGAGCAATTAAATAGATTCTGTGCAACTGGAAGACCCCGTATGGTTACTACTGGAAAATGTGACATACATGGGCATCAAGTAATTAAGTCATAGAGGAGAGTATTTCTTTTTCACTGTGAATAAAATTAATTTAATAAACACCTGTCCATATAAAATTCACTTACAAATATTATTTCTAATATTATATTATTAGAGCTTGGTATGTTTTGGGCTACAACTGCATAGCATTTGTCCCAGATTCCTTCTACTATACCATAAGATTAAGCTCTTTCTGTCCCTTTCTTTCTGATTCTGACTCTCTTCTCATTTCTAATGATTCCAGAAGTGACTTATACAGGTCATTGCTAAAAGAAAGAAAAGGAGAGAGAGAGAGAGAAAGGGAGGAGAATATTGGAAAAGAATTTGGAGGAAAAGAGGGGGTAGGTCGAAAGAAAGGAGAGCTTTCAGAATGATCAGAGAGAGAGAGCATGGGGGAGACAGATGAAAGTAGCTTTGATATATTGAACTATGCTAATATCTATATACAGAACTGTGCTAATCAATATAGTAGCCGTTAGCACATGTAGCTATCAAGCACCAAGAATATAGCGGGTCTGAATTGCAATGTGTAAATACAAAATACACACCAGATTTTGAAGACTTTTGTACAAGGAAAAGAAAAAGATCACAAAGTATTAATAATTTTATATTGATTACATTTCAAAATATAATATTTGGGATATGCAGTTGACCCTTGAACAGCACAGGTCTGAACTATGTGGGTCACTTACGTGCAGATTTTTTTTTGGTAATACAGTACAGGACTCTAAATGTATTTTCTCTTCTTCATGATTTTCTTAATACCGTTTTTCTTTCTCTAGATTCCCTAATTGTAAGAATACAGCATAATACATATAACATACAAAACATGTGTGAATCAACTATTTATGTTGTTGGTAAGGCTTCCAGTCAGCAGTAGGTTATTAGCAGTTAAGTTTGGGGGGAAGTCAAAAGTTACACATAGATTTTTTTACTGTACAGAGTGGGGGGTGGTAGGTAAGTGCTCCTAGCCCCCATGTTGTTCAAGGGTCAATTGTATGGCATTAAATAAAATATATTATTAAAATTAATGCCATATGTATCTTTTTAATTATTTAATGTGGCCACTAGAAAAATTAAAATTACATATGTGGCTCATGTTATATTTCCGTTACCCGGTGCTCTTCTCTGTCTTCAGGAGAAGTAGTAGAACAGCATTCCACTCTTTCCATGTCTCCATCACAACACCCCCCAAACTCTCAGCCCAAAATGTGAGTCCTGACATAATGATAAAGCCTGCAATAGCAGTGTCAATGCCTGAAGTTTCTTTTGGGAGGCAGGTGATATCTCTAGCAGCTTCTAGTTCTTGGGAGGCCGATCCACAGCCAACATGCAGGGTCCCTCAGGAAAGGCCATCCTCAGACCCACCCTGTGGCATTGCCTTCGAAGGCCTGACTCCCCACTTCACTCCAACCCCAGGGGGCCCTGGCTTGGTCTTCCTAACAGTCCCCTTGTCACAGTGCACTTTCTTGCCCAGCTACCTTTCCAAGGATTTACTTTTGTTTCCCAAACATAGGTACCTTCAGCATAATTTGGGGTAAACCAAAAAAGGATAAAAACCTTTTACAACTCAGAACATAATACATCAAAGGAAACTTGGACCTGGCCTACAGTATGTTTAGGGTGCTACAGAAACTTTGGGTGATTTGGGAGCAAAGATTAGAATAACAAGGGGCGCCTGGGTGGCTCAGTCAGTTAAGCTTCCTACTTTGGCTCAGGTCATGATCTCATGTTTCATGGGTTGGAGCCCTGCATTGGGGTCTGTGCTGTCAGGGTGGAGCCCGTTTCAGATCCTCTGTCCCCCACTCTCTCTGCCCCTCCCCTGCTTGCACACTCTGCCTCTCTCAAAATAAATAAATAAACTTAAAAAAAATTAGAACAACAAAAGGCTCCAGATGGAAAGAAAACGGAGGGAGCAAGAGGAAGGAGGGAGAACTGGCAGAGCACGTGAAATCCAAACACATGTGGAAGAAGGTAGGCGACTGTCAATCATTTAGATTTATTTGCTGTGTCTTATCTCTATAAAGTCATTATTCTCCACAGACATCAGGGGACTGTCTTCGGAGGTGCTTCTATCACACATTCGTTTACCTGTTTTCTGAGCAATAGCCAAGCGCAACTTGATTTCACATGTGAATACAAACACCGAGTGGAAATTCTACACGTCTACGATAGATGTAGCACTAATCAGATGGCCCACCCAGGACGGTGCAGTAGCATCATGTTGTCCTGGATGAACTACTCATCGGGCAGGAAGCTTATCCTTTGCACCCGGCACTTTCCACTCATGGCACTTCCTCTGCTGAAGCAGTAGAGGCTTTATGTAAGAAAACCCATGTCCTTGTCCCAAAGCACAGCCAACTCAACCAAGAGCTCAAAGGATCCAACAGTTTATGCTGTAGCTTAATACAGCCGTTTACCCTGCATAACAAATAATTCCATATCTGATCTACACCTCGACATATCTGATGGGAAAAAAATACACCTTTTCACAGTCATCCCTGAAAGTTTGGGGGAGAATAGTAATCTCCTTTCTCCTTTCCTCTCTTCTGTCACCTTTTATCATATCACTGGGATTGGGTTAAGTCTGGTGATTCTCAGGCAGACATTAGCAGAAAGGCCAGAGAGCTCTCTGAGCCACTTTTCACTATTAACCCCAAGTTGGAAGATTTCTGTGACTTTAATAGCTGCCTGCTGGGTTGTCAGTGTCCCCTGGGTTGTAAGTTCCCAAAGGAAGGCATTAGGTTTCCTTCGTTACTTAAATTTTGGGCCCTGCTGTACAGAAACAATTCAGGATTTTGGTGTAGTGTGGCTGAGACTGTCTAACCATTATCGCATTCTTTCTTACCAAAACAACCCTAATTTTGTTCCAGGAAACAATCTGACCAACTGTAAGACTATGTTTCTCAGCCTCCCTTGTAATTAGAAGTGGTCTCTGAGATGCAAGTGATATTTTTCAGGTGGGACTTCAAAGAAAACTCCTTAAAAGAGGCACAGGTTCTTTTGTCCTTTCCTCCCCTCTCTCTTTATCCTTCTTCCTATCTAAACTCTGGAAGTGATGGCTGGAGGCTTAGCAGCCATCCTAGACCATGAAGTAACCTGAGGATGGAAGACAAGCCCTAAGGATGATTAAGAAGAAGGATAAAAAGAACCTGGAACACTGATGATCCTATAAGCAATTATAACAGTCTGGATTGCAGACCTACTTATTTTACAAAAGAGAAAAATAAACCTATATCTTAAGCCACCGTCACTTGTGTTTTCTGTTGTAAGCTACCCAACCTAATTCTAACTAATACATGCAGAAGGAATTCTAGGTTAATTTTCCAGAAATCAATTTCTGTAATTAATTTCTGTAATTAGCCATTAGTCAATTTAGTAATTTCCTAAATTATCCATTTGCTTAAAACTTGTTTCTTTTTTTAAAACATTTATTATTTATTTTGAAGGAGAGAGAGCACACTCATGCAAGGGGCAGAGAGAGAGGGAGAGAGAGAATCCCCCTCAATGTGGGACTCAATCTCATGAACCATGAGACCATGACCTGAGCCAAAATCAAGAGTCGGATGTTTAACCAAGTGAGCCACCCAGGCACCCAACCTTGTCTCTAATAATTACTTTCAAAGTTTATGCCAATTTGTACTTTTCTGAAACCTTTTAAAGTACACTGTATTTTGAGGTAATCTTGTTTTTGGTAGTATTGGACATATAATGAAATTAAAGGATTTTATAAACAATAAAGATCTCTTTTTTTCCAAAAATTGTTCAATTTTATGTCTATGGCTTTTCACAGAGAAATAAAAGTTTACGGTCCTGCGTGGGAATTGGGAAATTGTGACTAGGAATACCTTTACATATGTGTTCTCCTTGCTTAAACACCCAGTAGCCCTGTATGTGCTTAAGAAAACATACACTCATGTAGACAGAGACACCCCTGGCCCACATGCAAACTTCACATTCAGATTTATACAGACATGGTTTGCCCATCTGACAAAAGAAAGTTTCCATTTCATCTATGACAAACAAACTACATTTAAGGGAAAGTCATCCCATTCATATATGAAGTATTCAGCTTTGGAGAAGTGCTCAGAATTGTCTGAAATATGAAACACTCATGAAATCGACACTCAGTAGAATGCACTGATAAATATGTGCATTAAAGAGAAAAGACAGTGAATTGTGTGCAAAGGATGACTTCATCAGATTTCGTATGCCATTCATGTTTCTTCATAATAACCTTTCGGACATTTTCTTCCTGCTAATTTGAAGGTTCAACATTATGAGCTATCTAGTTTCCTCCTGCAAAAGGCTAAGTCAATTATTCTGTCATTTTTTCAGATTTGGAAAACGGGAGTGCTAACAACCTCATAGGAGTATAGCAAGGATGAGGTGAGAGCATGCACCCATGAGTAGAGTACCGTCCTGGCATATGACACATAGATGCTCAGTAACTACTGGCCTTATTGAATGGCCCTAACAATGACTGGTATTGGAGGACTGCATGCTCCTGAGCTCATCCATTTTCTTTTGTTTGTTTATTTATTTATTTATTTGTTTGTTTGTTTTGAGAGAGAGAAAGTGAGGGAGGGGCAGAGAGAGAGGGAGTCCCAAGCAGGCTCTGCACTGTCTGCACAGAGCCCAGCACAGGGCTCAAAATCACCACCCGTGAGATCGTGACCTGCATCAAAGTCAAGAATCAGACGCTTAAGTGACCGAGCCACCCAGGCGCCCCTTTTCTAATTCTGTTTCCTCTGTCCTCTAGAAGCCCTGAGCAACCCATCTCTGCTCTGGATCACTCTCTGCTGCTCCATGTGTGCCCTTATCCAGGTAAACAACTTCCTTCATCAACTTCCACCCTCAACAAGTCCCACCACCCCACCCCAGCTGCCTCTTCCACTCCTTTCTCTGGTTTCATGTGAGCTACTCTCTAGTGCAGCACACATCACACCATCTTGCTACTGCCCTGTTACCTTGTCTGTCTCCTCCCATTCACTCATCTTTGTATCTGCAGTGTCTACTGTAACCATCTCCTGACAGTCTTGAGAGATACATTCTGGGACTGTCATAAATGTCTAGATTTGTCAATAGTTCTTTCTTTCTTTCTTTCTTTCTTTCTTTCTTTCTTTCAGACCTAATTTTTAAAAATTTTTATTTATTTTTTGAGAGAGAGATCCTGAACAGGAGAGGGATGGAGGCGGGGGGGGGGGCGGGGGGCGGTACAGAGGATCGGAAGCGGGCTCCGTGCTGATAGCAGCAAGCCCCATGCAGGGCTCAAACTCACAAACCGTGAGATCATGACCTGAGCTGAAGTCGGATGCTTAACCAACTGAGCCACCCAGGCACCCCAAGGACCTAATATTTTTAAGTTCAATGTCCATCATTAATTTTATTCAGACAGCCTGAGGTCAAACCCCATCTCCACCACCTAGAAGCGGAGACTTGGGCAAATCATTTTCATCTCTCTGTTGCTTCAGTTTCCTCATTGGTTCCATGGGAATAACAACAGTGTCCATCTCAAAGGGTTGTTACATGAATTAAATGAATTAATACACTTAAAAAGTCCTTAGAACAGTGCCCAGGACATAGAAAGCATTATTAAGACCTACCTCCAACAAATAATCATGAGTGCCAACCTCCCAAAAGGCACTGTGCCAGGCAGTGGGGGTGCAGCAGGGGAGAAAATACAGATCACCCCTGCCCTCCCAGAGCCTGCACCCTAGCAGATTTCCTCAGCCCTCCCTCAGAGATGCAGTTTCAAATGTGTCATAGGAGTCCAGGAACTTGCATTTTTTTAAAGCTTATTTATTTATTTTGAGAAAGGGAGAGAGAGAGGAGTGTGAGAGAGAATGAGTCTGAGCAGGAGACGGCGGAAGGAGATGGAGAGAGAGTATTCCAAGGAGACTCAGTGCTGTCAGCACAGAGCCTGGCACAGGGCTCAATCTCATGAACTGTGAGATCATGACCTGAGTCGAAATCAAGAGTCAGATGCTTAACCGACTGAGCCATCCAGGCCCCCCTAGGAACTTGCATTTTTAAAGCAGGTGGTCACTGAACCAAACTTTGAGAAACACTGAACACAAATCCAGTCCGACATATGTCGAGATTTAAATTCCTACTTCAGCTCAATCACAAATGGTTATATATCCTGAGCCTCTGAGATATGTACAAGATTTAAATTCCTACTTCAGCTCAATCACAAATGGTTATATATCCTGAGCCTCTGAGAAGAGCCAGACCTTAGAAGACTGAGCGCCTCTAGGACAGAGTCCGGCACATAGTGGGGGGTGGAATTTCATGTCTATGAAAGGTTTGAACACAGGTCTGTGTGCGGAGGGATGAGGAGCAGGGAAGACAGGGAAGTCTCTCCCAGTATTAATGGTCCCATGTTGTTCTTTAGGAAGTGAGCAAGGACCACAAAAGGGTTAAGTTTCGGAACTGACCACTGTGTTCTTTCTTATCTTCCCCCCACCCCCACCCCCACCCCAAATACAAACTTGGAAACAGACACTTTTGAGTTTGTCTGTAGCATTAAGTAGACTGGCTGAAAATAGAAATAGATTCAAACAAGTTCTAGATACATTCAGGGCATACATCCACAGTGAGGTGCTAATTTCTAGGGATGTGTAGGCCACTCCCCTCATCTTTACTTTGAAGAGATAGTGGAGCAGATTTGGTGGTCACTGCCCTGTTCCTCACAAATCTTCATTTTGTTGGGAAATACGAGGCCCTCTGCTACAGACAGACAGAGTTGTAGCCTTGGAAGTGTGAGCAGGAGCCTTGTGGGTGGGGCTTAAGGGAGGACAAACCCAGCAGGGCTGCACTACTTACCTCTGCTCCTCCCAGGGCTTCCCACATACTTTGGCCTTGGTATCTTTAAGCCACTGAGCCAACGCTGCCACTAACCAACCACTTACCTCCAGACTTTTTGAAAGGTGGAGAAAGTAAATCCCCTAGTTTGTGTGAGCCACTGTTTTTAGGGGGTAGGGGCTGTTTCTTGTAGCTGAACATATTACCTGATACAGATATCAGGAAATATGCATCTTTGCTTTCCCATTAAACATCTTTGCTGCCATGACTGGTGATAAATACAGACCCATGTATTACCTTGAACTAAATGAGAATTTGAGTCTGCATGTTGGAAAAAAATAAACAAAACAGTAAACTGTCTTTGTGGTTTTCCTTTAGGTCTTTAAAGTAGCCTATTACTCTCTCATTATTTTGATTATTATTTAAATTTTATTTAACAGAAATAATAATGCTAAAAAAGTCACACATTTTCTTCCATAAATTTAGGCATAATAAAACCCTCAAATGGCACACAGATTTAGGAAATATATAGCACCTACCCTTTTAAAATCACAGAATAGTAATTCTTTTATTGTCAATTCGAGGCTTAAAATAGGCAGCTGCAGTTGAATATTTCAGGAAATATCTTGCCAAATTAACTTTCAGAAAGTTTCTGGGCCAAAAGTCTGTGTAACTAATGTGGTAATAACCAGAGGCCACCCTTTATCCCATCAAATGACTGGTTTCTATCAGGCTGAAGGCCAGTTGAGGTTAATGAACCACACCTGTGTCCTTAAGGACCCCTGTAAATCAACCTCAGGTGGGGGTCACTCATTAATGTAAAAGTATCAGTAGAGATCAACTATTTCTCTCCTCCTGAGTAGTTGAGATGATGTTCACAAACAATTTTCGAGATAATTCTGGAAACGATGTCATGCAACTTGGACAACCATTAAATTTACCTCCCCAGACACTGAATAGGATTTGATTCCGGGTCGAACTCTAAAACAAAGGAAAATAATGTTTACCTTACATTTAGGTATCTAGAAAGCACCTCAGTATTGGGAATGAATAAAACCTAAACTAAATCTTTCCCATGTATAAAATTCAAATGCTGGTTCTTCCTATAAACCACATCTTCAAAAGCCCAACATCATTCTTCCTCTCCTAATTGCGATTATGAGACAATAAATTTCTTAGAGGGAAATAATGCAAATATAACTGCATGGCATATGTAGGCCATGTGTTCTAACAAATCCATAAAAAATGTTTCATTTATATTTTGATGAAAGGTACAACAATCTTCCAAGAGCATTAATCATTAATTTTGAAAACATAGGATTAATACGTGACTTATCTCAGTACTGGAATAAGGCTCAGTAAATATCTGTCAGAGAAAGATATTGCTTTGTTTCTCAACAACAAATATTTAGTGAGCCCCTACTGTGCTGGAATTTAAGTATCCTGTCTTCCCTGGCTTAAGTGGCATTTGTATGTAATAATGTGAATGATATTCATATGACATTTTAAAAATGTGTTATAGTTTAAGGTTTTCTAAAACAAAATACTCAAGATAAATGATTTTCAGGATCCAGAAGGACATTTTATAGTAACAGAGAAAAGTGGAGACTTACAAGGAATTAGACCAGAAACTGTAGAGCTATCAGACCCTGAGTCCATTTCTCCACCTCTCTGGGGTGATGTGGTCTCTCATTTCTGCCTTTGCCTGCATATCTGCAGCATTCTATTTTTCCCTTTCTGCAGACTAGGCTTCGATGCTTCTGGCTGAGACCCAACTTTGTATCAGTCTGGCCAGCATCTTAGAATCCTAATTCTGAATTCTGGGAAAAGAAGATTGGATTGGCTCAACCTAGGTCCCCCACTCATCCAATCAGCTTTGACAATGAAGAAGAGTTTCTACAGTAAAGATATGCCATAGGGTCTGTCCCTATGATGGTGAGGAGAGGTTCCCAGAGATAGGGAAGATGGGTTGGGCAGTCACCTTCAATTTTTTTCTCCAGTTGAACTGTGTAGAAAACATCTTCAGTAGTGGGCTTTAGTATAAAGATAACCATCTAATTCTGAACCTCACTCAACTTTGCAGAAACCTACCAGAACAAATTTCTCTCTCTTAGCTGGAATAAAAGTAGCAATTCATTCTTCCTTGGTCCTCTAAGAAAAACTAACTTCATTGAGCATGACAGAGCATCTCATTTTTTTTTTAAAGAACGTATTAAGAGGTGTGCATTTCTGTTAAGTCTTAGCTTCATTCAAGTTTTTTCCATGTATTTTCCATGCGAGTTTCTTAGTGTTTCTTTTTTTTAAATTTATTTATTTACTTTTGAGAGAAAGAGAGAGCATGAGTGGGGTAAAGGCAGAGACAGGGGGAGAGAAAGAATCCCAAGCAGGCTCTGTGCATTGAATGCAGAGCCTGACATGAGGCTCGAACTCATGAACTGCGAGATCCACCTGAGTGGAAACCAAAAGTTGGCTGCTTAACTGACTGAGCCACCCAGGTGCCCTTCTTATTGTGGTTTTATAGTTCTTCAGCCTGAATTGTCTCCTAAAATATATCACCCCACTTAGTTACAATTTACATGATTGCACTGGCTTGGAAATCTATCATCGCTATCATAACAGAACACAATTCTCAAAAACATTCCCACAATTCAAATTAAAACCAAGAGCATTTAGGGCACCTGGGTGGCTCAGGACATGACCTCCTGGTTCGTGAGATCCAGCCCCACACTGAGCTCTGCGCTGATGGTGTGGAGCCTGCTTGGGATTCTCTCCTTCTCTCTCTGTTCCTCCCCTGCTCACTCTCTATCTCTCTCAAAATAAAAATAAACTTAAAAAAAAAACCTAGAGCATATAAATTGCCCCACATTCCCATATCCAGATCAACAGTTTACATCTATTTCAAAATCTCCATTATCATTTTTTGGAACCAACTCTTTGCCTGGTCTCAAACCCCTTCCTCTGGTTGCTCCAAGATAAGCCTGGTGACATGGTGGCACAGGTTCCTCCAAGCTGCTTCCTCTATAGGAGATCACATTGAAGCTTTTCTCTCATTGCTCCAATTTCTACAAACTAATTTCAGTGAAAATTTATAAAGCAGATAAATAGCAGAAGTGGAAACACTGTTTATTAAATACAGCTTCCCTCCCTGAGAAACTGATTGAACTCTTCTATTCTCATCAGAGGATGTTTATCAGACAAGGGCAATAGACTACCACTCTAGTGTTGTGACCTCACCTAGGGTCTAAGACTTTCTCAGTAGAGATAAAAACCTTCTCAGAATAAAACTGAATTTGCCTGTTTATTAAAATACTATTTTATTTAGCTCTTCTAAAGTTCTTTTTCAAAACACACCACATAGATGATATTACTCTATCCTTACAACTCTATGAATGATGCAAGTAATAATGAAGGGAACAATATTATACAGTCCATTTTATGTTATTTAAATTTTTTAAAATGCTTATTTTTGAGAGAGAGAGACAGAGAGACAGACAGAAAGGGAGACACAGAATCCAAAGCAGGCTCCAGGCTCCGTGCTGTCAGCACAGAGCCCTACGTGGGGCTCAAACCCATGAGCCGTGAGATTATTACCTGAGCCAAAGTTGGAGGCTTAACCAACTAAGCCATCAAGGCACCCCTATACATCCCAGTTTGTTTATTTATTTATTTATTTATTTATTTAAATTCTTAAAAAACGTTTTATTTATTATTGAGACAGAGAGAAACAGAGCATGAGCAGGGGAGGGTCAGAGAGAGAGGGAGACACAGAATCTGAAGCAGGTTCCAGGCTCTGAGCTGTCAGCACAGAGCCCGATGCGGGTCTCAAATCCACGAACTGTGAGATCGTGACCTGAGCCGAAGTCGTCCGCTTAACCGACTGAGCCACCCAGGTGCCCCCATACATCCCATTTTAAAGATGAATCAATCAACATCTGAAATAACTAGCTTTGTGGCCCAGTCACAACCTTCCAAAGGAGCTATGCCCTGATCTGTAGAATGAAAGGGTGAACCGAGGGTTCCCTAAAGTCCTGTCCAGCACTATTTGACTTTTAATTAGTATTTTCTCAACAGAATGCACGGTTTAGTGAGAGGGCTGGGGCGCAGAATTCAGACTAATATCCAAGTTCTTTGATGAGTAGGGAAATTCCCAAGATCAAACAACAAAAAAAGAGGATGTTACAATTCCAGAGTTTGAAGTTGCCAAATTCGAGTTTCCATTTCTAAGGTTAGGACAATACTCAGAGCGACTTACAGAAGACAGTGTAAATAATTCTAAGGGTAAAGCTCACTTTTCATTGGCAGAATCTTAGCAACAAGTGGAATATTTGAAGCAGAACAAAAAAAAAGTTTATCTTTGGAGCTATAAAATGGTCATGTTGAAAAATTCCATCCATTTTCCAGCCAAATGGCCCAAATAAAGTTACAAATGCAGGTGCACCTGGAGTAATTTTTCAAAATGGAAAGGTTTTTATACAAGTAACATAGTTTTCACAAAGATCCTCTTTGGATCATGGCTTATTGCCTGAGCCAGATTTAGCTAACAGGTCAGAGGCAAAACACTCTGAGCTCAGCACGGGACCGCTGAAATTCTGCTCTTAAGTGGGTGCTTGAGCTGCAGTGGATGCTTACCCTCTGTGGTGCAAAGTTCCAACCACTCAGGGATATTGAGCCTCTTGGTCCAGGAAGCCTTTCACCAGATAACCGACTCCCCTAGACCAGCTGTGAACATGGCATTGCTTGGCAGAATCTTTAACCATCATTAAATAAAAACCCTGGCCCAAGCTACACAGCTCGACCTGCATCAGTAGTTCTAATTTGGAGGGTCTGCCCTTGCGATTTTTTATTATGGACTTACGATTGAAATCCCTATTTATATTTTCTGTCCAGAGTGTCTTAAAAAAAAAGGTTTATTGAGATATAATTTGCACATCATAAAATTCACCAATTTAAAGTGTAACGGTTTTTAGTATGTTCAGTGTTGTGTTCACCATAAGCTAATGCTAGAAGATTTTCGTCATCTCCAAAAAAAACTGCATACCCACGAACTGTCACTCTCCAGCCCCAAGCAATCACTGGTCCACTCTATGGATCTCTGTCTCAGTAGAACTGCTTATTTAATACATGGTCTTATGTAACTGGCTTCTTTAAGGTGCCCAGTGCTTTAAAGGTTCATCCATATTGTACAATGTATCAGTACTTCATTCCTTTTTGTCGCTGAACAATATTCCACAGTATATCACATTTTGTCTCTCCATTCATCATCTAACATACATTTGGGTCATTTCCACTTTGGGACTATTATAAATAATGCTACTATGAACATTCACATACATGGCTTTGTGCAAAGGTATCTTTTTATTTATCTTGGGCAGATAACCTGGAGTGGAATTGTTGCATTATATGGTAACTCTATGATTAACATTTTGAGGACCTGCCAAGCTGTTTTTCCATGGCACCTTCGCCATTTTATATTCCCACCAGCGACGTAGAAGGGTTCTGAATCTCCACATAATTGCCAACACTCATCATTGTCTGTGTTGTCTATGGTGTCTTCATACCAATGGCATGACTCTCCCAGTTGGTTCTTATTGTACTTGTGGTAACTCTGGAAGATAACTGGCCATCTCTTTGATAACATCTCTTTTGGGACTCCCAGAGTGCCTATCTCGTGTACCCCAGTCAGATCACCCCAAACATACCAGAAAAAAGATTCTCTATCATTTTTGCATGATATGAGAACAACAATTAACCACTTAATGCCTTCCTGGTCTCCTCTCTAGGGTCCCATGACTCAGAGATCCAAGCACAGAGAAGAGACCAGATCATCCAGCGAAAAGAAAAGTTTCAGATTTCTCGAAAATCTCAGTTAGCTCAGAAATCACAATATAATCACTACTTATTATTTTGATTTTTAATACTACTGTGGTATTTACTTTTTAAAAAGAAAAAGCTTCTACAGAGTGAAGGAAACAATCAACAAAACTAAAAGGCAACCAATGGAATGGGAGAAGATATTTGCAAATGATATTTCTGATAAAAGGTTAGTATCCAAAATCTATAAAGAACTCATCAAACTCAACACCCAAAAAACAAATAATCCAGTGAAGAGATTGGCAAAAGACATGAACAGACACTTTTCCAAAGAAGACATCCAGATGGCTAACAGACATATGAAAAGATGCTCAACATCACTCATCAGGGAAATACAAATCAAAACCACGATGAGATACCACCTCACACCTGTCAGAATGGCTAAAATTAACAACTCAGGAAACAATAGATGTTGGCAAGGATGCAGGGAAAGGGGAACACTTTTGTACTGCTGGTGGGAATGCAAACTAGTGCAGGCACTCTGGAAAATAGTATGGAGGTTCCGCAAAAAATTAAAAATAGAGATACCCTACAACCCAGCAATTGCACTACTAGGTATTTATCCAAAGGATATAAAAATGCTGATTCAAAGGGGCACAGGCACCCCAATGTTTATAGCAGCACTATCAACAATAGCCAAATTATGGAAAGAGCCCAAATATCCATTGACTGACAAATGGATAAAGATGATTGTGGTATATATATATATATATATATATATATATATATAGGGATATTACTCCATCATCAAAAAGAATGAAATCTTGCCATTTGCAACAACATGGATGGAACTAGAATGTATTATGCTAAGCGAAATAGGTCAGTCAGAGAAAGATAAATATCATATGATTTCACTCATATGTAGAATTTAAGAAACACAACAGATAAACAGAGGGAAAGGGAAGGAAAGCTAAGAGAGAGGGAGGCAAACCATAAGAGATTCTTAAATACAGAGAACTGAGGGGTTGCTGGAGGGGTATTGGGTGGGGGGATGGGCTAAATGGGTGATGGGTACTAAGGAGGGCACTTGTGAGGATGAGCAGTCACTAAATTCTGCTCCTGAAAAAAAATAAAAAATAAAGATATAATTCAAAGACCATGAAGCATCATTTCCCAAAAGGGTATCTGTGAACTACCTGGGAAGAGAAATGGCTTGCTCATTATGAGATGTCCTGCCCCCGTACAAAGCTATCATATTGGAATCCCTTGAAATGGAATCAAGGAATATGCAGTTACAAGAAGAGGGGAGTCTGGTGTGCCTGAACAGTTTAATAATCTCTGTGATCAACCCTGGAGTGCGTGTCTGAGCCTGGCCATCTTCTAGAGAAGAGTGGGAGAGCTCAGGTCCACATGCCCCTGAAGTTGTCTGCATATACACTGCAGTAGGACAGTAGGGAGGCTGAATGGAGAAATGCAGCCTAGCAAGGAAGAAGCAATAATTCTGTAGGGCATAGATAGCCGCTCTCTTATTAAGGAGGATCTTAGAGGCAAGGCCCCTGAACTTATCTGAGGTGGGGTGGGGTGTATACCCTATACCAAATTTAAGGCTTGGGACTACTGTGTCCATCTCACTGAGCTGAGCCCCTTCAAGAGGATTTGAGTGCTAGTCCTCTCAGTGAGTGGAAAGGAAAGATCCACCAAGTGAGACGTGGGTCCTGGATGGAGGGACCGAGAGGAGAGCTGAGATGCCAGAGAGAACAATTAGGGTGGTTCTGCCAACTCGGCTCTTCAGGAAGGGCAGTGCGGACAACCTCTGGCACAGTGGGTCCCAAGGAGCGGAACCTGGGTGTTTCCCAGGGATTTATCTCCCAGTTCCCAGTAGAGACGCTTTCAAGAATGGCAGCAGCAGAATTAGCCAGAGGCATCTCACCCAGTGGGCTACTACTCCAAAGTATCCTTCCCCACTGCTGGCAGGTGACAATACTCCCGGTAGGGCAAAGCCTGGGAAGGGCAGGGGGGCGGGGGGAGCAGAAAGCAGCTGGACAGCAGTTACCAGTAGCACAAGGTCTCCAAAGCCCATGGCTGCCAGTGCCTGCAGCAGCAGCAGCAGCAGGGATGAGAATGGCTATTCCTCACACTGGAGAAGGAACACCTCCTTTCCCTGAGCCCCACCCAGCAGCTGCAGTCAAGGGCGGGTTCACAGTCCAAAGGGTTGGTCCAAGGCAGGAGGAGCCAGTGAGGTAACTCTGAGCTAAAATCCCATAGGGGACCCTGATGAAGCCTGCAGATCAAGTCCTCAAAGGGCTGGTGTGGAATCCTTAAGTGGACAGACTCAGAAGGCAGATGCCATCTGGACTGAAACCAAAAATTGATCCTAGGTGGTAACTGTATACTGTTAAGGAGTGGGTGCCTTTATCCACTGGCAGGTGAGGGCACAGAGCAGGGGACATTCAGACAGGTTGGGAGCTTATGCTCTGTGCCTCCTGGGGCTGATCCCTGGTAAAGGCTTGCTCTGAGGAGAGAAATCTGGACTGAGTTTTTCCGGGGCCTGGCACATTTCACCCAAGCAGGGAGCCTGAGCCTTTCTGGTTCTCTCTGGGAGGAGCTGGAAAAAGACACCTGGCGGTCAGGAAAGGAGTTCTCAAACTACTAGAATCTGGGGTTGTCAGTCCATAGAAGCCCAGGGGTGTGCTACTGACTGTTTACCTTTTGAATTCCCCACTGGGGTCTTAAGTGTAAACCTAGTGAGTTTATTATCTGAAAGATTCCCAAATAGTCTGCACTCAGCACGCGCACGCACGCGCGCGCACACACACACACACACTCTCTCAGACATACACACACATAATCAAATACCACAGTCCGCACAGATTATGAATGCTGCTCTAGAGAATCTAGAAAAGAGTCGATGCCAATCTGTCTGAATCTGCCCTGAGAGAAGATTCTTTTTCAGCCAGGAGACAAAGGGACGAAGGCAGCTTTGTCCTCAGCAAGGCTGGTGTGGGCAGGGACACTACAACTATCTGGGCTGAAAACCTAGACAGATCAGGTTCCCTCACCAAAGGTGAAGTATTTTCTGGTCTGAGCTGGCCCCCAAATGCCAGAGGCACCCTGGAACTTCTGGCATTTTGGTATTTCCAGCAATTAGTGGTGTTGAAAATCCTTGAGGGAACAAAGAACCCAGGCCATGATTTCACAAAGAGAAGACAAACAAATCCCCAAGAGGGGGTGAAAAGGTGAGCCAGACTTCTACTTTAATTTTAGGAAAAGCCTAATTCTGCATTTTCTCTGCTCTGGCTGGCTCTCTGGCACGTGGGAGCAGGGCCGGTAGGTGGCTGTTCCTCAGGTCAGGCAGTGTACCCAATTTTTATCCTCTGTTAGTTATGCCTTTTAAAGGTTTCAGACAGACTCAAAATCATTATTTAGGAATCTTAATGTGAACAGAGCCTTTCAAAGCGGCCTCCTTCTCTGTGCTGCCGAGAAGGCTGACCGGGGACACACTTGAGTGGGGACCGAGTGCTGATAAGTGGGGAGGGGTGAATTTATGAAGTGAGCAGTTTGTCAAATACACAAGTCACTCAGAATTCATCGAAGCAGGTGTGAAATGACCAGGTTTCAACAGCTGAGGTGGGGATGACACTTTGTAATAAGAGAAGCCCCATTCCTGGGCCAGGGTCGAGTGAGACCAAGACTAATCAGGGCATATGCGGTGACGGGGGCCGGCGCTCCGGAGCTGGTGAACCCACGCAGAGATGACAGGCCCAAGCCGGGGGCTCAGCGGAGTATGTGCGGCAGCCGGGCGGGAGGTCACCACAGAACTCCCTGGCGGAGCGGCCAAGAGCCTCTCCCGGTCACAGAATGCAGAAAGGACAGTTTGATGCACACTGCGGGCCTGTATTTTATTCACTATAAATATTTTCAATGCAGTTTTAAATATTTTGCAAACCAAAAATAGCAGCAAGCATGGAGGTGACTACACTA
The DNA here is from genome assembly GCA_028646485.1 of Cryptoprocta ferox. NCBI lineage: Eukaryota > Metazoa > Chordata > Mammalia > Carnivora > Eupleridae > Cryptoprocta > Cryptoprocta ferox. The sequence continues at coordinate 115,759,052 of CM053572.1, forward strand.
TTGCTTTGCTGCCTCGGTCTTGCAAAACACTGCGTCAATAATGAGCCTCTTGTTTGTCGTCCATTTTAAACGTTCCGTTTCCTTAGAAGTGGCTCAAAATGAATTGCAAACTTTTCATTTTTTTTTTTCCTTTTAAAGAGTGCTTCCACCCAACAAAGCAGGTGAATTTTATTGATAGCATTTTTTGGAATAAAATCATTCTCTAACCAGAGAGAGAGCGAGAGAGAGAGTAGGAGCATTGTCCTAGGGCACAGATCTGAAGGGCACAGGGCCTTGAAAGTGGAGAGCAGCCCCTCCCAGAGGCTGACAACATAGGTTTGCTCTGAAATCTTTGAGAGAAGGGCCACACACGTGTCACACACAGCCCCTATCAGGGTGGTGCTTGGCCAGGAAAATCCTTCCGCACAGCCACACTCCCTAGCAGCCACAGAACTGAAAGCCACCGCCAGCCTCTGACATTGTTGAGGTGGCTGGCTTTGTGTTTTTAATACACAGAAATAGTGTGCAATGCGACGGAGGAAATACAACATTCCCAGTAAATGCCACCTGGGTGGTGTTCTTACAGAACAGATGCATGAGGCAGAACGCTAAGCTGTTCTTTTACTCTTTTTGTTTTTTTTTTATAATCTTTGACTTCCAAGAGGTCAGAGTTTCAGGCAAGACCAACTACAGAATCTGCAGGGCCCAGTGAAAAATGAAAATTCAGGGCTCTTGTTCAAAAATTAGTAAGATTTTCAATACGGTGACACTCGAACATCAGCCAAGTGCGAGTCCTTTCAGAGCTCGACTCTGTGGCTCTAGAGATCACTTACCCTTTATGTCTTTAGGTACAAAACCTAATGGCAGTTTCTCTTTTTTTTTTTTAAATGTTTATTTATTTATTTTTGAGAGAGAGAGACAGAGACAGAGACAGAGAGAGAGAGAGAGAGAGAGAGAAAGTATACAAGCAGGGGAGAGGCGGACACAGAATCTGAAGCAGGCTCCAGGCTCTGAGCTGTCAGAACAGAGCCCGACACGGGGCTCGAACCCACAAACCATGAGATCATGACCTGAGCACTGAGCCACCCACGCACCCCTAGACCTCTGTTTCTTCATTGCACAAGGTTGTGCTGCAGAGGCAACCCTACCTGGGCTGCCATCTTGCCGTGGTGTCACCCTCAGCCCTGGCCGTGCCTGTGGAGGGAATGCTGAGGTCTCAGCTGCAAAACCAAGAAGTCAAGGCAGCTTGCTGAGCTGCAGCCACAGGAAACACTGGAGTTTCTATTTCATTTCCTAAAAAGTAACATTGTTGTGGGATATTTCTTTCTGATTTAAAAAAAATAACACATGCTTATTGAAGAAAAGAGTATCTGAAGAAAACAAAATCACCAGTACTTCAACTACCCAGATATGACCACTGGTCACATATTGTTATGGATCCTAATTTTTGAATTTTTGCTGTGTATGTTTTCCATGTGTGTGTTTCTCTCTCTGTGTGTCTAATTTTCCAAAACTAGGATCATACTCTAATATTGTTTATAAACTTTTTCAACTTATTTTACTATCTCCTCCTTGTCATTCATTGAATAGTCCTTAATTACCTCATTTTTATGGATGGTACATTAATCATATATACACATATAGAGAATATTATACATTTATAGCTCAATGTATTTAACATATATTATGTATCTATGTAATTTATATTTAAAGTCTAACATATACACATACGTGTACACATAACGTATACACATATACACACAGTTTGCAATGTTTCAAAATGAGGAGCCGAATTCATTTTTTCAATCCTAAATTAAAAAGAAAACCAGGGCATCCCCAGCCTCTGAAAAAAAAACTTCCCTCTGCATAATTGGCACAAAAATCAAGCAATTCACTGAGTACCGTTCTGCTGGGTCTAATAGGTAAATGGAATCTCTTGACATTCCCGAGCGATGATTCATTTGGAATCGACAAGTGTGCACCAAGGAGATGACTGGCGATACCCCTGCTCACCAAACTGGAGCAGTTCCTCATTCAGTCACGCAGGCGGGGGCGGCAAAGAGCCTCCAGATTAGAAAGAATAATGCTAATAATACACCAAAATGTTTCTGAGCATGAAGAGACATTTCAGAAGTGGCTTTTCATTTCAACATTCTTTCAACAGTTAAGTCAACTTCTCGTAAAATTAATAGTAAATACTTTTTTAAGGGGTGTGTGTGTGCTGGTATTTTTGTGTGATTTGTTTTGTGTTATTGAAATATGCTACCCTGGAAAATGCTCAGCTATAAATGCCATTCTTCATAAACATGAGCCGGGCTGCTGATACATGGCTTTGCAGTTCTCTTTGAACTGCACTTTTGTTGCTTTCTGTGGCCTTCTTCCCTCAGAGCACGTGTCTGGGAACAAGAGCTGAAGACACAAAGGTCACGAAGTTGTCGTGGAAACAGAACCTCTCCTCGTGGGCAGAGCTGGCTAACACTGATCAGCAGCCGAATTGTGCCAGGCACTGTGCCGGGTTTTGCCAGCATCTTCTCTCATTAACCCTCCAGCAGCTGTCTTCAGTACTACCGGCCCAAGTTTTAGAGTAGAAAACTGAGTGAGACCAGCCAAATATCTTGCCGAAAATCATGCCACTTCTAGGTGGCAAAAATGAGATGGGAATCAAATCTTATTCTCTGAACAACACTGCTTTTCCAATCAGTCTGCCCCCACGTCCTAGGCAGGATGAGAACAGGGACCCACGTGGTCCCATTTGTCTGTAGCATCCCAATGCCAGGTCTAGCAAATGGTAGTGTGGTAACTTTGACAGCGATTCTTCCAGTTTTCACACTTGACAGAATTCGCTAGTGACCAATTTCCTGTCATGTGTATTGCTTTAAAGATCATAACTGGGGCTAGACGAACCCAGAGGAACAAGCTAACATTTTCCTGGTGATCTTAACAATAACCGAAACTTTTAGAGTTTCCCAAAGAGTTGAAAAAAGGGAAAGTGTATGCATGTGTGTCTATGTGTGCACATGTGTATACAATGAACACAACTTGAAGCAACAGGGATGGGGAGGACCTGGATGATAGAAGGAGCAAAGGCCACAAGAACTCCACTCAGAAACACAATAAACCCAAAGTTTGCACACACAGACACCCCACCGCTAGTACCATAGACTTCATTTGACCTATTTCGACAGATTCCCAGTCCACACTTGTATGCACACCCATCCCACACCATCTGTTTCACATATTTGCACCTCTGCAAAACTCCCATGATTTTCTGTAGGGCTCTAGTGGATGTTTGAAGGGGTCTAAAATCTTTTCTGTGTCAGATTATTTCTGGGGATCAAACTGCAGCTTCAGCTGGGCGAACACAGGCTGCCAAGTCAGACTGGGTCAGAGTGTAGATCCTTGGGAGACAGGGACTGTGTTAGCCACTACCCTCTCCATTCCAATACATACTCCCAATACACGCATATAAGATTTTCCTCCTTGCGCCTGGGTACATCCTATACACAGCAAGAAGCCATTTGGAGCTTATTAAAGACAAGTTGGACCAAAGAACTGTTCATCTTACCTGGTGCCACGGCCATGCTAAGTGGAAAGAAGGCCTGGAAAATGCACCCAAAACGCCTGTTGACAGCTGTGGATGGTGAGAGGGATGGTGAGAGGGATGGTGAGAGTAAACACCTACTCTCAATTATTGTAGGTGTTTACCCCAAGCCCGTCTAACATTGTGTAACCCACAGAAGTTCTGTGATCTGTGGGACATCACCAGGAATTTGTGAGAAACGCAGAATCCCAAGCTCCACCCCAGACTAGAGAATCAGCACCTGAACAAATCCCAGGTGATTCACATAAAGTTTAAGCTTGTAAAGAAGCTCTGCTCTAGAATCCAGAAGAGGCGTCATCAACGCTGATTTCACACTAGAATCACCTGGAGAGATTCTTAACGGGACCAAAAGATAGGCCCCACCTTTAGATTTTGATTTACTTTATCTGGGGTGTGGCCCAAGCAAAGGTATGTCTCGGAAGTTCCTCAGGTAAGGTTGCCAGATTTAGCAAATAAAAATACAGTTAAATTTGAATTTTTGGATAAACAAGAAAAGGGTTTTTTATTTTTTTTTACTGCAAGTATATCCTATGCAGTACTCGGGACATACTTACATTAAGAAATTATTCATATTTACTTAAACTTAAATCTTATTGGCATCCTCTATTTCATCTGGTAACCCAGTCCCCAGGGGATGCTAATGTACAGTCAGAGTTGAGAACTTCTGCTGTAAAGAAAGCCTAGTTCTATGCAAATATCTGTCCTAGAATTTTCCGAATGGTCCTAATGTTAAATATTCTCTCCCATGGTGGTCATGGATCATACTTTTGGAAAAAAGGCCTTTCTCATCATGACCCTGAGCAGCCATTAGGCCTATTAAAGTCCAGTAATGCTAGTGAATGGAGAAATCTAGTTGCCAGGTAACTTATATATACAGGATATGTCCTGTATTTAATGATGTTTGTCCTGTGTCATTTATTGGCTTCGTCAAGATCTCTTAAATGTCATATTCAGCTATTTTTTACTAGATTACAAAAATTTGGCAAAGCTATTTTTTAAAATTTAATTGGGTGTCCTATATTTTTATTTGAGAGGTCTGGCAACTATGTGGAGAAACTACTCTGCTAAAATCCTGGGGACTGTATCCTGAGAAATTTGTCATCCCAGATTCAGTACTTGTCTCAACCTCTGTTGAAGTTTTCTATTTCAGTGCTCTAAACTTCAGCAGGTCAAGTCTGCTGAAAAAAATGTGGCTACTCTACTAGCCAAGAATTTCAGTTCATTCTTTGCTGTTCCTGTTATTTAAGTTGAATTTAATAGTTTGGCACTTACCTCACTCATATATCACACATGGGATAAATTAATATTGACAGACATTTGTTGCTAATAAAATGATCCCAAACTTCTTGGTATTTTCTTTCTTGAGCTGTTTTGAAAAGACTAAAATTAAGACAAGCAGTGGCTATAAAAACAGGGAACTGGGACACACAGATAAGCTGGGATGGACATGAAGTGACTATTCATGGACTGCTGGCTCCCATATGGATTCCAGGGTTGTAGATGCTCCAGGAAAGAAGAGGAAGTTGATGGAGCTCAAATGTACTCAGCCAAATAATATAAACATTGTGGGAAACCCTCGGAGAGAGTCTTGATTGGGACCCAGCTGGCTGGGGGTTGTGGGGTAGAGGAGGTGATGATGACCTTATGCTAGAGAGAACATGGGGCACAGCTGATGCACCAGCCAGCCTGTAAGAAAGAGCTGTTGTTTGTGTCATTTTCTCTACCTCACATTCCCTGGCATGATTTCTACGCCCGTCCTCACTGCAGGACAGGAAACAGCAGATACAAGATTGCAAGGTGGGAGTTCAGGTTGGAAAATTATCCCAGTCGGCATCAAGAAAGCCTAAAGAGATGGCAAAATTTAGAGAACAATTAAAAGCTTTGAAAGGTAAACATGGAAATGCCTTTCTGATAGGAATCTCAGGAGGAAAAATGAGAGGAAACAAAGGGAAGGAAATAGTGTATAAAGCAGACAACAAAGAAGCTCATGTATAGAGGATTTTAATAACATGATTAAGAAGTGCTAATATATTAATATAAGCTCTACACTATATATTCTATAATATAAGCACTAACATATATACATTTATACCTTCATTATCCATAAACAAAATTCATGTCCTTTCAAGCTCATATGAAACTTCACAAAAATTGGAGACATTCTTGGCTGCACACAAAAAAACAAGATTCAAGACATTTCAAGGCATCAACATCATTCAGACTAATTCCTTTGACCTAGTGCAGTGAAATTCAAAATCTATAAAATGATAGCTTTTTAAAAATTCCATGTATCTGGAAACTAAAAAAAATACTGACTTCTTGGGAAGATGGTGAAGTAGGAGGATCCTGAGTCCACCTCTTTCCACAGATAAACTAAACAACACCCACATCAGTATAAATAACCCAGAAAACAACCCAAAGACTGGAAGAATATATTCTCCACAGCTAAATGTAGAGAAAGGGCCACACTGAAGACGGTAGGCAGGGTGGAAATGTGGTCAAGAGCTAAAGGAACCTGCAGGACTGTTGGTGGAAAGGAGGAGTACCACTGGTGGTGAGGGAAGAGAAACAGACCCTCACACCAGGCACCCACATGGGGAAGCCCCCTGGGAAAGATGAATCCCTATAACATTTGGCTTTGAAAACCAAAAAAGCATAATTTTGTGAGTTCTTACAATCAGCAGGGCTTAACACACAAAACTTAAAAAATCAGCAGGCTGGGCTCTGGGAGAGTTGGAGGGCAATGGGAAACTGAGTCCCCACCCTTGAAGAGACAGGACAACAAATAGCCCATGGAGATATAGAATAGAAGGAGCAATTTGAAAAACACCTGGGTTAATTGAAAGGGAGATTTGTTTACTAATCTTAGGGTACATGGTGGAGGTGCAGGGATCCTTAGGAGACTTTTCTAGTAACAAAGGAGCTGGGGGACCCCACTTCCCCAGCCCTGGTGCCCTGGCACCAGCCCAGGCACACAAATGCTTGCAGGAATCTGCGTGGTGCAAACACTAGCTACCTAACTTGCTAACAGCAGCCTCTCTAGCCAGGCCTTGGTGCCAGGTGTCCTCCCACAGCAGACACTTGAAAACCTTGCTACCACATGTCTCCCCCCACCACCCTACTCAAGCTTTTGTGGATCCACTCCCTCCAACCCAGCAGACCTTGGTCTCACCAGCTGTAGGTGCCCTTCTGCAGTGGACCTGCATGAAATTTGCTGGCACTGGGAGCCCAGCCCCCATGTTCTCCTATGAGCTTGCCCCCTCTCATATACCCTTAGCTAGAACCCTTCTAAAGTGGTGTCACAAGCATTTAAGCAGTGTATAAGCAGGCCTGAAGGGTTCAGGACCACTCCAAAGTGACTCCCACCCTGGGAAGAGTGGAAGATAGCCACACATACTAGTCAGATGTGCCCAGCAGTGGGCTGGGAGAAGACATCTGGTCTGACTGCAGGCTCTGCCCACCAACAAAAGCTTCTCACAGGACATCACAGGGAAAGCTCCCTGCAGTTCAGTGCTACTACACCTCTGACAAATGCTTGGTCTGTCACAACTCAAGCCCAAGGTGTCTCCAAACTGGCCCACTAACAGCACAGGGACCAAATCTTGCCCATAACAGGCAAAGAGAGCCATTGCAGACTACTGAAGGAAATAGCAGCTTAGCTGCAATAGTTGGGCCCAGCAACACACAAAGGAAACACTGCTGAAGTGCCAGGTTCTGGGAACACCACACTGCAGGACACGACAGTACTTCTTCTTCATAAGGCTACTTTCAAGAGTAGGAGACATAAATGACTTTACTAACACATAGAAACAACACAGAGTTAGACAAACTGAAGAGACAGAGAAATATGTCACAAATGAAAGAACAGAACAAAATCACAGCAATTGGGCACCTGGGTGGCTCAGTCGGTTAAGCATCCGACAGCTGTCTGTGCTGACAGCTCAGAGCCTGGAGCCTGCTTCAGATTCTGTGTCTCCCTCTCTCTCTGTACCTTCCCCACTCATGCTCTGTCTTTTTCTCTCAAAAAATAAAATAAAAACATGAAAAAAATTCAAAATCACAGCAAGAGACCTAAATGAAACAAAGGTAAGTAATACGACTCATAGAGAATTTAAAGTAATGGTCATAAAGATACTCATTGGACTTGAGAAAAGACTGGAGGATGTCAGTGAGACCCTTAATGAGACAGAAAACAAAAAAGAACCAATCAGAGATGCAGAACTCAATAGCTGTAATTATAAGTACACTAGATGAAATAAATAGTAGACCAGAGGAATCAGAGGCAAGGATTAGTGCCCTGGAAGACAGAGTCATGGAAAACAATTGAGATGAACAGGAGAAAGAAAAAATAATGATAAAAAATGAAAATAGACTTAAGCAACTCTGTGACACCATTAAGTGTAATAACATTTACATTATAGGGATCGTAGAAGGAGAAGAGAGAGAAAAGGGGGTAAAAAATTTATTTGAAAAAATAATAGCTGAAAACTGCCCAAATCTGGGGAAGGAAACAAATCCAGATCAGAAGTCACAGAGAGGGGCGCCTGTATGGCTCAGTTGGTTAAGTGTCTGACTTCAGCTCAGGTCATGATCTCATGGTCTGTGAGTTCGAGCCCCATGACAGGCTCTGTGTTGACAGCTCAGAGCCTGGAGCCTGCTTTGGATTCTGTGTCTCCCTTTCTCTGCCCCTCCTCTCCTCTCTCTCTCAAAAATAAATGAACATTAAAAATTTTTTTAATAAATAAAGAAAAGAAGTCACAGGGAGCCCCAAACAAAACCAACACAAGGAGCTCCATGCCAAGATACATAATATTTAAAATGGCAAAACCTGGTGATAAAGAGAGATTTTTAAAAGCAGCAAGAGAGGGCTGCCTGAGTGGCTCGGTCAGTTGAGCATCTGACCTTGGCTCAGGTCATAATCTCACTGTTCGTGAATTGAATTCAATCTCAACAACATATTAGCAAAATGTATCCAACAATATATTTAGACAGTCATTCACCATGATCAAGTGGGATTTATTCCCAGGATGCAAGGGTGGTTTGATATTTGCAAATCAATCAATATGATACATCACATCAACCAGAGGAAAAAAACCCATATGATCTTTTCAACAGATGCAGAAAATGCATTTGACAAAGTAAAATATCCATTCATGATAAAAATCCTCAACAAAATAGGTTTAGAGGGAACATACCTCAACATAATAAAGGTCATATATGAAAAACCCACAGATAACATCATACTCAAATGGTGAAAAAGTTTTACCCCTAAGATCAGAAACAAGGCAAGGATGTCCACTCTCACCACTTTTATTCAACATAGTACTAGAAGTCCTAGCCATAGCAATCAGATAAGAAAAATAAACACAAGTCATCTGAATTGGTAAGGAAGAAGTAAAACTTTCATTATTTGCAGAGGACATGAGGATATGATACTATATATAGAAAACCCTTATAGACTCCACCAAAAAAACTACTAGAACTGATAGATGAGTTCAGTAAGGTGACATGATACAAAATCAATATACAGATACCCATTGCATTTCTGTATAGTACAATGAAGTATACTAATAATGAAGTAGCCAAAAGAGAAAGTAAGAAAACAATCTCATTTACAATTACACCAAAAATAACAAAATACCTAGGAATAAACGTCACTAAGGACATGAAAGACCTGTAGTCTGAAAACTATAACACACTGATAAAAGAAATTGAAGACGACACAAACCAATGGAAAAATTTCGATGCTCATGGATTGGTAGAACAAATATTGTTAAAATGTCCATACTACCCAAAGCAACCTACAGACTTAATGCAATCGCTATCAAAATAGCAACAGCATTCTTCACAGAACTAGAACAAATAATTCTAAAATTCATATGGATCCACAAAAGACTTCGAATAGCCAAAGCAATCTTGAAAAAGAAGAATGAAACTGGAGGTATCACAATCCCAGATATAAAGAGATACTACTGGGGTGCTTTGGTGGCATAGTTGGTTAAGCATCCAACTTTTTTTTTTTTTTAACACTTCTATAGTTTATTTTAATTAATTTATTTTTTAATTTACATCCAAGTTAGTATATAGCGCAACATTATTTTAGGAGTAGATTCCTTAATGCCCCTTACCCATTTAGCCCATCCCCCCTCTCACAACCCCTCCAGCAACCCTCTGTTTTTTCTCCATACTTAAGAGTCTCTTAAGTTTTGTCCCCCTCCCTGTTTTTATATTATTTTTGCTTCTCTTCCCTTATGGTCATCTGTTTTGTATCTTAAAGTCCTCATATGAGTGAAGTCATATGATATTTGTCTTTTTCTGACTGAAATTAGTCTAATTTCACTTAGCATAATACCCTCTAGTTCCATCCACATAGTCGCAAATGGCAAGATTTCATTCTTTTTTATTGCTGAGTAATACTCCATTGTGTAATGGACATTGGACATTTGGGCTCTTTCCATACTTTGGCTACTGTCAATAGTGCTGCTATAAACATTGGGGTACATGTGCCCCTTCGAAAAAGCATACTTGTATCCCTTGGATAAATACCTAGTAGTGCAATTGCTGGGTTGTAGGGTAGTTCTATTTTTAATTTTTTGAGGAAACTCCATACTGTTTTCCAGAGTGGCTGCACCAGTTTGCGTTCCCACCAGCAGTGCAAAAGAAATCCTCTTTCTCCACATCCTTGCCAACATCTGTTGTTGCCTGAGTTGTTAATGTCAGCCATTCTGACAGGCATGAGATGGTGTATCACTGTGGTTTTGATTTATATTTCCCTGATAGTGAGTGATGTTGAGCATTTTTTCATGTGTCAGTTGGCCATCTGGATGTCTTCTTTGGAAAAGTGTCTATTCATGTCTTTTGCCCATTTCTTCACTGGATTATTTGTTTCTTGGGTGTTGAGTTTGATAAGTTCTTTATAGATTTTGGATACTAACCCTTTATCTGATATGTCATTTGCAAATATCTTCTCCCATTCCATCAGTTGCCTTTTAGTTTTGCTGATTATTTCCTTTACTGTGTAGAAGCTTTTATTTTGATGAGGTCCCAGTAGTTCATTTTTACTTCTCTTTCCCCTGCCTTCAGAGATGTGTTGAGTGAAAAGTTGCTGAGGCCAAGGTCAAAGAGGTTTTTGCCTGCTTTCTCCTGGAGAATTTTGATGGATTCCTATCTTACATTTAGGAAGCATCCAACTTTTGATCTTGGCCCAGGTCATGATTTAATGGTTCATGAGTTTGAGCCCCACATTGGGCTCTGTGTTGATGGTGCAGAACCTGCTTGAGATTCTGTCTCTCCTTCTCTCTGCCCCTCCACCACTTGTGCTCTCTCTCTCTCTCTCTCTCTCAAAATAAATAAACTTAAAAAACTTTTTAAAGAGATACTACCAAGCTATATTAATCAAAACAGTATGGTACTGGCACCAAAAAAAGACACATAGATCAATAGAACAGAATAGAAAACCAAGAAATAAACTCATGATTATATGGTCAATTAATCCTTGACTAAGGAGGCAAGAATATGTAATGGGAAAAAGACAGTCTCTTCAACAAACAATGTTGGGAAACTGGACTGCTATATGCAAAAGAATGAAACTTGACCACTTGCTTACACCATACACAAAAATAAACTCAAAATGGATTATGGGCCCAAATGTGAGGCCTGAAACCGTAAGAATCTTAGAAGAGAGCACAGGTAGTAATTCCCTGACATTGGCCATAGCAATATTTTTCTAGCTGTCTCCAGAGGCAAGGGAAACAAAAGCAAAAATAAACTTTTGGGACTACACAAAAATAAAGAGCTTCTGCACAACAAAAGAAACCATCAACAAAACTAAAAGACAACCAGTTGAATAGAAGAAGATATTTGCAAATGACTTATCCAGTAAAGGGTTAGTATCCAAAATACATAAAGAACTTATACAACTCAACACCCAAAACACAAATAATCCAATTAAAATAAGCAGAAGATGTGAGCAGATAGTTCTCCAAAGAAGACATCCAATAGACACATGAAAAAATGCTCATCATCAGGGAAATGCAAATCAAACCCACATCTGATATCACCTTACCCACCAGAATGGCTAAAATCAATAACACAAGAAACAAGCGTTGGTGACGATATGGAGAAAAAGGAACCCTCACACACTGCTTGTGGAAATTTAAAGTGGTGCAGCCACTGTGAAAAACAGTATGGAAGTTCTTCCAAAAATTAAAAATAGAATTGCCATTCAATTCAATAATTCCACTACAGGATATTTACCCAAAGAATACGGAAACGCTAATTCAAAAAGATATATAGGCCCCTAAGTTTATTGCAGCATTATTTACAATAGCCAAATTATGAAAGCATCTCAAGTGTTCAATAGATGAATGAATAAAGAAGTGGTACATATACGCCATGGAATGTTACTCAGCCATTAAAAGAAAGAAATCTTGCTATTTATAGCAACATGGACGAACCTAGAGGGTATAATGCTAAGTGAAAGAGGTCAGTCAGAGGATGACAAATACCATACGATTTCACTCATACGTGGAATTTTAGACACAAAACAAACAAACAAAGAAAAAAAGAGACATACCAAAAAACAGACTCTTAACTATAGAGAACAAACTGATGGTTACCAGAGGAGAGGTGGGTGGGGAATGGGTTAAATAGGTAAAGGGGATTAAGAATGCACTTGTCTTGATGAACACTGGGTAATAATACAGAACTGTTGAATCACTATATTGTACCTCTGAAACTAATATAACACTGTTAACTACCCTGGAATTAAAAGAAAAAATAAGAAAGAAGATACTACTAAACAACATTTACGTATAACTGCAAATCAGATAGGAAGTTATTAAAAACATGGAATTTTATGGCAAGGAAAGTGCATACATTTCAACATCAGTAGGATGCCGTTAAAACAGTGTTTAGAGCACCAGTGAAATTTTCAAATATATGTAACAAAAAATAAGAAATATGGAAAATGAGCTAAGTATTCAACTCAGGAATATAAAGAGTAATAAAGCATATATAAAGAAGAAGGAAAAAATAAGAAAAATAAGGGGTGTAAACAATGAGAGAGGCAAAGAGAGAGAATGATGATAGGAAAAATGAAACCCGGTTTTTTGAAAAGTTTGCAAGATTAACTAAATGGGGGAGGGAATTGCAAAAAATATAAAGAGAGAATGAATAAAATGATAGAAATTTCTGTTTTTTAAAATATTAATGAAAACAATGAAAAGCCTAAAAACTTGAAATATATATATTAGTAGATAGCTAGCTAATAGAACGATATGGCTAGTTATATACAGTGGTTCTCAAAATGTGGTCCTGGGTTCAGTACTAGCATCACCACCTGGGAATTCTAAAAAATGCAGATTCTCAGGCAGATCTACTGAATCAGAAACTGGGAGTGGGGTCTGGAATCTGAATTTTAACATGCTTCCCCTTCTCGCCCCAGGTGATTGATATCTGCTAGAGTTTGAGTACAGATGCTATGGGGAAAAAAGCAGGGGAATGGAATGTAGTGGAGAAGGATATTTGTTATTTTTAAAAGAAGAATTAAGGAAGGCTTCATTGATATGGGTGACTTTTGAATAGAGCACCTAAAAGAGATTAGGGAGAGAATAAAGCAGATATATGAGTAAAAAGTGTTCTAAGCGGATAGAATGGTAAGTGCAAAGGCCCTGCATGAGGCAGGATTGTGATTAATGTGTCCAAGGAACAGCAAAGCGGTCAGTGTAGCTGCAGCAAGTGAGCCAGGGAGACAGTACCAGAAAACCAAGTTGGCAAATTAGAAAGGTGACGACGGATGGGTCTGGGGGACAGATCCTATTAGACCTATACCTGACTAACTCACTAGATGAAAACATTTCCCTTTACCCCAGAGGCACTTTGGTGGACCAGGTGATCTCACTTTGTAAGGACTCCTGAAATCATCTGCCACAGGAAGAATTTTTATGTGGGGAACTGATTACAAAAGGATGAAAGAATGGAGAAGCCACACATATGGGTCAAACATACATGGGGCACCTCAGTACTCCCCCAAATCTCCCACCCCAGCAGCCTGATGCCTAGCCAGGGCCTCCTTGGGGCAGCTGGTGGTTGCCATACTAGCTAGATGAACTCTTGTTCCTCATTTCTATGCAAGACAGGAATTTTCAACAAGGTTGCTTATTCTTTCTTCATCTTGGAGAGAAGGCAAAATTACTTCTAGAAGTAGTAGCAAGCTGACCCAGAGGGCTGAATGTTTAAATTCTCCTTTTCTGGGCACCACCCCTTTCTTCCCATCTTCTCCATGACAACTTGGTTGGATATAATTCACATTTCCATGGCTTTCTGGGGTCACAGTCAGCAGGCTGGGAAACAGCAGCAGCAGGGCGGATTCCAGTTGTCACAAAACTGTTGGCGTTGGGGTTTCTTTGCTGAGAAGCAGCAAACCTCATGGTTAATTAAGAGCACAGACTTGGGGCAGAGTGATGTGCCCAGATGCCAATTCTAGCTTTGCAGTTTACAGGCTTGGACAAGCCAGTTAACTGAGCCTCTTTCTCTGGGTCTTTAAAACTAGTCAATCATATTGACCTCACTGAACCTTTCAGAATTGAAAATAGACAGCATGCAGAGAACCTAGTACTTTGCCTTGCACACATACTCAGTAACTGTAACACTGTTGTCATTACTGAATTTATTATCTTTAATGGCACACCCCAAGTTGGACCTCAGCATTCTGGTGATGGGAGGGTCCTGCTTTCCTTATGCACAATTCTTGGACCTATTTATAGCCTCAGATGCATTCTACAGCATTCTTGCCTGTTCTTCTCTCCATCACTGGTGGGGCTGGGGCAAGAAGGGCGGAGGGAACCCAGAGAACCCCTGCATACTGCCTTTCTTCAGGCTCTCAGGACAAGTGACTCTGACTGGGTTCAGCCAGTGGTGGGGTGGCACCTGGGGGAAGTCAAGGTATCTCTCCTCTTCCTGTCCAGGCTTGGGTGGCATTTCCTGCAGAGGTTTCATTTCCTCTGTGGCTTCGCCTCCTGCCTGACAATCCCCAGCCTCCATGGAGTGATACTGATCCCTAGGCTTTGGTAACATTGCTTCTTTCCTTTGTCCATATCATTTAGGGAGTGGCCATGGGTTTCCTGCTCTTTCTCATCTTTGGGTTACCTCTACTTTTTGTTTAGTTTCCCCAGTTCTCCACCCCTTTGTAACTGTTCCCTGAATTTGATTCTCTCTGTGGTATTATCTAGAGTGGTTTCCATATTCCTGGCTAGAACCTGACAGATATGCATGTCTTCTCATTAACATTTGCTCCCTTATTTGGACTTGCTCTGAATCTTCCATTCCTTCTTGATTACTTGGAGAAACAAATAACAACAACAAAACCAATCTAGCTCCTGAAGACCTCAGTGCATTTATTTTAGGCTTTCCCTTAGTCTTGCCACAGCTAAAAATGATGGGCTTTCCCTTGCCCCCAACTGTGACCTAAACTAAGTCCAATCTTGGAACAAGTAGAGAGACCAGTGGGCTGGCAGGAATATTTGTACTCAATACTAGAACAATTTCTAGGTAGAGAAAGTATGACTTTTCAAAATGGAAATGACCTTCTTTGCATTTAAAACTCCAGGTTCCTGATTTCAACTTACTACAAAATTAAAATAATCAAACCAGTGGTACTAGCATAAGGATAGACATGTAATGATTGGATAGGATCAACAGCCCAGAAATAAACCTTCACGTTTTTGGTCAGTTGATTTTCAGTGAGGGTGCCAAGAATATTCAATGGGGAAAAGACTGTCTTTTCAAACAAAAGGTGCTAGGAAAACTGAATACCCACATGCAAAAGAACGGAGTTGGACTCTCCCTTCATACCATATTCAAGAGTTAACTCAAAATGAGTCTAAGATCTAAATTTAAGACCTGAAACTGTAAAACTCTTAGAGGAGGAGGAGCGCCTGGGTAGCTCGGTCAGTTAAGCATTCGACTTCAGCTCAGGTCATGATCTCGGGTTTGTGGGTTCAATCCCCACATCTAGCCCTGTGCTGACAGCTCAGAGCCTGGAGCCTGCTTCAGATTCTGTGTCTCCCTCTCTGTCTGCCCCTCACCCGCTCACACTCAGTCTCTCCTCTCTCCTTCAAAAATAAATAAACATTTTTAAAATTTTTTTAAAACTAATACAAATAAAAGTCTTAAAGGAAACATAGGAAAATCTTTATCACTTTGGATTGGACAATGTTTTCTTAAATGTGACACCAAGCACAGGCACCAACAAAAAAATAAATACATTGAACTTCATTAAAATTAAGAACTTTTGTATATCAAATGACACTGTTATAAGAGTGAAACTATATCCCACAGAAAGAAAGAAAATATTTGCAAATCATATATTTGATAAGGAATTAATATGCAGAAGACATAAAGAATTTCTACAATTCAATAAAAAGACAAAAATTTCAAGATAGACAAAGGACTTGAATAGACACTTTTCCAAGGAAGATATATAAATGGCCAATAAACACAAGAAAAAAATGTTCAATGTCGTTAGTCATTAGGGCAATACAAATCAAAACCATGATGATCTACCACTTCACAGCTAAGATGTCTATAATAAATGAACAGAAAATAAGAACTGGTGAGGATGTGAAGAGATGCCAGTGGGAATGTTAACATGGTGTGGTCACTGTAGTAGTCTGGTATTTCCGCAAAAAGTTAAACATAAAATTTCCACGTGATCCAGGAATTTCTCTCCTAGGTATATACCCAAAGGAACTGAAAAGAGGGACCCAAACAATTATTTGCATGCCAGTGTTCACAGCAACCTTACTTACAACAGCCAAAAGGTAGAAACAACCCACCTCTATCAACAGATAAATGCATAAACAAAATGTGGTATTTACACGCAACGGAATATTATTCAGTGGTAAAAAGAAACAAAATTCTGGGGCGCCTAGATGACTCAGTCAGTTAACTGTCTTGACTCTTGATGTTGGCTCAGGTCATGATCTCACAGTTCGTGAGATCAAGCCCCACTTTGGGCTCTGTGCTGACAGTGTGGAGCCTGCTTGGGATTCTCTCTCTCCCTTTCTCTCTGCCCCTCCTCCATTCATTCTCTCCCTCCCTCTCTCCCCGCCTCAAAATAAAAAAACTTAAAAAAAAAAGGAAACAAAATTCCGATACACGCCACAATATGGATGAACCTTGAAAACATTATGCTAAGTGAAAGAAGCCAGGCATAAAAGGACAAATAATATATGATCTACTTATATGAAATATCCAGAATAAGAAAATTCAGAGAAACAGAATGTAAATTAGAGGTTACAAAAGGCTGGAGGGAAAGGAAAATGGCAAGTTTGCTTAAGAGGTTCAGAGTTTCTATTTATGGCGATCAAAATGTTTTAGAAATAGACAATGGTGATGGTTGCACAACACTATGAATGTAATTAAGACCACTGAATTGTACATTTAAAAATGGCAAATTTTATGTTATATATCTTTTATCACAATAAAGAAAATGTGGTCTGTTAAGCTGATGGACTAGATGTGAACCAAGATAAAAGTGATTTATATGAATTTCATGATTGCCTGTCCCTGCAATCCCTATCGAGTCTCATAGGGTCAGCTCTCCATTCTTCTCTCCCAGATAGGTTTCTTGAGTCAAGTCTATAATTGAGGATTTTTGTACAGAGAGGGGGTGCAGGCTTTTGGGTAAGTTGTGATGTGTATGAAGAAGGAGTGGGGGCAGTCAACAGGATAGAAGCATGCCCTTTTGGGGACAGAGAGAAAGAGGGTTTCAGCTGCCACTGTGAGGAGAAATTTGGGGGAGAAAGCAAGATGTCTAAGGTGGTTAGTAGTACCCCTTAAGGAAATCTGTAATAAAGATGGCTGTTATTCTTCAAGGAGGGCCAGATCAGGATTGCTATTTCTTGAATGCAAGGACAGAGCTACAAGGAATGTTTGATTTTGTGCAATCTACGTGAACAGACAAATGGACATTTGTCCCCAGAAGGAGGCAGCCCAGCCCCACCCCTATCTGTAACATTTTTAACCAATAAACTCAGGGCTTCATATCTGTAAGCACTAGAGGCAAGACTGTGCTGCCAACAACAACAAAAATGTTCTTCCGGGAACATTTGTGAAGCAAAACTCACTGTCAGACACCATTTTGCTCTCAGAGGTACACTTTTGAGTGTTAACATTCCAAGAATTCTAGTAGTTGGCTTTCCAAATTTGTTCCAAACTTAGGTTTCTTTCCTGGCAGGCCCTCCCACCCACAAACACACATTCATTCTTATTTCAGCCTTTGACATGTCCTTCCCCAGGTCTGTGACATTTGCCTACCTGGAATGTCTTCTTTACTCAGATAAACCCCACCCAGCCCTGAAACCCATCCGCTTGAAGCCATCTCCAGACCCAAAATTGCAGTGATGTCTCCTTACCCTGATCTCCTCTAGTCATTATCTTCTCTTCATCACATCTTAGCCCTTAGTAATGTTCTGATTCCTATTGTTCTCTCACTGGTACAGGACAGTTTGTCATTCCCTTGCAGGTAAGGCCAACAGCAAACATTTACAGAGCTTTTGAAACAGACCATAATAGCCTACCACTATGCCAGGCATATTAAGAGGTACTTAGTGAACTTGTTTCTTTGCTTTGAGTTGGTCCACATGGTCTTTCCTTTTCTTAATCTTTTCTTTCCTCCCACTACTACCACCACATACATGTTTTTTCTCTCCTGGTTCCTCATTTTTAATTGTATAATATGAAGTCTTGTCACATACTGAAGGTTACTCTGTAAAGTGATTTACCAGTGGAAGGTGTTATTAACTATGCCAGGACAGTTCCTGGAGTTTGCTTTCTGACAGCCAGTCTCTCACCTTCCTTGTTAGCAGAGCCCCAGTTTTGTTTAGGTACCAGTGTGCTTGCCCCAGGAGATGAATGCGACTGGTCTAAACCATTTATAAGAGGTTTATTCAGCTTTACCTGCGAAGCTAGTAGCAGTCAGGTGACCAAGCTCTAGGTCAAGTGACTCAATAAGATATAAGGAAGTCAGTTGGAGGTCTCTGGGAAAGATTTTCTTCTTCAAAAAGCAGCCAGTCACAGAATGAAAGCTCTTTGCCTTCTTCCCTCCCTTTCTGTTTAAAAGGCCATCATGCGAAGATTTTGGAGGCCCAGCAGCCAACTTGCAACCATGAGAGAAATGTAGCTGACAAACAGAGGCTAGCAGACAGCCATCTGAAGCATGGCAACTTACCTTGGAACCTTCTCTTTTTTAACTTTTTGGTGTCAGAAAAATGCATATCTAAATTAATTGCAAATGCCTGTAGTGTTAGCCTCACCTTTTGCTCTAGACCTTTAAGAGCGGACCAGGTGGGCCTGGCTAATGACCTCAAGTCCAGTGTGCAGCTCTCCTCTCTCCTTCTGCTCCCCTTCCCTCCTCCTCCCTGTAAAGCTGAAAGGTAGAACCTTGGGACCTGACGGACATGAATTCAAACAGAGCCTATTTCAATGAGGTTCCTGACAGGGTCAGCTATTTACAAGCTCAGCATGATTCTAAGAACTAATGAAATCACCAGGAATGTTTTGAGACCTCAGGCTCAACAAACTTGAGTCTGTTTTTGAACTTATCAAACCTATTACAAAAAGTGCATTTCTGATAAGCACTATGAATTGAACCATCTGGTCATGTAAACTTGCAGAATGATAAGGCTGGAGGAGAAAGTGAAACAAGGATATAAAAGGAGATTTTGGTCTTGTTTCCATTTGATCTTTAATGTCTTCTTTTGCTTAATTAAATTATTAATAGTGAGGTTCTTTTGCTTTTGCTTTTTTAACAGATTTCTTCTCCTCATTAAGGTAATGATCTCAAATTTTGAGAAGCCAAGAACTGTTTAGCCTTGAACAATTTTTCTTTCAAAACATAAAACCAAGGACCTCCTGACCAGGCACATCAAGAGTTATTTGACAATAATTAAAAACCCCATAATTTTGATATCTTCCTTTGACTTACCCATAAACAGCCCAGGCTGTGCATTCTGATAGCTAATCTTTGATAGGTTTATTCCTCTGCCTACATGAGGGAAGTATTTTTCTTCTCCAAGTACTAATTAACAGGCAGCTAGTGAAAGACAGTGTCCCCAACCCCCACACAAGTCAAAGGGATTTTTTAGTACTTTGCAAATCAAAGACTTTTAAATCATGTTTTAAAAAGGGAAGTTTTAAGACTTTTGTGCTTTTCTAAACATTCTTTTGGAATACGATTCAAATCTTTGGCACACTAAAGACATACATGAAGTATAAACTACAACCATTTGTATTATTTGAGGAAACGAGTACTTTTGCTGAACTATATGGCTATTTCAGAACCTAGTGAGGAGTCTTGGTGTGAGGGAGTAGAGAGGGGTGCTTTTGAACAATTCACGTCGCCAGGATCCCACTCAATAAGTGAGTAATAGAAACAAAGATTCAGTTCACAGAAGGGAAAATACAAATATCTGAACACTAATATGTTCAGAACCCTTGCATCCCCCCCAAAAAAACAGTAAATTAAAATGACAAAATGAGATACAATTTTTTATGTACCAAATTTTGGAAGAATTAAATGTGTGTGTGTGTGTGTGTGTGTGTGTGTGTGTGTATGCATGCCAGATACAGGATTGTGATGAAAAGGTATAAACTAGTACATTTCTGGCAAAATATTTGGCCATTTCCATTAAAAACTTTAACATATCCATACTTTTATTTTTATTTTTTTTTACCCAGGATTCATATCTAGGAATCTTCATGTAGTAGACAAGTATTTAGGTGATGCTCTGCTCACAAACCACCTTGGTGGCTGTGTGTGTATGTGTATATTTGTGTGTGTCCCTTACGCGCTGATTGATTCTGGTCTGACCTTAGCCAGTCAGAACTCCTCCCAGGGCCCTTCCAATAATCCCATTTTTGCATAACTAGCCAGAGTTGTGAATATACTTTAAAAATATTTATATGCCTTGATTTAATGTTTCTACTTTTAGGAATCTGGTCTATGAAATTAATCTGAAATTTGGACACAAAGAATACCAGGGTCATTTATAACATAAAAAAGCAAAAAAAATCTAAGTGCTCAAAGGTTGGTGAATAATTAGTAAATTATAGTTCAGACATACAAATTAAAAATTATGAAGCCATTTAAAACTATGTCCAAAGACATTTTAATGACATGAAGAAATACTTATGATGTAATGTCAGGTGAAAAATAAAATTATATAAAATTATAAGTATAGCATGATGTCAACCACATGTTATATATATAGGTGCTTTAAAATGAATAGAAAAAATATGCAATGGGAAAGATAGTAAATGGTGTTGGGAAAACTGGACAGCTACATGCAAAAGAATGAAACTGGACCACTTTATTACACCATATATAAAACTAAACTTAAAATGGATTAAAGACTTGAATGTGAGACCTAAAACCATAAAAATCCTAGAGGAGAACACAGACAGTAACCTCTTTGACATTGGCTGTGACGACTTCTTTTTAGATATCTCCTGAGGCAAGGGAAACAAAAACAAAAATAAATTACTGGGACTACATAAAAATAAAAAGCTTCTTCACAGCAAAGGAAGGAAGCAATCAACAAAACTAAAAGGCAGCCTAATGAATGGGAGAGGATATTTGCAAATGACATATCCAATAAAGGGTTAGTATCCAAAATATATAAAGAATGTATACAACTCAACACCCAAAACACAAATAATCCAGTTAAAATGGGCAGAAGACACAAGCAGACAGCTCTCTATAGAAGACATACAGATGACCAACAGACACATGAAAAGATGCTCAACATCACTCATCATCAGAGAAATGCAAATCAAAACTACAATGAGATATCACCTCATGCCTGTCAGAATGGCCAAAATCAACAACAAAAGAAACAACAGGTGTTGGTGATAATGCAGAGAAAGGGGAACCCTCTGGCACTGTTGCTGGGAATGCAAACTGGTGCAGCCACCCCAGAAAACAGTATGGAGATTCCTCAAAAGTTAAACATAGAAATACCCTATGATCCAGCAATTGCACTACTAGGTATTTACACAAAGGATACAAAAATACAAATTCGAAGGGATACATGTACCCCTATGTTTACAGCAGCATTATTTACAACAGCTAAATTATGGAAACAGCCCAAGTGTCCATCAATTGATGAATGGATAAAGAATATGTAATATACACACATACACAAACAGACAATGGGATACTATTCAGCCATAAAAAAAGAAATCTTGCCATTTGCAACAAAACAGATGGAGCTAGAGAGTATTATGCTAAGTGAAATAAGTTGGTCAGAGAAAGACAAATACCATATGATTTCACTCATATGTGGAATCTAAAAAACAAAACAAATGAGCAAAGGGAAAAAAAAGAGAGAGAGGGATAGGGACGGGGAGAGAGAGAGAGATTAAGAAAGACTCCTAATTATAGAGAACAAATTGATGGTTACCAGAGCGGACATGGGTAGGAGGATAGGATAAATAGATGATGGGGATTAAGAAGGCACTTGTTATGAGGGGCACCGAGTGCTGTAAGGAAGTGTTCAATCACTATATTGCACACCTGAAACTAATATAACACTGTATGTTAACTCACTGGAATTAAAATACAAACTTAAACAAACAAAAACTTCCCCAGGGAAAAGAGTGAACAGAGAGAAATGCAACAAAACAGTCATCCATCGTAATAATATTCGGAGTGATTCTGGTGTTCTTTTATCCTTTTTCAATTTCCAAATTTTTAACAATGAACATCTATTACTTCTATACTCAGAAAAAATAGATCTTATTTTAAAAAATTAGAATTAGGTAAACTCTTCATTTTACTTGCATTCACCCACAGTGAATGAAATGCATGCAGTTCAATGAGACAGTCTGGGGTAGTAGCAACCACCTAGCTTCACATTACAGTCACTTGGAGCACTTTTATCTATCTATTTACCATTTTTGCTTTGATGATGACTTTATATTCTAAAGTCAAAGATGAGCTAAATTCACCACGTTGTCACTAAAAATCATTGATGTTCCATCAGGTTCCTGACATCCTGCTCCCACCCCACCTCACAGCTGGTCCACGTGCCTGCCACCTGCAGGCTCAGTCCCACTACTGTCAAGGGAGGCCAATCCTGGCTTTGGAAGCAAGGGCTGAACGAGGCTCCATACGACATTTAGGGACTAAGCATTAAGCCTCGCTACTCTCCACTGCAGACATTATCTGGGTCTGGTAATTTGCTTTCCCCTGACTAACCAAACATCTGACTCTCTTTTGCTCCAGGCAAGGTTAACAGACACAAACCACAGCCTTTCCAGAACTGGGGTTTGGCATGTCTCTTCCATTTCATTTTCTCTTTCTCTACCACAGTTTTGGATCCACTAATAAGCTTTCCAGGTGTTGCTTACCTGTCAGATTGCATGTTAGGACATGGGGAGCTTCAAAATTATATCCTATGTCCAGATGATGCTAATCTAATTCATTGGTGGGGAGAAAGAAGCCTGGAATAAGCATTTTGAAAGGTCTCCAGGTGACTTTGATGGAAAGCCAAGGTCTAGAACAACTGGTTTCTTTGGATCAAATCTGTATAGTTAAAGCCTGCTACGTATGAAGGGTTCAAGTGAATGATTAAAACTGATGAAAATAGTTATCTGTCCATTTCTGGCATGTTTTCCCAGCCCTCATGTCATTCTATACCTCCTCCATGACTTTACCTCGTTTCTCTACCCCTGTAACTAGAACCATTTCTAGCTCTCAAGCTCCAGGCTATATTTCCGTATACCCACTGGCCATCCACAAGTCTGCCCCATAGATCTGTCAACTCCCCATACCCCAGACTGGCTAGTTAGTGCTCTCTCCCTGGCCTCTCACCATGCTGTATCACATCAATGATGACACCACCACCCATGCAACTCCCAAGTTCGACATCTCTGATTCATCTCTAACTCATTCGTTTATCCCCAATATCAAATTCTATGGAACACGGGTCATAAATATATTAGCTTTCAAAAGTCGGGCTGGAGAAGGAAATGTAACAAGAGTCTGGGTGTGATACAGAAAAACAGGGAGTACATTCAACATCAAAACGCATTCAACGCCCAATTTGTAAAACACTACAGATCAATGGCTCACTTTATGTATGGTGTCTATCCCTCATCTGTATCTCTTTCCTGGCTCTATGTTCTCTGCTTCCTTCTTTCTGCCACAGAGACCCTTGTTGTTTCTTACCTGAGCTACTGGGACAGCCTGACTGCCATGTGTCCTCCACAGTAATGCCCGAGTCCTCACTAGCCAGGACTACTAGTCTCACCTTGGAGCCTGTCTGCCGGGGTTTGACTCCCACCTCCACCAGTCCAGTGTGATCCAGTGTGATCCTGGGCAAGTGATCTAACCTCTCTGTGCTTTGGTTTCCTCATCTGTAAAATGAGAATAATAATTATGGTACTTACTTCATGAAGTTGTAAAAATTACATTAATCAATATATATAAATTTCTTAGACCAATTCCTGACACAAAATACATATTTATTGTTATTATTTGTATGAATACTATTCTACTATTAAATGAAGTCCAACCCCTTTAAGAAGTGTCTGAAAGCCCCCACCCCCAACCCCCAGCTGGCACTGGACCCTTCTACCTTCTAGCTTGATCCTTTACTACCTCACTCCCACACACCAGTGTTTGCCACACTGGATTATTCATTCGTAATTTCCTGCCTCCTGGCCTTTTCTTACCCTTTGTTGCCTGGGATGCCCTTATCCTCATTGCTGGCTATGGAAATTCTGTGAATTCTTCAAGTCCAGCTCATAGGCAAACTTATTCTTGACCCCTTTACTGATGCCCCATCTTGGGATTAGTTTCTCCATCCTAGGCAATGTATTTGTCCTTCATTTTTGATATTTAACAATTGTGCCTTATGTGACAGGAGTCATTTGTGGCCTCGTTCTTTCTTCTACCTCCCCTACAAACCTCTATTGTCCATGAAACTGTAAGTTCCTAAAGGCTGGGTTCTTGTCTTATTCATGTTTTAAACACATTTAATATTTTATTTATATTTATGACCTGGCACCTAGCAAAGTGCGTGGTATAAAGGAAGTTTAGCTAAAGTTTTGTTGAAGAGAATTGTTAGATGTGTGTAGACATTCCCATGTCTGTTCCAAGGTGAAACAGACACTCAGTAATTATCTGGTGACTATAAATAGGGTGTGAAATTGGACACTCAGGACAAAATAGTCTGAGATCCAGTGGTCTACTCTGGGTATCTACAATGATGAGAGTAATGCTACAAATCTAAGATATCCATTGCTTTGTGTGTGTCTGTTCAGACGTTTTTGGTTACAAGTAAAACAAAATCTGATTCACACCAATTTAAACAACAGAGGAAACTTAGTGCCACCTGATAATAAAGGAGAAAGGTTCAGCAAGACTTGTTCCAGTAGCTCAACAGTGTCACCAAAGGCCCAGTTTCATCTGATCTCCAATCTGTTTTCCACAGGTTGTGTTGAACCCTAAGGTTAGTTTCCCTTAGGGTCACAAGATGGCTACCAGGAGCTACCAGGGATTATAAATTTCCTCACTCATGTCCGTTGGCAGGTCCACCATGTTGTATAAATCCAAAGTACACCCTTCATGGAACTGAATTAAACATAATGCCAAAGGCACCTATAGAGTTCTGGGCACCAAATTCTGATGGAGGTTGGAGGCAGGCTTCCACACCATCAAGCAATTCTCAGACGCCATCTCGGTGCCCTACAATTCAACTAAATTCTGACACTATCTATCCCGAAATAGCATCAGATACTACAGGTGAAGGGTCCAGTCCCACAAACCTGCTCCTCCCCCACCTCATATGCCAGTTGCAAGTCTAGGTTACCACCTGTTCTGAGCAGCCAGCTAAAGATCAGAGGTTCTAAAGGCCATCTCCTTCCTTGGGTTTTTGGGTGTTTTGCTAGAGTGGTTTACAGAACTCAGAGAAACATTTTACCTACTGGATTACCAGTCAGATGAAGGAGATGCATAGGGCAACACAGGGGGAAAGGGCACCAAGCTTCCATGCCTTCTCTAAGAACGAGGGCCACTCTCCCCTCATCTCCACGTGTCCACCAACCCAGAAGCTCTCCAAACTCCATCCTCCTGGGTTTTTATGGAGGCTTCACTAAGAGCAGAAGGCAGGGGGTATCACTGCAAGTTCCAATCTTCTAATCACGTGGTCGGTTCTCCTGGCAACCAGCCGCAAACCTCAGGTGCTTTCCAGAAGTCACTAGTTTGGATAACAAAAGATACCATTTATGCTCTCATCTCTTAGGAAATTCCAAAGGACTTAGGAGATCTGTGCCAGTAATGTAAGACCAAATATATATTTCTTATTATAAATCCCACTAGCAAAGTGCCCCTGGATTTGTACAATGTAATAGCTCTGTCCACCAGAAAGAGGGAATCTCTCCAGATAGCTTCCATAGAAAAAAGAGAAAACTTCTTCCACTGGTAGCCTTCAGGAAACATCTTGTAACACTATGGCCAGTCAGAGCCATAGAAAGGGACTGTTTGGATTGATTATATCAAGCTTCATGTTTGGAAGACCTTGGGTTACGGTAAAAAGAAAGATGACCAATGACACAGCTAGTAGAGAGCAGAGAAGATAGTGTTTGCTCCATCTAATGGAGCAATTATTATTATATATAATAATTATATAAGGTACATACAGTATACATATACACATATACAAGCATGTGTATAGTTAATGTATGTATACATATATAATGAGACTGTAATTTTCATTTGCTCAACATACTGTGTGCCTGATACAATGAACATTATCCACTCTCTGTCCTCAAGGAGCTCACAGTCCTTTCTCCTTTCTTCCTCTCCTTTATTACAAAATTAAAGTAGCTGAACCCTTATCCTTGATATAATCTCTTCAGAATCTGTTCCCAGTATGGACCTTTGTTTTGCTTTTAAGGTGGCTCATAGGATCATATTAAAGCCATTAACATATGTTTAGAAATTCAGGTGCTTTAAGAAGTTTTAAGCCTGTGACCCGGTGGACATCTCTCCAAGGGGGACTGAGGCCATGCCAGCCATAGAGAAGGGACTGGTCAGACTGAACAGAGAGCATGTTGGACTCTCTGAACAGCCTGGGGAGAGAGGCAGATTTCCAAAGCCAAATGTTCCCAGATATATTCCAGTAATTCAACCCACGTTGCTACTCACCTAGGAAGATATATTTAGCCTTTTTTTTTTTTTTTTTTTAGTGAATGATGTATTTATACTGGATCCCAGACATTTTGAGACAGAATTAAAACAATGATTTCTGATCTCCAACAAAGTCCAGATTTCCAGTTTTACTGGCGCTAACTCATTCAGATGAAACTGAGGAGACAAGAAGTCAGAGCTCATCTGTTTATTAAAGTTATTTTACACTGAATAAGTCACTTCACCTCTTTAGGCTTTAGCTTCATTAATTAACAACCAGATGCAGAAAATATTTACTGGGTGCCTCTTCTGGGCCAGGCTCTGTGCTAGATGCTCAGGATAGAACCATAAAGGCCATCTCTTCACCTGCAAAGTGGAAGGGAGGCCTAGATAATGTCAACCTCCCTCCTACTATAAAGATTGTATGTTTTGGAGATGGAGACAGCAGGTACGTGTCCCCAAGCTCTGCAGCAGTGACTCGTCAGTAATGGATTGTGATGAACGTGGAGCCCATCCCTACTTGTCATATCCATCTCTCTCCTCATAACCATCGGAGCTGGGACAGCACGATCAGGGTGTAAACTACATTCTTCCAGGGCCTGCAGCACTCTGACTTTTGGTAATTCATCAGTTAGTTTATAGATTAGTAGGCTATAAATATCCTATCCAAAATAAGTCATATATTCTCCTTTCCTTAAAGTATAGTCCCAGAAGAACAGGTGTGCTTTATCTCCTTTCATATAAACATCAGAGCCTGACCCTGTTAAGTTCATTAAAAAAAAGAAAAAAGAAAAAAAGAAACCACTGGTGGGTGGTAAAATTCCTTTTGGACTCTCTGGCTGTTCATAGATTTGGTTTCAAAGTGATCAGTGATCATCTGGACAGCAAGGAGAAATTAATCACATTGAAAGTTTGTCTGCTGCTATAAACCAACTGCAGATAATGGTGTCTGTGGCTGTAAGGCACAAGGGAAGGAGAAATAGAATTGGAGCCAAAGAAACTGGCTCTGTTTAAGTCTTAGTCAACGAACCAGAGCAATGTTGGGTATGTCATTCTCAGACTTCTATGAATCTCAACCTTCTTATCTTCCAAATGGGCATGCCTACTTCTCAGAGTTGTCATAAAGCTCACAAGAGATAATGTTAATTATCATCATCTGTATCTCAGGATTTAAAGAGCTTTCTCTTAGTATACAGATGATAAAGATCCTGCAGAGGGGAACTAGTCATCAGCTGCCATCGCAGATTTTTAAATCTAGATGGGACCATGATAACCATCTAGCTCATCCATTCTATTTCACAGAAACTAAACCCTGGAAAGGTTGAGTGAGCCACCCAAGAGAGTAGTATTAGACACCATTAAAAAAAAAAAACACCTTAAAATGGTTTCTAAAATAGGGGTTCATCATATCACATAACAAGAAGTCCAGAGAATGGACTATTTCAGAAAGTCAACATTGTTAAGACTCACATATTCCTCTCATTTTGGCAAGATGGTTGCCATAGTCCTAAATATCACAACCTCACATGAAAATATCTAAAGAGAGGAAGACGGGTGTGTGTGTGTGTGTGTGTGTGTGTGTACACTGGCACGCATGTTGGGGAAGGTAGAGGGAGAAAACTCCCCTTGCATATCTTCCTTTTCCTATAAGGGCATAAATATTTCCCAGAGGCCCCCAGCAGACTTTCCCTCACGTCCCATTAACCAGAACTGAGTTACATGCTCACCTTTAAGCCAATTACTGACAAAAAAAAGAATGAGGATTACCATTGTATGATTAGGTGAATCATGATATTTGCCCTGGGACCACCTTCCCTAAGCATGTACCTGACCCATGCCTAATAAATCTGAGTTTTTATTACTAAAAAGAAAAAGTGGGCAGTAGTCATTGGGCAGGCAGCCAATAGTTTCTGCCATCCTGTCAAAACAGTCCTGTTTTTCCCAGAATTTGATATTCTTGGTGGTCCATTGGATAACCGGTGGCTCTTGTCACACAAAGAAACAACTCCATGATATCCATAGTCTAGTTCCTTCTATATGGAGACAATTTCTTCAAGGTTTGTGATCTTTTGCAATATATGTAAATATCTCAGTCTATTCTTCATTCTGTGAATATAGGAAATGCTCGATTAAACCCCAATAAATCAACTCCTAAATAAGAATGTTAGCTACATTATCTATTCATTGATTCCAAACATTTTTTTAGTTTCCTACTACGTACTAGAAACTATTCTTGGTGTGGTTTATACATGGTACTGAGAATAAATGTTCAACTATTTGGAAATGCAAAGTAAATAAATGCCTAATCTATTAAAGGGTTAGATATTTTGAAAGCAACATTTACAGAAACCTGAAGTTAGTAAGAGCTATCATAAAGGAATGGAATAAAATCATAAAGGAAAATTTCATGTGGCCAAAAAGTTTGAAAATTTCAACACATCCCAAAAACAATATGTTAAAAGATAAAGAACTAGGAGAAACGTTTGTCTTTAAGGGGATTTTGTTCTTTCATACATAAAAATCTTTTATAAATCAATAAGAAAAAGAGGACATCCTTAAAAAATAGCCAAAGAATATGACCATATAAATCATAAGGATAAGAAATGGGAATGGTCAACAAATAGACCTAAAATGTTCAACCTTCCTGGTAAAGCGCATACAGTTGTATGTTTCAGTAATTTAATACCATTTTAACTTACTAAATTGGCAAATAACATTGACAAGTGTTGGTGTGAGTGTGTGGGAAACCAGCATTCTCATATATTGCCGGGTGAAAGTATACACTGGCTGAGATTTTGGGGAATGCAGCTTGCTAACAGGCAACAAAACCTTAATAAGGGGCACATCTTTTGATCCAGCAATTCTCTTTCTAATCATTTATCTCCCCAAATAGCCAAGGGCATGTGCACAGATGTTTTGAATCAATGTGCTCACTACTGTTACTTATAATGGCACTTGAAATTCAGGCTGTGGATTCCAAGTACAGACACCAAACTTAACTGTAAATTGAGTTTTTGCTTAGTTCTAGAGCCTATTAGAATTTTATGAATTGTGCAGCATAAAGGCTTTTGAAAAAATAAAGTATTTAAATTGTTCAGGCCCTGTGTAGTTTTGCTTTAAAGTAAAAGTCTGCTTACAATAGGTTTAGTTAATATCCATCATAATATATAGATCATATAAATACAATAAAAAGGAAAAAAAAATCTCCTGGTAATGTGGGTGACCATTTCACAGTATATGTAAATCAAATTATCAGGCTGTACATCTTAAACTTATATAGTGATGTATGTCAATTATTTCTCAACAAAACTGGGAAAAAAACTTAAAAAAATAATAAAGTAAAAGTCTGCTTGATAATTTCCATTATCCTTTTGTGGGAAAAAATAACCAAAACTTATTTGTAAAAAATTATCTTCACCTTCAAATTTTTAAAAAAGGTTCTAAAATGATATTTTAAATGGGATCACCTAGTGATAATTAACCTTAAAAGGTGATATTAAAATTTTTTAAAGATGAACCTACAGGTGCTACAAATTTAAAGATGAAAAATAAAAATAGACTTTTAAATTAAAGCCATGAGTGTATTTTAATTATTATTTTTAAAATATTTATTTATTTTTAAGAGAGAGCATGAGTGGGGGAGGGGCAGAGAATCCAAAGCAAGCTCTGCACTGGCAGCACAGAACCTGATGCGGGGCTCGAACTCACAAACTGTAAGATCACAACCTGAGCTGAAGTCGAAAGCTCAACTGACTGAGCCACCTAGGCATCCCAAAGCTATGGTTTTAAATGAGGGGAAAAGTAAGCCTAGGGCCAGATAGCTGCATTGTCTTAGATTTTTAAGTTCTTTTATAGTTACTACTGTTTAACAGTTAGATATTTAATATTTAATGATTAAAATTCTGACATTTTGGATTCCTCATATTTAGAATTGTGGTTTGTATGCTCCTTAAGAATTAACTAGTTAATGAAGGTAATTTTTAAAAATTCAAATCTTTGTTAACAGCTTGTAAGACTTCTCAGGGTATGTGCTAAGTGCTCCAAAATAAGTAAACCTAATTGTAGCTAACTTTTAGTAAGAACTTGCTGTGTGCCTGGCCTTGCTTTAAGCTCTTTGCATATATTAACTCATTAAATGTTCACCGCAACCCGGTGAGGCAGCACCATTATGATCTCCATTTTACAGATAAGGAAACAGAGGCACAGGAGGGTGAATAGTCTCCTCAGGTACACACTACCAGCTTGTGGCAAAGCAGGGATTTAACTCCAGAATTCCTACTCCAGGGTCCTAGCACTAACCATTAAGCACAGCTGCCTCAACTACCTAACTAGCATTCGGTACTTGGCTGCAGAAGATAAAGATGCCTCCAGGGGCACCTGGGTGGCTCGGTCAGTTAAGCCGCCGACTTCTGCTCAGGTCATGATCTCACGGTTCATGAGTTTGAGCCCCGCATCGGGCTCTGTGCTGACAGCTCAGAGCCTGGAGCCTGCTTTGGATTCTGTGTCTCCCTCTCTCTCTGCCCCTCCCCTACTCACGCTCTGTCTCTCTGTCTCTAAAAAATAAATAAACGTTAAAAAAAGCTTTAAAAAAAAAAAAAAGATGCCTCCAAAGGGCACGAAGAGGAGATGGACATAGTGGTTCCCACCTGATTCACCAGACGAATCATCTGGGGAAGGTTGTGAAAAATACAGATTCCAGAATCGGAATCTCCTGAGGTGAGAGCCAGGGGACGGCATTTTTACCAAGTCGTGGAAGAATAGCAGATGCTTTCAGTGTTCACTATGTGCCAAGCACTGAGCTAACTGCTTTACACACTTCCCCTCATTTCCTCCTCATGCAGACTCCATGTGCTGGACACTCTTTATACTCCTCCTGTTTTAGGCCCGAGGAAACAGAGGCTTTCGAGAGACTACATAATGTGTCCAAGGTCACATAGCCCATGGGCAGTCAGATCAGGACTCACTGAACCTCCAAACTTTGACCTCTTACCATTGGACATCCTGTGGAAGGGCAGGGCTCAGGGAGAAAGTGCCACTGACTGGCTGCACCAAAGGGCATTCCCGGCAACTGGTACATGAGGCAGGCTCTAGGGAGTATAGTGCCCACCTCCAAACATGCAGAGGCTTCCCTGGGCTGAGAGACCCCTGGGTGGGTTCTGGACTAGAGGACAGAGGGCACAAAATAAGTCAAGGCCCCAGGACACAATGGACATCAGCCCACAGAGGCGGGCTGCAGACACCACTGAGGGCTGATGTGCAGAGTAGCATGTGCATGGCCTGGACCAAGGCCCTGTCAGTGTAGAACCTGAATATTGGTACCTTACACAGACCTTCAGGACCTGATAAGAATATTAGATGCTTAAAGGTGCCCTGCTCCCCCAACAGTCATGAAATTCAAAATAAAAACAAAAAACAATAAACTAAAGGAAATTCAACAAAGCTCTAATTTTTTCTCATCAGGACTTTGATTTTTTTTTTTTTTTTTAAAATATCAAATTCCAGTTTCTTTCAACTGCCCTAAACATGTGCTTTGTCTGCACTGGGACACCAGCTTTTAATCATTGCTAAGGTTCCATTCTGCTACATCTTTGTCATTAATTAAAGTTGCCTTTATGGTAAATTATAGTTACTGTGTTTATGTGGGAAGGGGGAAATTTCCTGCCTCAGTTGAGATTGAGGTGTCAATATGATAAACATCAGGCTAACAAGGCAAATATGAGACAGATTCCTCCACCATCTCTCTCTCTCTCTCTCTCTCTCACACACACACACACACACACACACACTCACACACACCCAACATAAAGGCTCTGAGAACCTGGAACACAAAGCAGGGTTCAGAGAATGGAGAGAAGAGAAAATTTGTGGAAATCTTTGAAGAAAACTGTGCTCTGAACTCTTTTTCCCTCCACCTTCCCAAGGAGTCTAAGGAGTACACCATGAGGGGTCTTTCCTGGATCCCCTTCCCTGAGCGCAGCATGACCCAGAAATGGGAGGCCCTTCACTGCCAGGCACTGTGGAAGCCAATGAGGAGTCAAGGGGGGAAGCAGGTGGCCTCGGATGAAGGAGGCTGGAGGTGGATGGCCAGCTATCCTGGACTGATATAGGCAGCACAAGGCTGAGTCAGACAGAGATGGGGCCATGTCCCTCCAGGGACCAGCGGGAGAGATGCCCTGCAGGGATCTGTGGGGATCCCATAGAGGCTTCCATGGGGAAAGCCTTAGGTCTCCCAGGTCCCAGCAATCTGATTAGGAACTGCTCTGCTCCTTATCTCATCCCCCCACCTCCCCTCTATCCTGCTTCTCTGGCAGGGGAAAGAAAAAGTCATCCGCTGGTGAGTGGGGAAGGAAGACAGCTGAGGCCAGGATAACTGTGAGGGGTTGAGGGCCGAGGGAAGATGTGCTGAGAGGTCAGGTGCAAAATATTTGTTGTTACAGTGCAGGCTTTCTGTCTTCTGATTCGGGACTATGTGATTTAAAGGAACTCAAGATGGTCACTTCGCTGTCAATGAGCATAGAAGTCACAGCCTGCCTGATTTTTCATCCGGTTAAGGCACAATACGACCTCCAGATAAAGTTTAAAGGTCCCAAGGGAAGCAAAACTAAAGTTCTGTCTTGAATATAACAAGAGTTGTACTTGTTCAATATATTGCTCTTCCTACCATTTATCCAGCACCTGCTTTTTGCCTGGCACCATGCTAGGGAAATCACTCACTATCTTACTTAACACTCAAAAGAGTCGTTTGAGGAAGTATAAACCTCCTCATTTTTACAGACAACTAAGGCTCAGAGAGGGTAAGGGATTGAGCTGAAATCTGAGCCCAGCTGTGTGGTCTCTACTGCAAGTACCACAGTGCCGTAGAATGGGAGTGCCTGAAGCGTGCTGTAGAAAGGCTTGGAGCGGTGGGCATATTGGTAGTTTGTTCTGCTCTAGAATTGCAGAGACAAGGATTGCCATCCACGTATAGACAATGTACGCACTCCTGGGAGGTCATCGGATTTGAATCGCATTTCAGGCAGTAGCAGGGGTGAACATGCAAGGACCCACTCACATGCTCCTCCGTAACTCATCCTGGCAAGCTGGCATGGAGGCACATCCCCACCGCTAAGTAGCAGATGCCAATCTCGGCCCCATTGGCACCTTGCTGGGATAGACTGGACAAGCCACAAACATCCAGAATGGCAAAATATATACCAAAGAGTGTCTAAATCAGCAGACAGACATGGCAGAAAGGGAGAGTTTAGAATTTTACAAAAAGATGCTGTTTGAAACCACCATGAAACATGGGCTGTGATAGGGGTAGGGTCTTTCAGTGATCGGGGCAGTGTTTGAAACAGGAAAACCTCGTTTCCATCAATCTTTAACCTAATGTGTCAGGAAACTGGATAAGTGACTTTTTCTTAACTTTTCATAAAGTTCCAATAAATTAAGTTCAAACTAACATGTAAATTTCCAGGCAATCCACATGTCACTCCCCACCCCCAATCCCCCAAACTCCTACCCCCTCCACCTCCCACCTCCGGAAACCACATAAACATATCAACAGAAGCAGGTTCCTCTCAAGGACAGGCTGCTGCATTCTTCAGATTACTAAAATCGTCATGAAAAGCCACCATTGTCCTGGCCGGGCATTCATGCCACCCAGATTGACCCAGTCTCCTACCGAATCGCCCTTTTCAGGCCAGAGGGGGCTCTGAGCCAGCCTCGGGGAGGTAACTGCACCACTGCATGGGGGCAGGGCAGGGTGGGGGGAAGGTCACTAATTTATCTTAGTGGGGTGCTAAACTTTGAAGCACACTGAAGGCTACTTAAATGTTAACATTCGAAGGGGAAAGCACAAACACCCAGCTTTCAAGCCATCAAATTTTTCTTTTAAGAGATAACCACTTCTGACTCAGAAGACAAATATTAAAAATAAAAATACCCAATCCAAACAAAACCCAGACCAGCTCTCCACCATCCATACGATCTTGGTGGTCTCCAGGTGAAAGAAAGAAAAGTTGTGTGTGTGTGTGTGTGTGTGTGTGTGTGTGTAAGTACAACCCAGCACAGGTTTTCTTTCTTTTTTTTTTAAAGTTTCTTTTCCCCGTCTTTCAAAGGTTAGCTGAGTTATACAAATTCATCTGACCAAAGTAAATCCCAATTTATAAGTGATGAAACACAGTCTTATGAAAGATAAATAGAAAGAGATATTTCATGAGCGTGAAGGAAAAAAAACCCAAACAACAATCCTCTCACCTCACCTTGGATTCAGTAAGAGGGAAATTGTCTTAAGGAATTTAAGCAACGAGGCAGAAGTCATGACACTGCTGCATGGTGTACAAGTTGCTTGTTCCTCCTTTCTTCTCCCTGCCAAAAAAAAAAAAAAAAAATTGCAGGAGAAGGTTACCAAGAATGAACAAAATTAATGTTCTTTATTTGCATTCAAAGCTAGAATTCAGTTGTTATAGCCAGAGCATGAGCTGAAGACAGGACGTTCCAAGGCTCAGAGTTGGACTGTTCCCTCCCGCCGTGGTATCTTCATTAGAAGCCACTTCTATGTCTCATTAATGTGCCTCTGTTTTCAGTTGGTGACTCACTGCAGGAATGAGAGCTGCACCCAGCCAGCTCCTCCAGGAAAAATGCCTTTTCCGCCCCTGGTGGAACTCCTTCTGTGTCAGTTGGGAAGAAAATCAGCTGCACCTTTCTGGATCTACCAGGACAATGCTTAGAGAAAAGAGTCGGACCAAACTGTCATTCTAATTCCTCTTCCACAATAAAATCTGAGAGGAGGGGGGAGGGAAGGAGGGAAGGAGGAATAAGACAGGGCAGAGATGTTGGGGGAAAAAAATCGAGGCAGCCTTTCTCTTATAAGTGGGTTCATTAGCGTAATTAAGCATCTTCAGCTTTCTGCCTCTCTCTCACCACTAACTGAAATACTAAAAAGGTGAAGGGAGGGATCTGATACCATCTCAAAAGGAATTTTGGGGCTTAAACGTTCCCTATTTTGCATACACAGACATGGCACACATACATGGATGTTAGAATATGCTGTCCAACTGCAGTGAAGGTAGAACTTCCTCATTGAAGGACCAAAGCAAAACACAAAGTCTGGGTTATTCTTTTCTTTTTTTCTTTTAATTCTCATCCTTGTCCAGACAAAATTCTGCCTTTACGCCCTGCCTTTGCATCCCAAGACCATCTGAGGAGGAGAAACAACAACAACAACAACAACCCACCAAACAAACAAAAACCAAGCAACCCTGGGTTTAATATAATTTTCAAATGTTGAACTCTTAAAAAGTGGTATCCGAAATGGTTTAAAATCCGTGTGCCTGTCTTCACTCTCTGCATCTCCAACCTGAAGCCTCTCTTACTTGTTTTCCTTGACCTTTGCTATTTCAGCCAGAGGAATGAACTTTGTATTGGAAATTTTAGGCCAGGTGTGAGGTATTTAGATTAACCTTGGCAGGGATACCAAAGATTAATTTAGAAAATATATAAGTTGGCAGAAGACTTTGCATAGATGTTTCCCCAGGAACAGGATTAACAAAGAAAAATAAAAGAAAAAGACATTATATCCGGCATATTTCAAAGTCATAAGGAAACACATGGATTGTATAAAATAAGAGTAAGATCCAAGTTGGCTCAATTCATAAAGAATTAAGGAGGCAGCAATAAGAATATGAGACAACATGAATACAGCGACAACCTTCCCTTATTCCACACTCTCCCTGTCCCCAACACACACACACACACACACACACACACACACACACACACACATGCCTTCCACAAACTCTCTTTGAATATTATTATTGGGGTTTTCTCTTCACTCACCACTGACAGCCTCACCCCCACAATCCAGTCTTTGTACTGGCTGACGTGGCCCGATTGCACACTAGGTCTCCACATCACTCCAAACATCTTCAGCACCAAGATCTCCAGCTCTGGAGTTGTCCTCACAGACTACCATCTCTTTGTCTTCTATCTCTCTCATTCTTTTATTCCTACCGAGCCTAACCTTCCATATTGAGGCCACCCTAATTTTCTTTTCCTTTAGTCCCTCTGTTTTATTTCTATCCCTATTCAGCCTGAACTTCAAGTCACTTATTTCAACAATGCCCTGTCTAGATGATCTTATTTGAACTCCTGACTCTGGGAATTCCCCAGCCTCTCCATTCTCCATTCCCCTCCAAGAGCAACTGACACTCACTGGAAAGACCAATTCAGTACAAATGCCTACTCTTTTAGTCCCACAGCCCCTTCCTTGTGCTTGAGACCCTCTTCCTACAGCATTTTCCAAGGGTATTCAAAACTCATCATCATATTCCTTCCGTGTATCATGATTCTCTTGCAACTATTATTGGTGTCTAAACCCACCTCTTTCTCTACCTATCATCAAACTGTAGTGCCATGTCCTGCTGATTTCATCTCCACATAATTTCAAAATAATTCTCTTCCTTTCAGGTGCAGTTGGTATTACCAAAGCCCCAGTTCACTCCCACCCGATTTCTGCTTAGCAGTTTCAAAAGACCTCATCCTGCTCACCGAATCTCTAGCCTCCCCTTTCCATTCATTCAATCCTGCAATCATTTCAGTCCTGTAAAGCAGCCTTCAGTGGCTCCTTGTTAACTAACTGAAATACACACCCTACAGCCCACACAAATTCTCTACAACAAAGCCCCAACTTGCTTTTCCAGTCCATACCATGCCATTCTACCATTCTTTGGCCAAAATGGAAACACACATCGTTTTAATACCTCTACACTTTGGTCAGTTCCCACCCAACCCTATTTGGCTTTTAAACTTCTACCATTTTTCTAGGTTCTTCTCAAATGCCTTCTTTTCCTGGGAGGCTCACTGGCTAGTGATCTTTCTGTCCCTTAGGCTTCTCGGTAGTAGATTTTTGGGTTACCAAGAATGAATTTATCTCATTCTGCCTTGCAGTTTACTTCTATACTTATTTATATTGGAAGATTCCTTAGGAGCCTTATTTTTTAACTTTGTGTTTCTACAGGGTTTGTAAAGTGCGTTCCATAATATAGGAACAGAATAAATACTTGTGCAAAGGAAAAAAGAGTAACACAGCCAGGTGGATCTTGCATTTCAGTTTTCCAATCTGCTCTTAATTGCAGGGGGTTGGGGAGGAGGTAGGTGGGAGGTGTCCTGTAGGTCCTTTCACCTCTCTGGGTCTTGTTCTCTTACTTGAAAAAGGAAAGCTTTTAATTTGAAGGTCTCTAAATAGTCTAGCTCAAATGCAATATAATTCTTCTGCTAGCTGAATAAATTTGGAAAAATACTGACAAGCTTGGTTTGCCACTTCCATAAGAAAAACCTCCCCAAACAGGTAGTTCCAGAAACTTCCAATCATAGCATTGTCACCATCAGGGCTGACTACATATAATCGTATTTAATGGGGAAAGGTCTGGGGAGCAAGGTTGTGATCCCACTGCCGTCTGACATCTCCTAACCCACTCACCTCCAACATTTTTATGTGCAGATATTTAAATTGCATCTTGTTACCCCAAGACTTAAAGTGAATTCCACAGAGTCCTCCTTTCAAAGTCTTATTGAGTCTGGTGAGAAATGATGACGGGATCAGGGTCTGCCATTATTTATTTTTTAATTTCATTTCCTGAGTCAGTCTCACCTCTCCCTACTCACACAGTCTGAGGGTAAATGGTGACCCCTAGTCTCACAATGGCGTTTATTTATTTATTATTTTTTATTATTTATTTATTTTTGAGGTAGCTCCTACTCCAAAAGACCACACTAAAGCTCTGCCATTTTACTAACTAAAGGAAACATGTGTTTGCTTTATCCTTTTTGTAAACGACACATCAAATGACAGAGTGAAGGACATATTTGACTCATGCCAATGATACTGAACATAAGAATATGCTGAGTTTGTAGGATGAGTAATATATGTGAAATATTGTTATTGCACATATGCATACTAACACTACCATATTCACCTAAAAGAATATGAAGGAACCGGAGGAAGTAAAACTCTGGGAAAGTCGCTTGAGACCAAGGCCCTTGGTAAAGTAACTTTAAGGGAGGCTAGCGTTATATTATGAACTGGTATTTGCAAAGTACTTTAGTTTCCAACACGGTCTCATTTAATCCAGGTGGTAGCCTGACCAAACAAGCAGAGCAGGTGTTATTATACCCACTGAACAGAAGAGAGAACTGACTCCCAACCTACTTGTCAAATGGCACCCTGGGAAGAGTCAGAGCCACCAGCCAGGAGTCCTGGGTCCTGGTCCTGCCATCTTGCCACCATATTGTGCTGCCCATGAAGGGCACACGGAAAACATTAATTCCAAAGCCGTCTTTTTGAAATGAGAAAAAGAAGGCACAGATGATGCCAAGGCCCCCCAGCTAGCTAGACAGAGAATGGGTGAGAGCCAGGCCTTGTGACTCCCCAGCCAGCAGACTCTCCCTGCTTACCAAAAAGGAATAAATTACATAAAAACTAAACGGTTCTGAGGAGGTATTTATCATGCAGGACCAAAGGCATTATATACTTGCAGTAGTCCATGTAAATATTTAAACTGTGAGAAAATCTTCATGATGGCTGAGCAGGCAGGATAACTACTTAAGAAATTAAGAAAATACTATTAGCCTATGAGTATGGTGCTTATTGCTGCTTTGCAATCAATTTACAACATAGGTAACTTAGTAAAGTTAGTGATTTTATATATTATATGTAATATATGTAATGATATGTATTATATATTATCAAATTTAGTGGCCATATATATATAATTAGATAACATATAATACAATGATATACAATCAACTAATGTAGTGTTTATATGTAAATTGGGTGATATATAATTTATATCATTTGTATATATTATATATACATACATCCTGCTGGGCAAACAAAAATTAGGCAAAAATAGAAAGTAGGTCAGTTGAATGACTTTACTTGGCATCACACAATCCGATTTTTAGATTTTCTCCTCTCTCCTGGATCTCCTGGATCTCCTGGATCTTCTACCAGCATCCATATTCAACATTGGTGACATCCATTTACTCTTGTATTCTGCACTCTCTGTATCTTGATCTCTTACACCCTGATTTCCTCTCATTTAACACTATGTAACCCCTATATACTACCTTCTCCTTTCCACCCCCAACACAAACACACACACTCTGTGTAACCCCATGCTTTGGCACCTTTGCTCTTCATTTTTCTTCTGGTTACAAGACCCTTCCCAATGTTTATAGCAGCACTATCAACAATAGCCAAATTATGGAAAGATCCCAAATGTCCATCGACTGAGGAATGGATAAAGAAGGTGTGGTATTATATATATAATGGAATATTACTCAGCCATCAAAAGGAATGAAATCTTGCCATTTGCAACAACATGAATGGAACTAGAATATTTTATGCTAAGCAAAATAAGTCAGTCAGAGAAAGATAAATATCATATGATTTTGCTCATACGTGGAATTTAAGAAACACAACAGATGAACATAGAGGAAGGGAAGGAAAAATAAGATAAAAACAGAGAAGGAGGCAAACCATGAGACTCTTAAAAACAGAGAACGAACCGAGGGTTGCTGGTGGGGCGGTGGATGGGGAGATGTAGGCATTAAGGAGGGCACTTGTTGGGATGAGCACTGGATGTTATATGAAAGTGATGAATCACTAAATTCTACTCTTGAAACCATTATTACACTATATGTTAACTAACTTGGATTTAAACAAAAATTTAAAAAAAAGGAGACCCTTTCCACTTTTGCCTGCCTCACTTATCCTGTGAAACTCAAGGACTTTTTCTGATAACTTTACCTAAACTCAATTAGAATAAAGCCTTTATGTGTGCTTTGGTAAGTGTTCTGGGCTACCTCTATCTTATCCCTCATCAGGTTTCATTCATGTTACCTGCTCACATCCGCTGTCTAATTAGCCAGAATGCAGTTGGTTAAGAATTCTCACTAGTCATCAGTGACAAAGTGTTAGTGATTAATATGGAAGCATCTGAATACAGATGCCATTAGTGGTGGTAACCCACATAAGCAGCACTTCTTGTAGAAGACTACTTAGCTTAGCCAGTTGGTGTATTTAAAAACTCTATTCAGGAGCACCTGGGTGGCTCAGTCCATTAAGCGTACAGCTCTTGATTTGGGCTCAGGTCATGATCTTGTGTAGTCATGGGATTGAGCCCACCGTTGGGCTCCGTGCTGGGCATGGAGCCTTCGCGGGACTCTTTCTCTCTCTCTTTGCCCCTCTCCCCCGCTCATGTACTTTCTCTCTTTCTAAAATGTAAGTAAGTAAATAAATAAATAATATAAATAATATAAAAACTCTATTCAGTAATCCTTATCTATGTTATTTTTCCATCTTTGGAAAACCACCACTCTGTCTTTATCTTCCCTTACATTTTCATCATAAATTATGCCACTCCTCCTTACTCCCAGTAGGATACTCTGTTTCATAATCTGATCATTTGCGACTACAGTGAGACATTTTTCTTTATAACTTGCAATCATTTAAGATGTCTTGAGTGATTTTGTGAATAAATCTGTGTTTGCTTATGAAATCAAAAGTCAAGTATTTGATTTGTCAGGCTCAATATTTGCCTTGAAAACACTTAATAAACCACAATGCACTTAATAAAAATTACATAAATAGATTCAGATTGTGACTTGTTTGAGAGTTAATGCTTTCAACAAGTATTTTTTTAAAGAATAAATGAAATGGAAAATGCTAAATATTTGATAAGCCTCAAAGATTGGTAATTGTCTTCTCTCCTCCCTTTTTTCTGAATAAACTTTCGCAAACATATTCAACACTGTGGGCATTTCAAATATTATTTTTTAACACACTTTTTAACCCATTTTTTCTCTTCTACCGCTCTGACCCCACTGCCACCATCCTGCCAAGCCTGCTAAACTGTGTGCAGGTAACTTACCACTGTTTCCAGTGCCTAAAAATGTGTCACCAATGTTCCATCATTGTATACACTTGTGTCTGCTGAATTTGGCTGCCTCTGCCACCTCCCTATGCACTGCCCTATGAACCTTCTAGATCTGGATCCCACCATAGGGCACTGCCACCACTCACCATAGGGCACTGCCACCACTCCCACTAGATACTTCCACTTCTACCAATGCCAAGATGGCAAGGTTTTGGAGGTCACAGTTTCTCCTGTGGTGATAAAGGGAACACTATCCTCTCCACAAAATGTGGCTTTGCCCTCAGTGTCTTCCAGGATTTTCATGTCCAGTCTCTTCTGTCCCCAGAACTTACATATGATTTCATGGACGGACTGGCTAAGACCTGCCACTAATTTAAGGATCAGGCTTCTGGGACACCTGGGTGGCTCAGTAGGTTAAGAGTCTGACTTTGACTCAGGTCATAATCTGTGGTCAGCAGGTTCGAGCTCTGCATCAGGCTCTGTGCTGACAGCTCAGAGCCTGAAGCCTCCTTCAAAGTCTGTGTCTCCATCTGTATCTACCCCTCCACCACTCACACCCTGTCTCTCTCTGTCTCTCAAAAATGAATAAATGTTTAAAAAAACATGTAAAGGACCAGGCTTCTTACTAGGGCATACTTGTCCTGCCTCATTTTCCCCTTAGGATAAATTCTTCCTAAGAAAGGGTCTCTATCCTCCGAGCACACGGGCTTCTGCAAACATGCCCTTAGAGGCA
This sequence comes from Cryptoprocta ferox, assembly GCA_028646485.1. Lineage (NCBI taxonomy): Eukaryota > Metazoa > Chordata > Mammalia > Carnivora > Eupleridae > Cryptoprocta > Cryptoprocta ferox. The sequence continues at coordinate 115,801,483 of CM053572.1, forward strand.
CTGTTTGAAGTTTATGAATCAGGAATCTAGCTTAGGCTCAGTCTAAGACAAGAGATGCTATACACATTTTTGCCCAAAATTTTGTCCAGGTGCAACACGAATGTGAACATTCAGTTGTAGGCATTGCACACATGGTCTTGAATTTATCACATCACAAGCAGATTCTCAGAGTACATTTTTTGGCTTTTATTAATATCCTTTCCAAAAGGATAGTTTTCTATGAAATATGATTTTAAAAAAAAACTATAAAATTAGAATATTTAAAAAAAAACCATTTGAGCACGTGTTTCTGGAGGAAAAGCAGGAGAAGCTGGCATGGAAAATCTCAACATTCACAGGATTCGATCCAGATGATCTCAATCATTAAGGGAATTACTTAATGGCCATTCTCATGTACTTGTTTTGTCACTGTCTACCCAGCTTTGATGTGGATACACTAGCTTTGCTGTCGTTGATTATAAACGGAGCACTACTGGAAAATTGGAAGTTTGGAAAAGAGAAACAACAGTGATTGAATGAATGTCAACAAAGACTGTATAAGGAAACATTTAAGGAGATAAATGTCTATATTTACGTGAAATATATTTAGCGTAAACTCTCATCTGAAATGTATACATGTGCATGTATACGAAATAGCTACTGATAAACAAATATTTCACTTTTACATATGACATCTATTATGCGTTGTTCTATGAAAGACTAGATATTGAGGGCTAGAAAGAATTGGAACAAACCATTTAATCCATTTGCCTCCATTTAGGCAGGTCCTCTGCACTGTGCATGAAATCTTAGATGACGCACTTAAGCAGTTCTCCAGCTTGGCAAATTGCTGGCATAACCACACAAACTATCAACTTCCTCTATGCCTATCCTTATCCATTAGCATCTCCTTGGTGTTATGCAGCAGGCATAATTGCAGCTAGATATATTTCATGCTTTTCAATCAATAAACATTTATGGCTATCCTATGTGTAAATGATCAGGCTTGATGCTGCAGGGAATTTGAAGAAACTTGTAATACCTTAATTTGTATTTCACTAACCTATCTACCTATACACACACACACATACATATATATATCTGTCTATATAAAAAAAGCACTTTCACACATGCTATTTCATTGAATATTCACAACAATCTCTTCCAAGGTTGAATAAAATAAAGCTCAAAGAAGGTAAGTGACTTGCCAGAGCACACACAGTGGCAAAATTGAGCTTGAGTGGAGGTTTCATGATACTTAAGTCCAAGTTTACTATATCACAACTTTCCCTAAATGTTACAACTTCTCATAACCTTGGTCTCTAACCCACAAGGAATTGATAATCTTGGGGCAAGGTAAGATACATTCACAATGATTGAAGGATGATATGAAGAATGATAGGAGTTCAGAATAGGGAGGGATCAATCACTTCCAAATTGGTTCATCTGGAAGAGTTCATGGAAGAGGTAGAATGTGATTTGGATTTTGAAAAACTGGTAGAATGTTCACAGATGAAGATGGGAAAAAGGACATATCAAGAAGAGTTTTTGAAATTGGAAACAATAGGAGATGCTTAGCAATTGACCCTGATTGGAATTTAAGGCTTGTGAAGAGGTATAGTGGAAAAGAAGCCTCACATTAGAAACTGGGATCTGATTATGCAGGTCCTTGAATATTAGGGAAAGTGTTAGGTACTCATGGAAGATTTTAGAGCAAGACATCTCTGGAGTTGTATAAAACATTAGAGGAAGAAGAAATTAGAGGAGAGAGACCAGTTAAAGGTTTACTACAAAGTTCAAGTGAAAAAAGTACAGACTTTAATTCTAGGGGAATGGCAGTGGAAATAAAGAAGAGGAAAAGTCCAATTGAAAGGATTCATTAATTAATTGGATAGAGGGGCCCTAGAAAGAAAACAAAGAAGATGTCAGCCTTTTGTGCCTGAAAGAGTAAGAACAAACAAGATAGGAGGAAGCACCGATTTGGGACAAAACACGAGAGCTTGCTTTTGGGTATTTTAAGGTTGTAGGAGGAGTGCCACACAGTAAGACATCCAACAGAGAGCAGAAATGAAACCAGGTCATAGATGACAGGTAAGGGCATGAAATATAAATCTGAGTGAAATCTGCCTAGACATTACTAATGAAGCATGGGAATGAATTAGGAGGTTACAAAAGAACATATTAAGAGATTACATGGGAGGAGAATGGAAACAAAAGGACAGGAAAGAGAAGAAGAGTACAAAATGACCTTTAAAAATGTTTTAATTTAATTAATACAGGCAAAGAAGTCAGAAAGGGGCCTGAGGGGCTGTAAGAAAGGGAAGTGGGGAGAAGGAAAATAACTCTTAAAGGAAGGCAAGAGAGAAATGAGAAGTCAGGAACTTCAAGTTTGCAAAAGCAGAATAAAGCCACAGCATAAGAATCTCCCTCCCCCAGTATCTCTTGAAATCAGCAAAATGATACATTAAAAGACAGGCCTCCAAAATTCTGTAGCAACAACCAAACCAAAGAAGGGGATAGCTCTAGGCCATAAACTTCAAAAAGTACTGGCCAATGAGAGACTGAAAATTCTGTAGTTGAAGTGACACAGTTCATCATGGCAAGGCTCCTAACCCTATTTCAATTCCCTGAAGCCATATAGGCATACCAACTAAATCCATGAACACCTCATTAATATCTCAAAATAGGGAGAGAAAGTCAAAGAGAAGCAACTCTCCAAACAGGAAGTCAAAGAAAATGTTGAAACATATTGGAAATGAACAATGAATTATAACCTCTTTAATGGCATTGAAGTCTGTAAGACTAAAACATGACATTGGGGAATAGGTTCCAAGTTTAAAGGTACACTCCCATATGACTCGAACACTCCCTCAACTCAGTGAAGGAAGCCCTCGCACAATTGTTAAACATTTAACAACTTTAGAAAAGACTTCTGAGCTCTGATACTCTAACAAAAACTGCACAATATATATCTCACCTAGGCTCTGTCCTGCCCTTCCTATAGAAGACATGGAAACAGAAAAGACCAAGTCCTAAAACATGGTTTGTCAGGAAAATGAGCATCAAAAGAAAAAGGAGACAAGAACACACCTACACTATATTAGGGCAAATGGTCTGGACCAAGAGGACAGTTGAGCAAGATGAAAATTAGCAACCTGGCAACCAGTCACATACAAATACACACACACACACACACACACACACACACACACACTTAAAATGCAAAAGATAAAGAAACCAATTTGGATGCAAAACAACTAAAACTCAGAAGGAAATTGTTCACAAGTGCTCTGAGGTATAGAAAACTTAATAAGAAGAAAAATTCAGTAAAACAAGGGCTCCTAGTCAAGATGATTAAGCAATAAAATGAAATAAAGGGCTAAGTTACAGAAGCAAGAAAACAAATCAAAGGAGAAAGCAGCAGCATCTATGATTAAATTTGAGAATACAAGAAATAAACTAAATTTACCTAAAAATAAATTTCCCAGGATATAGGAAAGTGAATGCAAATTCAAAACATAAAATAAAAAAGTAGAGACAGATGCAATAAAAAAGAAGTAAACTGATATAGAGAATAAAACATTAAATACAGATGCAAAAAGTATTAAATAATATAATACAAGCAAATTTTACTGGAATGAAAAAATTCCAGCCTACAGATCACATCACCTTGGATTAAAAAAAAAAAAAACAATAATGGAGACCACTTATACTGCTAAGATAATGAATTTCTAGATAATTCTCAGATATCTAGACAGAAAAAAACCTCACCACCATGAAGGGACAATCACAAATTAACCTCAATCTTCTCCACGGCAACGTTTGATGCCAGAAGCTAATGTAAAAATGTCTACAAAGTTCTGAGAGAAACAACAGTGTATCTCATAAATATCAGAGCTAGGCAAGATATTGGATAATGATAAAACAGACACTTATAAATATAAAAGAATTATCACAATAGGGTTTTTATGAGTTTTCCTTATTTTGATTTTTCAATGCTAAGAGTATAAGATTGATAATTCATTTATACAGAGTAGAACTCATACATTTTAATGTACAGTTCAATGAATTTTGACCTGTGTAACCATCATCTTGATCAAGATTTAGAATATTTCAATCACCTCATTAAGTTTCCTGGTATCTCTTTCCAGTAAATATCTCTGTATTTTTTTCTGATTTCTATCACCATAGATTAATTTTGCCTGTTCTTAAAATTCATATAATATAGAAGTAATACAGAATTGCTATTTTATCTAACTCGAGCTCAAAACAGTATTTTTGTATTTCATTTATGTTGTGGTGTATGTCAGTAGTTCTTTTTTCTTTCTTTCTTTTATTTATTTTTTATTTTATTTTTAAAATTTTTTTTGTGTTTATTTATTTTTGAGAGAGAGAGAGACAGAGTGTGAGCAGGGGAGGGTCAGAGAGAGAGGGAGACAGAATCCAAACCAGGCTCCAGGCTCCAAGCTGTCAGCACAGAGCCCGATGCGGGGCTCAAACTCATGAACTCCGAGATCCTGACCTGAGTTGAAGTCAGACGCTTAACTGACTGAGCCACCCAGGCGCCCCTTATATATATTTTTTATTTGAGAGAGAGAGAGAGAGAGAGAGGGAGAGAAAGGGAGAGCAAGGCAGGGAGGGGAGGCGCGGGGGGGCTGGTGGTGGTGGAGAATCCCAAGCAGGCTCCATGCCATTAGCACAGAGCCTAAAACCAGGCTCAAACCCACTAACTGGGAGATCATGACCTGAGTAGAAACCAAGAGTTGGAGGCTTAATCCACTGTGACACCGAGGTGCCCCATTTCTTTTTTTTCTGAGTGCAAATTCCAGCTGTCCAGTTCTAATGGACATTTGGGTTTTTCTAACTTGGGACTCATAAATAAATTCATATGAACATTCTTCAAAAAGTCTCTCTGTAGGATAGATGCATACATTCCTTTCCTTTGGCAATATTTTTAGGAATGAAAATATTGGGTCATAGTATAGATGTATATCTAACTTTGAGAGTGAGAAACAGTCTTCCAAAGCAGTTGTTTTATTTTATGCTCCCACAAGAAATATATGAGAATTTCAATTGCTCCACATCCACAACAGCAGTCTTCTTAGTTTTAATCATTTTGGCATCTATCATGGTCTTAATTTGCATTTCTCTGATGACTAATGATACTCAACATCTTTCATATGCCACTGGTCACTCATAAATCTTCTCTTGTGAGGTGGCTGTTCAAGTCATTATTTACTTAGATCACTGTCTTTTTTAAATTTGATTTGTAGCAGTTGTTTTACATTGGGTATCAGTTCTTGATCAGATATATGTTTACAAATACTTTGTTCTAGACTGTGGCTTGGCTTTTTACTTTCTAACCAATATCTTTTGATGAACAGAAGCTTTTAATGTTGATAAAATCTGATTTATCATTTTTTATTTTATAGTTGGTGCTTTATGTCTTGAGAAATCTTTCTCTACGTCAAGAAGAATATTCTCCAATCTTTCCTTTAGGAAGATTTATAATTTAAGCTTTCACATTTGAATTAATTTTCATGTATCATATGAGGTAAGAATTAAAGTTGTTGATGTTTTTCCATATAGATATCCAGTTGTTTCAGCAACATTTATTGAAAAGACTTTCCTTTCTCCATTGAACTGACTTGGCATCATTTAAAAATCTAATGGACTGTATATGTGTAGTACTATTCTAGACTCTCTTTTCTGTTTCATTAATTTATTAATTTCTTTGTCTACCTTTAGACCAACTACACTGTCTTAATTAATGAAGCTTTATAAGTCTTGACATCCGATAGCATGACTCCTTCAATTTTGTTCTCCTTTTTCAAGGTACAATGACTATTATAAGTCTTTGCATTTCTATATAAATTTTAGAATCAGCTTATTGGTTACTCGAAAACACCTACTGAGATTTTGATTAGAATTGCATTCAGTCAATAGGTCAATTTGGGAAGAATTTACATCTTCACAATATTGAGTTTTCTGATCTGTAAGCTTCACATACCTTTCCACTTTTTTCAGTCTTTTGAAATTTCTATCAGCCGTGTTTTGTGGTTTTCAATATACAGATAGGTCTTGCGTGCATTTCACTAAATAGGCATTTATTTATTTATTTATTATGGGGTTTTTTTTAATTTATTTTTTGAGAGAGAGAGAGAGACAGTGAGAACAGGGGAGGGACAGAGAGAGAGGGAGAGACACAATCCGAAGACAGGCTCCAGGCTCTGAGCTAGCTATAAGCACAGAGCCCGACACGGGGCTTGAACCCACGAACTGTGAGATCATGACCTGAGCGAAGTCAGACGCTCAAGCGACTGAGCCACCCAGGTGCCCCTAAATAGGTATTTATAAATGGTATTTCCTTTAACCTTCCAGTTGTTTGTTGCTACTAAATGGATGCAAATGATTTTGATATATTGACTACGTATCCCTTGAATCTGATAAATTTGGTTTTTAGTTGCAGTGGTTTTTAATTTTTTTTGTAGATTCCATTAGATTTTCTTTGTATACCAGTCTATTATCTTTGAATAGATAGTTTTACTTCTTCCTTTGTATGTTTATACCTTTTACCTTTTTTTTTTTATGCCTTATTGTACGGCTATGGTCTCCAGTACTTAAATCCAGTTGATTTAAGTGATAAGAGGGAAAATTTTTGCCTTAAAGGGAAAACAGTGGTTCCCCCCATCAGGTTTTATGTTAGCTCTAGGTTTTTGTAAATGATTTTATAAGATTGGGAAAGTTCTCTTGTATTCCTACTTTTCTGAGAGTTTGTTTCATGAATAGATATTTAGTTTTATCAAATGCTTTTTTCTGCATCTATTAATATTATGACATAGTTTTTGTCTTTATATTTCAAAGTGGTAAATTATTGATTGATTTTTTAATGCTGTGCCAAACTTGCATGACCCTACTTTGTCATAATGTTTTATCTTTCTTATATATTGCTATTTGCTTGTATTTGTTTAGAATTTTTTCATTGATGTTTATTAAGTTCATGGGATCTATAATTTTCTTTTTTGTGTTTTCCTTGTTAAGTTTTGGTATCAACGTGTTTCTGGCCTCACAAAATGAATGGGAAAGTACTCCCTCTTATTTTATCCTCTGAAAGGGTTTTAATATTTATATTTTTTCTTATTTAAATGTTTGGTAGTATTCACAAAGAAGCCACTTGGGTCTAGGATTTTCTTTGTGGGAAGCTTTCTAATTATAGATTTTAATTCTTTAACAAATATAGAAATATTCATATTTTCTATTTTTTACTTTTGATAATTTCATAAAGTTGTCTTTTTAAAAAAATGTCCATTGTTCTAAGTTATCAAATGTATCACCATAAAATTGTTTATAATATTCCCCTTATCATCTTCCTAACATCTACAGGGTCTTTACAGATATCACCTAACTTATGTTTCTCTCTTTTTTTTTTTTGATCAGTCTTCCAGTGGGTTTAATAATTTTATTAATATGTTTTTTAAAAAAACAACTTTTGGATTTTCTCTATTTTTGCCTATTTTCTATTCCATTAATTTTGCTTTTTTCTTTATTATTTCCTTCCTTCTACTGTTTTTGTTTTGCAAAAATAATATACTGGTTTCTTTTTAAGAAGGAATAAATGAAGGAAAGAAATGTATTAATAGTGTTAAATCTTTATAGCTGTTAATAAAAAGGATAAGAGATAAAGTCATTAAAATTGGCAAATAGGAGATAATTTGTGACTTTCAAGATGTTTCATTGTATAAAAGAAAGACCCAGAGTCAGACACATTTGAGCTCTGGTAATGGAATCTGTAATTGTCTTTTGATCATCCAACATATGAACCCAATTTCCTTTATTTGAGAATCCCCTCCCCACCCTCCAACACACACACACACACACACACACACACACACACACAATATCACACAATACTTAAAATGAGGCAAAACCTATTTTCCACTATACATGGAAAATTCCAGAAACTTACTTTCCCAGGAAATCTTGTAGCTAGGGATACAGCCCCATGGCCTAGATCCTGGCAGTCAGACATATGTACCTCATATTAGGGGACCACAAGAAATCCTCCCTAGTGGTAGCAGGAGTTGCAGAAACATTAAGCTACTGGGACAGTGATAAGAGTGGTGCCCATGAGGGCGTCCAGTGTCCATTGGCAGTGTTGGCAGTGTCGGCAGTAAAAGCTACAGTGATGCCAGAAGTTTACTCACCCACCCACTTCTGGTTGGATAAGAGTCACTCCGACCTACATTGACGTAAATCTATGTCTGTAGACTTGCCTGGGGTTCTGTGAACAACCTAACAACATGACCAATTTATTTTCTGCTGAAATCAGCCAGACTTAGTTTCTGTTGCTCGCACTTAGGAGTCCTGGCTGTTACAGGCTGAAGCCAAGTTCCATATATACAAGATGGGTGACTTTGACAGGTTGCACGAGATTCTTGAACATCTTTTTCCTCAACCATTAAATGAAAGAAATGGTACCCACCTCAGTCCAGTTATGATTATTAATCAAGTTAACATATACAAAGCATTTGATACATACTTAGTACTGAATAAAGTTAATTCTATGAAAATTAAAATTTATAAGCCCTATGAAACACTGACTCAATCTCATTTAAAATCATCATTGAATCATACATCATAGATCACAATCGTTAACAAGAAATTTGGGGGTGGAGATAAGCACCATAGCCTTTACCTTCAATATCTTAAGAATAAAGAAAGGCAAGCATAAGATGCTAACCCAAGAGGGAGCAGGGTTGAGATAAGATTTTTTTGTTTTTGTGTCTTTTTAGGAGTCTGAAGATCTGAGCTTGTTTGTAAGATAGCCAGTAGGAACTACTAAAGAAAGAGCAATTCGGATAGAAAAAGACTATTGACAAAAGTTCTTTAAAGATATCAAGGTTCTAGATTAGAATTATCTTTGGTTGTAAAAGTAAAAGAAATAGAGAATTTTACATACCAGGTACTATAAGACACTAAAAATAAGAAGTTTTATCCAGGTGGGGGTAAGTTCCTGTTTAAGTTAAATCTATACATACTCTGTATCTTGTCATCATAAAATTGAATTGTTTATTGAAGAAGGCAAGAAGCTCTCCTGTGATTTTCTGCTTTTAACCACAAAAGTTTTATAGTTATCTCCCATGGAATGTAAACTTGACTACAAAGCTATGATAACTGCAAAACTTCTACATAGTTGTAGTAAAAATTATATTTGGACGCTTCAGGTTTTTTATAAAAGTGATTTTTGCTAGAATATGTTTGTTATAGTAAATGGAATTTTACTCACCTAAATTATAATGTACATAACAGTTTTGTGTTGATGATGACCAACTCTATGAAGTCATTAACTGCATTCTCTAATTCACTACTATCTACAGGGCAGACCCTTTTGTCTTGCTTGTCTCCTCAAAAACTTGTTTTTAAAAATTAAATTCATGATTCTAATAGATTTGCTTCTAAACACAAGAAGAAGCTTATTTCCCTGTTTTCTTTCCTTCCTCTGTCCCGAAGAGCAGTTTTGGTAGATCAATGGGGATGACAGCCAGACTGAAAGGGATTAGGAGAAATCAGTGAGGAAATGGAGTCAGGCAATTAGACTCACTTTAAACTGTTGGAGGTAACTGATAGGGCAGGGAGATAAGATGCTAACTCAGGAGAGTAGAGAGTTAAGATAAAAACATTTTCTGAGATGGAGAAGGCCTGCATTTATAAGACAAGGAAGGAGCAGGAATGCATGAAGAAGGAGTAATTGAAACTCAAAAGAGAAAATAAGATTAATGAAACAAAGTCTAGGAAAAATTAGAAAAATACAAGATCAAGGACTTATACTGTGAGACTAGTGTTTGAAAGAGGGAAGGATAGTTCTTCCTCTGAGAGAAAAAGAGAAGGAACAGATGATAGAAATTTTAGGATGGCTATGAAATCTCATGTTCAGATACTTTTAATATTCCATTGAGATACAAAGGGCAGAGAAGTTAGTTTGAGGGTTGAAGGAAAATAAGAATATTGTTCAGAGGAGGATTCTATGGAGAAGCAATGAGTTGAATAAAATAATTAGTGAGCAGCAGTGAAGACACAAATGAAATGTCAGTGTAGCAATAAGCAGGTTCCTTGAAGTTTTCTAGTTACATGTGGGTATAGAGACTCTCTAACAGCTTTTGAAATATCAGGGACACTGGTCTTCCTGTGAAGTTACACGGCATTTGAAAAGAACCAAGAATAAAACAGAGCCACAAAAGTCAAAATAACGGAGCTGGGAGGGACACCTAGGAGACAGTGAGGCCCACACGTTGACCTCCATGCAGAGGGATGGCTGGACGACCCACTGGCAATACTTTATGAGAAGAAAATGTCCCTTAAAACCTTAAAAATGAAGTATCCTTAGCATTTTAAATTGTGAAATCACAACACACAATAGATCAGAAAAGATATACGCATTGCCATCTTAATGATCAGATTGCACGCAGGCCTGTCAGACCAGATAATGTGATCTGATTAAATACATTAACATATTTAAGGAAAGTATCAACCAGCCTAAGAAACAAAGAAAGAGCACTGCGCAAGGGAAAAGGGTACCTTTGACAGTGTACTTTGAGTTTTCTGGTATCATAGGCAAGATCATCCCTAAATGGAGTGAGGAGTGGTCTTTTTGCATTCCATTCAATGGTTCAATCATTTGAATCATTTGGGGCTGACCCAGAGATAGTGTTATCATAATTTGGCTTCCTTCAATTGTAGATCTTTGTATAAGGAGATAATATGCAAGTCCTGAGACTTCAGTATCCTGGTGTCTGTGATAATTATCTTTTTAAGTTTTATTTTTTTAACATTTATTTACTTTTGAGAGACACAGAGAGAGAGAGACGGAGTGTGAGCAGGGGAGGGGCAGAGAGAGAGAGGGCTCCAGGCTTTGAGTTGTTAGCACAGAGCCCGATGTGTGGCTTTAACTCACAAACTGCAAGATCATGACCTGAGCCGAAGCTGGATACTTAACTGACTGAGCCACCCAGGCGCCTCAATAATTATCTTTTATTGTAACCATATTAAATCATAGCCAGTTTTACATATCAGTTATATAAACTTACTAACATAACATACCTCCAAAAGCTAGATCACTGGGTGAGCTGATCATGGGTGTCTACATCTTCAAGGCTGAGGCTATTTGGAATTCACCAATGTAAGGCCTTCAAGTTTTCATGGGTGACAACAGGAGGGCCTTTCCCTGGGGAGAACTCATGTCTACATAGCTTTTTCCATTTTTAAACAAAAATCAGTATATAATGTATTGGACAGGGTCCGGTGGGTTTTTCAGCCTTACTTGCCATGTGGATGGTCTTTTCATGTCCTCCAAATGGCCCTGGATGGTAGAGTCCCTTACAGCAAAGGGAAAATGCCCTGTGGTTGGCAGGGCAATTACACTGCCAAAATTAGGTCAATACCAGTGGGTGCAGTCTTTAAAGAGCTAGCAGTCAGCAGTTTTGTGTTTCTTTCTCTCCTTTTCTCTTTTGGTAAAATTCCAGGCTGATAACTCTAGATTGGGCATCTCTATCTCCATAAGAGCCTAGTTAGCATTTTGCAGGTAATATCCAAAGGAGGAGCCTTTCCTTCAAAATTCAAAAGGTCCATACAAGGTGTGCTCCTTGAAAGGTCTTCCTGCCACAAGGTACAAATTTCTCTCTAGGATCTGGGAGGTCTTTCTTATGAAAGAAGAAAGAAACAAAGGAAAGGAAGGAAGGAAGGAAGGAAGGAAGGAAGGAAGGAAGGAAGGAAGGAAGGAAGAAAGAAAGAAAGAAAGAAAGAAAGAAAGAAAGAAAGAAAGAAGAAAGAAAGAAAGAAAGAAAGAAAGAAAGAAAGAAAGAAAGAAAGAAAGAAAAAGAAAGAAAGAAAAAGAAGAGAAAAAAGTTTGCCAGGTAGGTGGAATGTCTCAAGGAAGTGGTGTAGTTTTTAATCTTGAATGCTGGTATCTTTGAAATCTTTGATATTATGGAAGCATCACAATTTTCTCCAAGTCCTTTGTCCTGCTGAAAGATAAACACAGGGTGTTTTGCATTCTCCCAAAATGTGCATCAATCTGGATGTCCTCTCATTTTCTCCACCTTCAACCTTCACACTGGAGTTTTTATGTGTATTATTGGGTCAGGTATGGAAAGGAAGAAGATGGAGGGATTATATTTTTTAAGATAAAAACTATGATTGATATATCTGAGATTTTCCTGTATATAATAAGAAAAGGAATAAATGAGTACACTCATGGAAATACTTGGGTTGTGGGTAGCCAATGACAAGGCTGGCTGGAATGACCCAGGCAAGGAGTGGAGATTAGACAGAGTGTGTGAGGTACATCAGGACCTATAATATATGAAAAGGTGGAGACTGAGAGACCCACTGTTTTCAGGAGAGAGTCAACGGAAATTAGACGTCAGGGAAGCAAGAAGAATGCCTGGATCAAAGGACATGACCACTTGAGGGGATATGGTATAGTGAGAAAGCTAGACATAATGTCAGGTCAGAAATGTCCCTGGACTAGAAAAAAAAAAAGAAAGAAAAAGAAAGAAAGAAATGTCCCTGGACTTAGCTTTAAAGAAATGCTAAAACCAATAAGAAACATGGAATCCAGTGTAAAGTCTGATCCGGGCTCTTCTATGTAGAGAAAGTCTGTTTTTCTTAAGTAAATCTACATGATCAAAGATTTGTAACCCTTTGATAAGACAAACATAGTAAAGTATGGCAATTTCATGAATCAAGACAATAAGAAGAAATTTTAAATTAAAAAAAATTAGGAAGATTTTTGTTGTCACTAAAAATTGGACCCAGGGACAAGAGTAGGGCAGGGGTATTGGGTAGGATTTGTGGTAGATGATAGAGTTTATGGTTCCTCCCTCCACTGTGCTGTTTCTGAATCTTTATAAAAGCTTTGGGATCTTTCTGACCCCACTGGTGTTGTTATTCAGTTATTCCTTGCAGGAAGCGCTGCAGTCCATGCCAGGTTAGGAGCCAAACTGTACTCCATCGTTTACCAACAAAATGTCTTGTTGATGACCACATCAGCTATTCACGTAGGCCTCTACAGTCCAGAGTTCTATTAATCTTACTAACACTCAATGTTCCACGAGTGCAGCATAATGTTACACGCTAGACTGCCTATACTTGGACTCTTGTTTCCTGCACTGTGTCCTTAAAATGACTGATACACAAGTAACTTAAATAGCAAAGAAGTCAGAAAGTGAGGGAATTCCAGGATTGTTTCTGCAACTGAATGATGCAGTTGGAAACCTAGGTTCTTTTCAGTTTTCCATCCTTTCCAATGTGTTAGATTGCTGTTCTAGGTTTGTTGCCTCATGGTCACAAGATGGCTGCTATTGCTCAAGTGTCTAGTTTTAATGATACAGTGGCCAAAGCAGACAGGAGGAAAAGAGAAGGCCTCTGTCTCATTGACAGCTTCTTTCTACTCAGAAAGGAAAATGTTTCTCAAAACTGTTTCCCTCCTTACTCCCCCTCCCACAAAGTTGACTTCCTTATACATATGCTAGAACTAGATCACCCTAACTGCAAAGAAGTTTGAAAAGTAAACATGCACCATTTAAACCTCTGTTGTGGGAAGCAGATTTTTCATCCAAAGAAAAGAGAAGAAATGACTGTGGATAGGCAATTACATCTGTTATCTATTGCTACAACAATGCTGCATAACAAATCACCCTAAAACTCAGTGGCTCATAACAACAATTTACTATTTTTCATTAATCTATGGCTTGGCTGGTTAGTTCTATTGAACTGAGCCAGGGTTGGCCAATCTTGGCTGGGCTTGCTCATGTGTCTGTAGTCAGTAGGTTGGTGGGTTGGCTAGGGGCTGGCCATTCTAGAATGGACTCAGCTCAGCTCTGTTACCTTCTCATCCTCCAGTAGACTAGCCCAGGCTTGTTCCCATGGTGGAATCAGGGGCTCAACAGAGCAAGCAGAAGCACACAAGTCCTCTTGGGGCCTGGATACCATGTGCAGCCACTTCTACTATATCTATTGGCCAAAGAGAGTCATAGGCCAGTCCCAATTCAAGGGGAGGAGAAACAGACTTTGCCCCTTTATGGGAAAAGCAACAGTTAAACTGCAAAGGATGTGGATAAAGGTGAGGAAGAACTGGGGCCATTTCTGCAGTCAATCTATCACAGCAATCATACTTGTTGTATGTACTTAGTAGATACATGACCATGGACAAGGTATTTAACCTCTGAGTTTCAATTTCCCTGTTTGCAAACTGGGGATAATAATAAAATCTAACTTAGAACTTTGTTATGAAGGTTATATATGTATTAGTCTATGCCAAAGAGATTACAAATGCCAAATGTCTTCATTTGGTAAGTTATCAGGTACTAACCAATCTTAACCCTCATAATTACTGCCTAACAACTGACCATAGCAGTTCTAGTCTCAACTATCTTGTGGATAAAGTCATAATTCACTAGGAATTCTGGTGCCCAGGACAAAGAGTGTGAATGTCACCCTCACATTTCCTCAAATTCACTTTGTAATTTGTGATACTGCTCACAGATTGGTCTTAGTGACAGTGTTGTTCTGTGCTCGAATTAACTAATTCTTGCTAACTAGGATCTAACTCAGCTGTTACTATCCACTGAAAAAAGATTCACAGACTGTCAATATATGAACATCACTAATATTTAAATTACAAACTCTGTTTTGAAGTAATTATTTCACTTTTTTTGTACCCTGTAAATTTGGAGGTACCCAGGGGTAAGGCCCAGTCAGACTGGCCCAAGTTACCACACTGACTTCAGGGTGTACTACATGGTGGTGGTAGGGAAAACAGGGGGGAGAACACTGGCTGGGAGCACACCTATTGGGCAGGGGCCCTAACCAGAGGGCTGGGTTAACTCAGGCCAGTGTGACTATCTACTAAGCTCTCTGTTCCTTTAGGGCCAGATAAATGAGGAAGCATATTAATCCAGCATCCAAGTGTGAAACAAACTCATTTGACCTTGACCAATGGTAAGAGAACATTGCCTTTGCAGTTTTACAGAACTCAATACTCACATACAAATACATATGCATATATGCATATATATTAGCCATACAACATGCAAGTATATGTACATATATGAAACTGAAACAAAAGGTTTCTGAAACCATGCTAACCTTTTGTATATGTAATGTCCTCTGGTATTTCTTCTTTGATTGCATGTTTTATTTGTACTTTTATTTTTTGAAATATTGCACTTTGGTTGGGAAATACTATTTGAACAACTATTTTGAAAAACACTGACTTATGTGGCA
>CM053572.1:115816843-115979142 GCA_028646485.1 Cryptoprocta ferox
TTCGTGGGCTCGAGCCCCATGTCGGGCTCTGTGCTGACAGCTCGGAACCTGGAACCTGCTTCGGATTCTGTGTCTCCCTTTCTCTCTGCCCCTCCCCCTCTCATGCTCTCTCTCTGATCTAAAACATTAAAAAAAATTAAAAAAAAAAAAAGTTTTCTGTAGGTCTCCATGCAGTAGATGTGCAAGTGTGGCTCTACAGCTCTACAGTATATGTGACTGAACTTTGAACAAGCATTTTAGAACCCACACCTCAGTGGTGACGTTGTGCAAATGAGAAAGAGTGACCTCTCTGAGAAAGGCAACCCTGCCCAGGGCACACACCCTAATGAGCAAACTGGGTAGGTATCAGCCCCTCAACCAGCTGCCCTTGTATAGAGCACAGACTGCTCAGCATCCTCAGTGGCCTTCCTGGAACTCTACAATTCAACGTTATCTTTCTTCAGGATGTCTCTTCCAGGGCCACCTGGAATGGAGAACATTCATTTACTATTCCCAATAGCAACAAGTCCTCAACTATTCAAGCAAAATTTAATTTGGGAAACAGTAAAAGTTATTTTGATCCCAGAGGTGGAAGCAATGAAAATGTACCTCTCATATCTCCTGCTGCAGGGAGCATAATTGACTGATGGCCCCAGCTGCTACTGCTTGAAATCTACCACACTTCTGCCATGCAACTTCTAGACCATGACTAAGCACGGTTTGAAATGAAAGGTAGGCACATTCCAGCAAGACATGGGACTAAGGTCTCCCCTTCAGCCTAACTGAACACTTCTTAGAACTTGGCTGTGTCTGGTATTTTTCCCAGCCAGGCCTTTTTCCTTCCCTCTCACCTTCTGTAGGTGTCAGACCTGCAATGCAGTCTGAAGGCTCTTCCTGCCTTTCCTGCACCCTGCTTTTCCTTGCACATCTAATACCTTCTTGTCATCTGATTCTCAGCAGATCCAGACTATTGCACCAGGTGCTGTGAAAGAGAGGGAGGTGGTCAATCTGTTTAATACATATTTAGGGTAAATGCTAGAAGTGGCTATAAAATAAGATGAAGTTTCTTGTGTAACTGATAAAAAAGAGCTCAATGAATACTGATTTAAACTATTGAATGAGTAAATGGTTCCGAAATAAAATAATGCCATCCTCTATAGTTTGGCCTAAATATGTACTTGTTCAGGAGCAGAGGGTGGATCTCCAAGTTATTCTTGGGAATGCCCCAAGAGATTCCTCACATGTGCCTGTCTTGTTTACATTCTGCTCTGGCTCCCACTTCTTCACAACCACTGCAAAGCCACTGGGCCCACAATTGTCACTGCCCATCCTGAGAACACCAAGACCCAGCTGTGCCCTAGATGGTCCAAACCTTCTCATTCCTCTTGAACCTAAAGAGGGTTAAGCCATATAAAGAGGCCAGGGGAGACTATGGAGAAGGGCAACTCTCTGTCAGATTCCATGCCACTGTTTTTACGTGACTTACCTGTATATATCTCTTGTGGCTAAAGAAGGGAAGTTTCATCGGATTCTCCTACTCACTCCTTTAATTCACAAGGAGCTCAAAACTAGCCAGCTAAAATTCTCTATTTCCATTCCCATCCAAACTCGCTTGGCCCTCTCTAGATAACAAACAATAAAACCAAAGACACAATGAAAAGGAAATGATGTATTAACTCTATTTTCTTATTTTCTGTATTCTTAATGTTCTGGCATCTGGCATGACAGGGGCCTTGCCTACCCTGGAGAAACTACCCCTCCCAGAGCTAGATAATTCCCAGAGATGGCAAAAAAACTCCCCTAAGAACATGTCATTCACCCAGTATCTCCAAATTTTTGTCTATAAAATAAAGACAATTATGATAGAATTAAGTCAATTGAGAAGATGTATATGAGATATTTTGTAAACAAAGGAGGGCCTTTCAAATATAACAAACAAACCAATTCAGAGCCCATACCTACCAACTAATTCCTTTACTGGGCTCTTGCAGGCTGAGCCACTATCCCCCTGCCCTAATCACTCTAGGACCAGCTACCTGGCAATGACGGACAATTCCTATATCCCAGAGCCTGCTGAAATTATTCAATCTAGCCAATCTTAACCCTGCCTAGCCTGCTTACCCAGGCTTTACCATTCCTTCACACAACAAAACACTATAAGGCTCTTACCCATGCTTTCTCTTCATTCCTTCTGTCTTCTGAATGACCGTGGTACTTCCCCATGTGGACCGACAAAGCATGGCATGCCCCCTCCTCTTGGAACTGTGAGTGACAAACTATCTTTTCAGTTGTCATCATCTCCTGATCTGTTGCCCTCACCATATCTGACTAATAAGAAAAGCTACATTTTAAAAGAAAGGGATATGGGGAAGTTTCAGTACAAGAGCATCTATACTAGCAATACCCAACCTCCAATTTTTTTTGTTGTATTTGAATAGCCCTCTTTTGTTTACAAAATATCTCATGTACATCTTCTTTCAGTTGTCTTAATTATATCAGCAATTGTCTTCATTTTAGAGAAAAAATTTGGAGATACTTGACCAATAGCAACATTACTGAAAGAAATACATACTTTCTATGAGACTGTGTATGAGGTACAGGGACAGAATGCAGAGCACAGGCTGTGGTGTAGTTTTAAAGAAGTCTCAAAACATATACCAGTAAAAACAGCCACCACCTCTAATACCTCCTGAGCACATCCTATGTGCCAGGCACCAATGTAAGTTATCTTCATATATTAACTCATCTAATCCTCACATTATTCCTGAGGTTGATACACAAGGTACCACTACCTACCTGTTTTACATTCAATCTGCAATTAACAGGTTGAAAATTTTATTTCTGTCATAGAGTGTTAGGGCTGCAAAGAACTTTAGAGATCAGCCCTCCCCATTTTGCAGATGAAGTAAATATGTTTATGTGTTCTACTCCACTTGGAGTTTTGTTATTTTTTAGCACAGTCCCCAAATAAGGCATATGTACCCTGATTCTGCTAATAGTGAGCTCCGATTCCTGTGACATCTAGCCTGGCTACGACATATAGGGGAAGTGACACCTACTATAAAAATATCAAACCTTACAATCCATCACACATATTCTAAAAGCACTAAAGGGAAACATGTTAAAACAACCAAACACACTGAGTATATATCACAAGGCTTGCCTAAATATTTCCCATTTATGCTATTTTGAGAATTGGCTTCTAGCCCAGTTCCGACAACAGTGTTCAAGATTAAGTGGAAGGCCATGTAAGCATGGTAATTGAAAATACAATTTTCCCCCAAAGGGCTATTAGTTATGACTTTATTTTCTTGTGTGTGTGAGATCCCTTTTTGAGAATTAATGAAATATGGATTCTGCAACTGTCTTACTTACTGGAAAAAAATATGTGTCCTATTAGGTTTCTAGAGGACAATGGTATGTCAACTCTAATCAACTTTCCCTCAGAAGATTCTGAGAGGTTGGGCCCAGGAGCCCCTCCTTAGACTACCTCCCATAGCAACCGCCTCACTCTTGGCGAAGGCACACTTTGCTCTACTCAACCGAGGTGACGTAAGTCACGTTAATAAGCTAAGGGTCCTAGACAGCAGCAGTCACCCCAGAGCCAACTCAAAGTCAGCTTGAGGGGCACTGGGAGCTCAGTTCCTGGACACAATCCCACCGTGTTTTTAGATTAGAGCTCTTGGCAGCACAACTCCATCTTTTGGGATCCAATCCATTGGCCAATGACAACCTGATGCATTCATTTGGCTGGGACGTCCTGAGTAAGACAGTAATCAAATTTCAATGAGTTGGATGAGCCCTGTCTTTCTTCCCACTCCTCCATGGTTCTGTACCACTTCTAAACTTAAAGGAAAGGAGAATATTTGGGATATAATATTTTCCAACATTGAACAGCTGGCTTAGATCTATTAAATTGCAGCTTTAAATTAATACACTCTATACTTCCTCTGTAAATCAAGGAAAAAAAACAATGTACCAAAGAACTAGAAAGAAGGTTTCTGAGTTCTTTTAAATTGTGCCCAAAGATTTCTAATTCTAATTTTGAAAAAGGAAAGGGTCTTGGTCTAAAGTCACTGAATGTGAATGCCAAGCAAATTCATTAGATTCTTTGGCATAATATTTGTGCTTTTGATTCTTCCAATTCTTCCAATTAGAATTATTTACTCTACTGCATCAAGTAAAGTTATAACTTTGATTTCAATCTGTTGCCATTCCATAATCCCATCAGAAGCATTATATCCTTTTTTGTCATAACTCAAAGTGCCTTCATGACTATGGGGTAAGTAACTAATCCAACTAGTTATTCTCCTAGGTGTTCACTTCAGTACTTTATCCATTTATTGGTTAGGCCAGAAACATAACAATGTCTGTGGTCAGCCCCTACCTCCAGCCCGAACTCTGATCTGAGTCCATAAGTTTAGGGGCTTGAAAATGGGGAAAATTCCAGGTAGACCCAGAAAACACCATTTATTAAGTTCCTCAAAGGCTGTGTGTGTCTAAAAGAGATCATCACAAAGACTGCTTTGCAGAAAATTGCCTGGCAGAATGAATCAAGCAACATGCCGACAATTCTTCACTGAAGCCCAACTGCATTCTCAGCACTAAGGTCCATACTAACTGGGAACACGACTGGAAAACAGGGAGTCAGTCGCCCTTCATGGTGAATTTTTTCCACTTTGCTTTGCTTTGTTTTTTAAATTATACAGACATGGCCAGAATTTGAACCTGCTCTGCTGGCTCAAACCATGAATACTAACTACCTTAATTGGGAAGATATGCCAGATCCCAGATCCTTGTTCTCTATCTGCTTCTACTCCAAGAAAAGGCTGTGCTTCCTTACAGTGAGTGGCCCAACACAATTTGACAATGACTTTTCCTGAACTTTCTGGCAGGGAATATGGAAAATAATATATATGGAAAATGTATGTGTGTATATAGGGTGTGTATGTGTGTGTCTGTAATGGTTTGTTTTCACAAACGAATTTTCTATCTTTGAGCTTCTAGGATAAAGGGATACTAACCATTCCAGCTCTATTGATTTGCTAGGTTCTAGGATTCCTCTACAAATTGGGGCTTCAAGGCCTATCTCCAACAAACACTTTTTTGTTGTTGTTGTTATTCTGCCAGTGAGGTTCAAAGCAATAAAACTGAATAGGAACATGTCCTTGAAAGAACAATTTGCTCTTTTAGTCTTAATTCTATAATTGTTGAGAATAAGGGTGTGGTGAATGGACACTAAAGGAATGTTTTGGCCTAAAAATGAGAAAACAGAGAGAAGGAAATAGAATACTGATCTGGAAGTAGATTTAGATGAGGATTAGCAGCTGCCCTGTCTCCTTTGATAAAAGGGCTTAACTAACAGCAAGAGGAATTGAGGATATATCTTAGGAAACACTGCCTGACCCTTATAAACCCTGGCAATGTCTTACCAAAAAGGATTACCCAGTGCACCTCTGGATCTTTGTTTTGATGTGATGCATGGGATGTTGTTTTTGTAAATTTGGTGTTTTATTGTTATTCATACTAAGTTATAGAAGTTTTAGATTTTTATATTTTTTCTTCATTACTGAAGTCATGCCAGTTTATTATTTTAAAAAAGTGGGAAATACTGACAACGATGAGAAAAAATTACCTGTAATTCTACCACCTAGAGATAAGCACTGTTATCATTCTGGGGCATATCTTTTCAGACACTTTTCTCAGGACATTGGTTAACTAAATATTGGTACAGTTATAAAATGAAGCTACTAAGAATGATACACACATGATCTACCCACCTTGAGCCTTGGCCTCCATATTTATCCAAAATCTGCCCTTTGGTTTCATCTCTGGCTTTGACCTTGGCAAGTCAAAGAGCTGAATGCCAACTTCATCACCGTCTAACAACCATGAACTCACGCATGTTCAGTTATTTTATGGTGGAACAGATTACCATAACATCTAGTCAGTGATCATATCAATAACTTGAATAAGACATTTATCAGATTTAAATTGATAACTGAATATTCATCTAAAAATATACACAAGCATTTTATATGTAACATGGAAGGAAAATCTCTATATGTGCTTTATATATTGAAATTCTAAGAGCTGGAGTAAAAATATTCTAAGTATATTGCATTATACATATAGACACACACACACACATACACATGAGTAAAATGTTATAATTAAAAATTATTAATGTTATTAATTTTATGTACTAAAATGATTATTGAAAACTTTAAAAAGGTTATATAATAAGGGAATTTTTTGCAAATATTAAACTATTAATATAATATTAATATAGAATAAACTAATGAAAATATTAATAAAGAATGAATGACAACTTAGGAAGACCATGGTATCCTTTCTGAACCAAAGTATGTTTATAAAAATTCAAATAATAATATAAAGCAGAATAATAGTCAGCTATTTAATTTTATTTTGGGACAACTCTTTTTTTTTAAGAAAAAGTGTTGTTTTGGAATTCTTCATCTTTTTTTAAGGTGAATTAAAACTATTATGTAGAATGAGTTTGGAAGTTTTCCTTCCATTTCCATTTTTTGG
Organism: Cryptoprocta ferox; assembly: GCA_028646485.1. Taxonomy (NCBI): domain Eukaryota; kingdom Metazoa; phylum Chordata; class Mammalia; order Carnivora; family Eupleridae; genus Cryptoprocta; species Cryptoprocta ferox. Next base: position 115,823,375 of record CM053572.1, read on the forward strand.
AACAGTTTGAGAATAATAGATATTAACTCTTCTTTAAATGTCTGGAGGAATTCCCCTTGGAAGTCATCTGGTCCAAACTCTTGTTTGTTGGGAGATTTTTGATTATTGATTCAATTTCTTTGCTGGTTATGGGTCTGTTCAAATTTTCTATTTCTTCCTGTTTCAGTTTTGGTAGTTTGTGAGTTTCTAGGAATTTGCCCATTTCTTCCAGATTACATATAATTTTTCACAATATTCTCTTATAATTGTTTGTATTTCTGTGATGTTGGTTATGATCTCTCCTCTTTAATTCATGATTTTATTTATTTGGGTCTTTTCTCTCTTCTTTTTGGTAAGTCTGGCTAGGGGTTTATCAATTTTGTTAATTCTTTCAAAGAACCAGCTCCTAGTTTCATTGATCTGTTCTACTGTTTTGTTTTTTGTTTGTTTGTTTGTTTCTATATCCTTTATTTCTGCTCTAATCTTTATTATTTCCCTTTTGCTGGCTTTAGGCTTTATTTGCTATTCCTTTTCTACCACCTTCAGGTGTAAGCTTAGGTTGTGTATTTGGACTTTTCTTGCTTCTTGAAATTGGCCTGAATTGCAATACACTACCCTCTTAGGACTGCCTTTGCTGCATCCCAAAGTGTTTAAATGTTGTATTTTCATTTTCATTTGCCTCCATGTATTTTTTAAAATTTTTCTTTAATTTCTTGGTTAACCCATTTATTCTTTGGTAGGATGTTCTTTAACCTCCATGTATTTGAGGGCTTTCCAAATTTTTCTTGTGGTTGATTTCAAGTTTCATAGCATTGTGATCTGAAAATATGCATGGTATGATCTCAATCTTTTTGTACTTGTTGAGGGCTGATCTGTGACCCAGTATGTGGTCTATTCTGGAGAATGTTCCATGTTCACTTGAAAAGAATGTAAATTCTTCTGCTTTAGGATGAAATGTTCTGAATATATCTGCTAAGTCCATCTGGTCCAGCATCTCACGCAAAACCATTGTTTTTCCTTGTTGATTTTCTGCTTAGATGGTCTGTCCATTGCCAGCATTCCCTTGGTTCCCAAACCAGAAAAAGACCCCCACTAAAAAGGAGAATTATAGGACAATATCCCCGATGAACATGGATGCAAAAACTCTCAACAGGATACTAGCAAATTGAATTCAACGGTACATTAAAAGACTTATTCACCATGATCAAAGTAGGATTTATTCCTGGGCTGCAGAGCTGGTTCAGTACTCACAAATCAATCGACGTGATATATCATATTAATAGAAGAAAGGATAAGAACCATATGATCCTGTCAATAGATGCAGAAAAAGCATTTGACAAAACACACCATCCATTCTTGATAAAAACCCCTCAACAAAATAGGGATAGATGGAACATGCTTCAACATTATAAAGGCCATATATGAAAGACCCACAGCCAATATCATCCTCAATAGGAAAAAATTGAGACTTTCACCTATGGTCAGGAACAAGAAAAGGATGTCCACTCTCACCATTACTATTTAACATAGTATTGAAAGTCTTAGCCTCGACAATCAGACAACAAAAAGAAATAAAAGGCATCCAAATGGGCAAGGAAGAAGTCAAACTTTCGCTATTTGCAAACCTGATACTCTACATAGAAAACTTGAAAGATTCCACCAAAAAATTGCTAGAACTAATACATGGATTTAGCAAAATCACAGTAATAAAATTAACATGCAGAAATCTGTTGTGTTTCTATACACCAATAACAAGGCAGCAGAATAAGAAATCGAGGAATCAATCCCATTTACAATTGCATCAAAAACAATAAGATACTTAGGAATAAACCTAACTAAAGGAGTAATTGATCTATACTATGAAAACTATAGAACACGTATGAAAGAAAATGAAGAGTACACAAAGAAATGGAAAAGCATTCTATACTCAATAGATTAGAAGAACAAACACTGTTAAAATGTCTATACTACCCAAAACAACCTACATGTTTAGTGCAATCCCTGTCAAAATACCACAGGCATTTTTCACAGAGCTAGAACAAACAATCCTAAAATTTGTATGGAACCATAAAAGACCCCAAATAGCCAAAGCAGTCCTGAAAAAGAAAAGCAAAATGGAAGCATAAAGATTCCAGATTTCAAGCTATATTACAAAGCTGTAGCCATCAAGACAGTGTGGTACTGGCACAAAAACAGATAGATCAATGGAACAGAATTGAAAACCAAGAAATGGACCCACAATTGTATGGTCAATTCATCTTCAACAAAGCAGGGAAGAATATCCAATGGAAAAGAGTCTCTCCAACAAATAGTGTTGGGAAAACTGGACTGGACGGCAACAGGCAGAAGAATGAAACTGGACCACTTTCTTATACCAGACACAAAAATAAATTCTAACTGTGATATAGGAAGCCATCAAAATCCTAGAGGAGAATACAGGCAGCAACCTCTTTGATCTTGGTCACGGCAACTTCTTACTAGACACATCACTGAAGGCAAGGGAAACAAAAGCAAACATGAACTATTGGGACTTCATCAAGATAAAAAGCTTCTGCACAGAGAAGGAAACAATCAACAAAACTAAAAGGCAGCCCATGGAGTGGGAGAAGGTATTTGCAAATGACATATCTGATAAAGGGTTAGTATCCAAAATCTATAAAGAACTTATCACACTCAACACCCAAAAAACAAATAATCCAGTGAAGAAATGGGCAGAAGACATGAATAGACAGTTTTCCATAGAAGACATCCAGATGTCTAATAGACACATGAAAATATGCTCAACACTTCTCAACATCAGAGAAATACAAATCAAAACCACATTGAGATACTACTTCACACCAGTCAGAGTGGCTAAAATTAACAACACAAGAAACAACAGGTGTTGGCAAGAATGCAAAGAATGGGGAACCCTTTTGTACTGTTGTAAGGAATGCAAACTGGTGTAGCTACTCTGGAGAAGAGTATGGAGGTTCCTTAAAAAACTAAAAGTAGAATTCTTATGATTCAGAAATTGCACTATTAGGTATTTACCGAAAGGATACAAAAATACAGATTCAAAGGGGGTATATGTACCCCAATGTTTATAGAATCATTATCAACAATAGCCAAAGTACGGAGAGGTCACAAATCTCCATCGACTGATGAATAGATAAAGAAAATGTGGTATATATATATACACACACATATATACATGTATGTGTATACACACAATGGAATATTACTCCACCATCAAAGAGAAGGAAATCTTACCATTTGCAAAGAAGGGGATGGAGTGAGAATGTATTATGCTAAGTGAATTAAATCAATCAGAGAAAGACAAATACCATATATTTCACTCATCTGTAGAATTTAGGAAACAAAACAGATGAATATACGGGAAGGGGGGGCAAAGAGAAGAGAGGGAAACAAACCACAAGAGAGTCTTTTAACTACAGAGAATAAACTGAGGACTAATAAAGAGAGTTGGGTGAGGGATGGGCTAGATGTGTGATGGGCATTGAGGAGGGCACTTGTGATGAGCACTGCATGTAGTATGTAAGTGATGAATCACTAAATTCTACACCTGAAACCAGTATATTAACTAACTAAAATTCAAATTAAAAAAAACTATTATGTTAACTCTACCACCTTAAAATTTTACAATGAGAAGAAGTTCCTAAAGCATGGTCCACGCATCCAAAATAAACCAACAAACTATCTTTTCCAGACATAATAAGAATATCATAGAACAAGTCATTAGAGAAAACGGACCCATCTAACACATTTTATTTTCACTAATCCAACTTTAAAATTATAAACTTGATAAGAATTCTCTAAGAAGGCAATTCTTTCTAGTCTTTGAGCTTATAGAAGCTATCATTTTAAATAAAAAGTTTATTGAATTATTGCTATAGCTACCAGTCCTTTAAGGCAGTCAAGGGTTTTTGAGATTTGCTAACATTGTGAATCTTGGATAAAACTTCCTTCTAGAAAACACGCCGTTGAAACCTTTTCCTGAATTATATTCCACTATGCACAATGGCTAGTGACATTATTAAATGTACCAATTGAAAGTGGCCCTCTCATTAGTATTAAAATGTGCAGCTGAAAAAACTGTCTAGCAGTTGCCATCTCTGAGAAACTAATGTTCCTAAAGTATAACAAACTTTTAGTGTTTAACTATTAAATTTTAAAAATAAAACTATGAAACTAACATAAACATTTGCCTCCAATTTCAAGGATCTTATAGTCCAGAAATTATCTCAATGACTGTGATATTTGACTATAGCCTCTGCCTCATTAGAATATTTTCATCCTCAGCTATTTGCTATTTAGAACTGCAATCAGTGTGTCCCAAACATGTAAGTATTATATGTTTGAGACAGATGTGTGTGTCTGTTAGGATGTTTTCAATTGCATGAAACAGACATCCCTGCACAAATTAGCTTTTCAAAAGTGGGCATGGGAACAGAAAATACTGGCTCACATACCAGAAGAGTCTGAGGTGATGCATAATATTGGCTCAAGGATGTGAAGAGGGCCTGGTTTTTCTCTCACCATTGCCATCTCTACTTCTTTACTCCCCTAGCTCCATCTTGCTTCCCTCTTTATGATGCAAAGATGGCTGCCAACAGTCCCTGAAGCCACTTGCTTCTACATTAGCAAACAGGTAAGAACAAAGTCAGTCTGTCCCAACAGTTCTCAGCAAAAGTCATGAAGTACACCCTGCTAGATGTATGCTTACATGACGTGTTCACCTCTCCAACATCACTGTGGTCAGGAGGATACCACATAATTATTTGCTTAAATCAAATAGCTTCTATCCCTGGAGGTGGGAAAAGGTCAAACCAAAGTGGTAATTTCCAAAGGAGTTGTGGGATGTCATTATCAAGAATTAGGAGAAACTGATGTTGCCAGCAAACAATAGGTGTTAACCACAACATGGAACCATACTTTCCATTGTTAAAATATGATTATAAATGATATATAGAGCATTATAGAGCATGACCCCAATTTTGATGTACAAATTTCTATGCAAAATATCTTTTGGCTTCATTTATTTAACAAATTCTTTCTTTTTGGTTTTACAGATGTTTGTACCATTTCACTATTAGAATCAAACTTTAGCTAGAACAATTGTACATAAATTCTTTTATGTGTATAAGATGATCTTAGAATAAATGCCTAAAAATTCAACTGTCGAGTCAAAAAACATACACCAGTTAGGTTTTTGCATATCTTGCCAAACTGTCTTCCCCAAAAGTTATACTTCCAGCATGACAATAGAGTAATGCCAGCTTCCCATAACCTATCTCACCAACAAAAAATATCACTCACCAATTCAACAGGCAAAAATGGAAATATCTAACTTTTTGAGCACTACTAAAGATGGAATTATTCTGATATCAGTTATCCAATGATATTTAATTTTTTATCTATTAACATTTAATTAGCTGTTTGCTGATATCCTGGCTGTTCATCTTTACATATTAAAAATAGTACACTTTGTCATATGTTGTAATTTTTGTTTCATTTGTCATTTCCTTTTTGTTGTTGTTTATGGTGGAGTTGTTTGTTGCTTTTCTATATAGAAGTTCTACATTTTGACATAATCAAAATTACAAAGTATTTCTTTTAACATTGCTGTCTTAAATGTTAATTTCTTTTGAGAAATAACCTTCCTCATCCCAATTACTTCCATTTTTTATTATATTTTCTTCTAGCATGTTCATTGTTTCATAGTTTACTTTTAAATCTTTAATTCATCTGTAATTTACTTTACTGTGAGATACGAGGTCAGGCCATAACCTTACTTTTTCCTAAGTGGCTAAATAGGATTCCTAACGTAGTTGTTACATAGGCTGGTGATAAGAACACTTGCTCTGAGGCCAGACTGGTGAGTTTGTGGCCTTCAGAAGTTAGGCTCTTTTCTATATCCCATCTACAAAACAGAGATGAAAATAATGGTACCTACTTCCTAGGGTAGTTTCTTCTGTGAAATGTGTTAAAGCATATGGAGAATTTGAAACATTGCCCAGAGCATAGCAAATGTTACACACTGTTGTTACTACTGTTTATTGAAAGATCTATTCTTTCTCCTCTTGAGATATTACCTTTGTGAAGTACTAAATATTTATCTCTATGTGGGTCTCTTTCCAGAATTTTTGTTTTCTTCTATTGGCTAGTCGGTTTACTTTGCCTCTCTGCTGATTTTAAAAGGATTCATAATAATATTTCTAAAATCAGTAGAATCAACTTGTGACTTCTTCAGATAGCTTGGTATCTTGTCCTTATAAGCACTAGGAGTCATTTCTTTCCTAGGTATCATGTCAATTTTGCACGAGTCAGCTCTTATCACTAAGCTCTATGGATATCATTTTGTGCTTAATTAGCTTATTCAGTCTCACCTCTTCCACTTCCTAGCCATGTACCTTGGGCAAGTTACACCTGAACTCTCTTTCCTTTATTTGCAAAGTGGAGGGAATAATAGTTATGATCTCCTCAAACTCCTGTGAGGATTAAGTGAGATCTTGTATGTAAATCATATAGTACAGTGAACATAACAATCCCTAAATACTTGTTAGTTGTTAATTTATTTTATTATTTTATTAAACTACAGTTTCTTCTTCAATAAAGGGCCTAGCAAGTATTGACGTAAGTAGTCAGGATGTAAGGGATACAGAGAAAAGAAGGCCAATGGCATTTTTTAATTAAAGTTATAATTTTTCCACATAATATATAATTAAAGCACCCCAAATAGTACCTTGTACATAGGACAAAACATTGCTCAAAATAAAAAAAGTGCACAAAAAATTGTTGAACTGGCAAATATAAAGAAATATGTCTATTTGCGCAGTGCTGAGGATTTCATGTGAAGTGAATACTGAGAAAGAAAAACTTTACTAATAATGTTCCTGAAGATATGTAAATTAGGGGCACCTGGGTGGCTCAGTCAGTTAAGTGGTGACTTCAGCTCAGGTCATAATCTCACGGTTCATGGTTTCATGGGTTCGAGACTCACTTGGGGCTCTGTACTGACAGCTCAGAGCCTGGAGCCTGCTTCAGATTCCGTGTCTCCCTCTATCTCTGTTTCTCCCCTGCTCGCACTCTGTCTCTCTCTGTCTCTTTCTCTCGAAAATAAACATTAAAAAAAACCAAAAGAAATGTAAATTAATAAAATAATTTGCTATAGTATTAAGTATTATAGTATTATAATATATATATATAATATATATATATTATATATATATGTATATAATATAATTAAGTATTATAGTATTAAGTAAATAGTATTAAGATTCTTGTTCAAAGCTTCTGGTACAACTTTTTCCTCATGATTATCACATGTTTATACATATACAGAAGAGAGAGATAGTAAAGAGAAAAAATGCTTTGGGATTAGTAGTCAGAGCAATAATTCCATTTTCTTGAGACCTGTGTTCTTTGGAAACACGTCCACAGAGTAATCATCCCTTTTATAATCTATGGAACATGCATTCATGTGTGTATGTACATATACTTACACACATAATCCACAAATAGGCATTTCTTGACATTTTAAACCATTCCAGGTTTAAATGGCTCAATTCCAGTTAATCATATTAAAATGTCAAGAAATGAAATTAAGTATTAAAGTTACAATCTGGTCTTTAAAAAAAAAAAAGAGCAGGAAGCAGCTGACCACTCCCCTCCTTTCGGCAGACAGTCTATGTCTTCTTGTTTTCTTCAGGCAGGCTGTTTTACCATGTGCAGAAAGATGGAGAGGCAAAGGATCACAAACTCATATGAGAAAGGTGTGGCCATGTGTGCTCTTTTGCCCTGAGGTTTGAAGTGCTGAGGCAAGGCCACAGAGAAAGACACTGTGAGTCTCCAACTCTGAGTCATCTTGGGGATGCCAGTAGCATCTGAGATGTTAACCAAAGAATTATTAGGAACCAAAACATTAAAATGACTCCCATGTGAGTGTGAAACTCAATCTTCTTGACTTTTGAAGGAGAGATGTTTCCTTTACAATTCCACCATTTTCAATGCCAGTAATTGCACACTGGATCAAAAGACTGATGAGTGGAATTGGAAACCTGGAGATAATTTAAGAATAGCTTAGGTAACTAGACCCAGTCTTTGAAGAAGAACTCTATGGGGGAGGTCTTAAATGATCTTAAGTCTTGACCACAATTACTTAGACACCACCGCAGAATAAGAAAACACTACTTATGTTTACATGGCATCTAAAAATTCAGCTATGTCAGCTTGAGTTGATTTTTACAGCCATTTTCACAAGTGACTTAAGTCACTAATTAACTGGCAAATGTTCAATTCCCATCCACTCTAGTTATCTAGGTCAAAAGAAATAAACCTGTCAATGCAGCCAGAAAGAATTAGAGAATTTCTTAACTGTTCTGTGAGACATGTTCCTCTGCTATAGTGAATCAAATAATACATTTTTCATAGTCAACTCAGCATTTAAAGGTAGATGTACTTCCTACTTAATATGTAGCCTTATGTTTTAAATTCCATTTAGGACAAACTCCTGAAGTCCAAGGGCCTTGTTCTAAAGATTTCTTAAAAACAAAAACAAAAACAATACATAGATGATTATGATGAAGATAGACAGATAGATTGAACATAGGAACCATCTGAAGAATATGTTCCAGGTTAAAAAAGTAAAGTATAGTTTTATCCATATTCATTAATTTGTTATTCATTCAGTCCACACATTTTATTAAATGCAAGTCACTATTCAGGCATTGAGGATGAAACAGTGATCCAGAAGACAAGTATTTTTCTCTGCCCTTGCTGAAGCTTCTAGTCTTGTAGAGGATATTGCCAATAATTAGATAACCTCACAAGCAAATACAGAATTCATGAGGCCAAGTGACTACAAATGGGAGACAAACTGATAGGAGGATCTGAAAAAGCCAAGGAGGTAAGGGAAGGTTTCTCTGCGAAGTGATAGTTGAGGTGATCTCTGAAAGGAGAAAAGGATAGGCAATGATTAAGTAAAAGCAAGAAGGAAGGATAGCTCAGGTAAAGGGATTGCCACGTGCAAAGGCTATAAGGCAGAAGAGAGCAAAGAGGGTAGAGATTAAAAAGAAAGCCATTGGAACCCTAAGAAACAGGGGGTAGGGTACAAGATAGAGCTGGAGAACCCACGCTCAGGAGTTTTGTCTATACCTTAAGGCCAATGGGAAATCCATTGAAAGAATCTAAGCAGTACTGTAACATAGTTAGAATTACATTTTAGTAATAATTAGTCTGGATGTAGTATGGAGATTGGCTTACAGGAGCCCAGAGGGCCTATGGGGAAACCAGCTAGAATATCAGGAATAAGCTATTGCTGTTATCTGGCAATAATGGTAGCTTAGATCAAGATGGTATCGGTGGAGATAGATCAAAGAAAACACCACCAGGACTTGAATTAGATTTGAAGGAGGAAAGGGACATATGGAATAAGCTTATGTAATAAAACTCACTGTTTTTGGAGGTGGGAGGGAAGGTTAAAACAACAGCAATACTTTACAATGCCAAATACTGCTCATGACTCAGACAACTGGCATTCTATATCTAAATAAGTATAAATCCAGAATTGTAACTACTTTATGTTGCTCTGAAGCCTTACACTGGCCTCCTAGAGCCAGTCTAAGAAAAAACTCAAAGAAATAGGGAGGTTCTACTTCTGGCTAAAGATATAGAAAGGCATAATGACTATCACTTTCATCATAACAAAAGATAATAACAGATAAACTAAAAATTATATTTTTCAGGGTACCTGGGTGTCTCAGTTGGTTGAGCATCTGATTCTTGATTTTGGTTCAGGTCATGATCTCACAGTCATGGGACTCAGTCCCACATAAGGCTCAGCACTGACAGCATGGGGTCTGCTTGGGATTCTCTCTCTACCTCTCTCTCTACCTCTCCCCTGCTCATGCATGCACACTGTCTCTCTCTTTCTTTCTAATGAAAACAATACAAATATTAAAAAAAATAAATAATATAAATAAATAAAAATTATATTTTTATCTAAAGCCATCAAAGGCTTTAGACTACTAGACATGCATACAAGTCTAAATAAACTAATTCCAGAGAGGGACTTGCCATTCAAAGAAGAGCATGAAGTGGTGATTATTTTCATACTTGGGACAAATTGCCTAGCCTGAGTACAGGCAGGTAGAAAAGTAGGCCTGACAAAGACAAAATGAGTTTGCTGGAATGAAAAGAAATCAATGGAAATTCTAACAACAGTGTGGGCTGGCATGAAATGCTGGAATCTGAAACGCAAAAATATATCTTCCCAAATAGCAATTCTACCTCATGGGAATTCTGCTGAGTCAGGAGCAGTTGGAAAAAAGAATTAAAATACTAAACACAGTGTCAGAGATACATGGGTTAATACCAAGGGATAACTGGAACACTCAGAGTACATCCTCTTTCAAAATGGAATTCAATTAGAAGTTGATAATAAATTGATAATTAGAAAAATCCTCAAATATTTAGAACTTAAACTACACACTTCTAAAAAATTCCACAGGTCAAAGAAGAAATGAAATAGAATTTGTAGAGTATTTTGTAGTGAATGATCAAATCATCAAAATTTGTGAGATGTAGCTGAAGGAGTGCTTAGCGGAAAAGTGATAGCTTTAAATGCACATATGAGAAAAAAAGAAATTATTTAAAACAAAGAATAAAAGGCATAAAGATTGATAAGGAAGAAATAAACCATCTTTGTTTCTGACAATGTAATTATGTATGTAGAAAATTCAAAGAATCAACAAACTACTTAGGACTAAGGAATGAATCTGCAAGGTCACAGGATACAATGGCAACATATAGAAATCAACTGTATGGGGAAATGACAGTCTCTTCAACAATGGTGCTGGGAAAACTGGACAGCTATATGCAAAAGAATGAAACTGGACCACTTTCTTATACCATACATAAGAATAAACTCACAGATGCATTAAAGATCTAAATATGAGACTTGAGACCATAAAATTCCTAGACGAAAATGGACATTAATCTCTCTGACATTGTCCTTACCAACTTTTTCTACATATGTCTCCTCAGGCAAAGGGAACAAAAACAAAAGTAAACTACTGGGACTACACCAAAAATAAAAACCTTTTACACAATGAAGGAAACATCAACAAAACAAAAAGGCAACCTACTAAATGGGAGAAGATACTTGCAAATGACATACCCAATAAGGAATTAATATCCAAAATACATAAAGAACTTATACTATCCCACACCAAAATAAATTCTGTTTAAAAATGGGCAGATGACCTGAATAGACATTTTTCTAAAGACATACAGATGGCCAACAGACACATGAAAAGATACTCGCTATCAATGATCATAAGGGAAATGCAAATCAAAACCACACTGAGAGGTTACCTCACACTAGTCCGAATGAATAATATCAAAAAGACAGAGAAGTAAGTGTTGGAGAGGATGTGAAGGAAAGGGAACCTTCATGCATTGTTGATAGGAATGTAAATTGGTACAGTCACTGTAGTCAGTACAAAGCTTCCTCAAAAAATTAAAAATAGAAATACCACCCAATCCAGTAATTCCACTACTGGGTATTTACCCAAAGAAAATGAAAACGCTACTTTGAAAAGATATATATTCACCCCTATGTTTACTGAAGCATTATTTACAATAGCCAAAATATGGAAGCAACCCAAGTGTGCATCAATAGATGAATGGATAAAGAAGATGTGATACACACACACACACACACACACACACACACACACACACACACATAATGGAATATTACTTAGCCGTAAATAAAAAGAATACGATCTTGCCATCTGCCATTCATTTGCATGGATGGACCTAGAGGATACTATGCTAAGTGAGGTAAGTCAGATGGAGAAAGACAAATACCATAGGATTTCATTTATATGTGGAATCTAAAAAACAAAACAAATGAACAAACAGAAACAGACTCATAAAGACAGAGAACAAACTGACAGTTACCAGAAGGGAGGGAGGAAGGGGAGGACGGACAAAATGGGTGACGGGCAGTGGGAGGTACAGGGGTCCAACTATGGAATGAATAAGGCACGGGGGTGGAAGGTACTGCACAGGGAATATAGTCAATGGTATTTTAATAGCATTGCATGGTGAAAGATGGTAGCCACACCTGCGGTGAGCACAGCATAATGTACATAGTTGTCGAATCCCTGTGTTATGCATCTCAACTAATGTAACATTGTGTCGACTAGATTTCAATAAAAAATAAAGAAAATTTTTAAAAAATAAAAAGCTGAACTCAAAAGAAAAAATAGAGATAATATAAATTCAAATATACAGAGGAACATGAAAGTAAATAAGAGACTGGAAGAAATTAAACCATAGTATTTATAAATATTTTATAATAATGTAAATATTATAAATAGTATTTGAAATACAAAGATTTACTTTCAAAAGTGAAAAAAATCTACTGTATCTCTATATCCTGCTAACAAAAAATTAGAAAGTGAAATTCATAAAATGCCATTTGTAATAGCATTAAACACCTGAAAATCAATGTTTTAATATATGTGTAAGTCCTCTATACTTATAAACCACAAAACACTGTTGAGATAAATTCTATATAAATGGAAAGACATACCATGTTCAAAAACAGAACGTTTCATTATTGTTACAGTATCTATTCTCAAAAAAAAGATATCAATTCTCCCCAAATTAATTTATAGTTTAAAACAGTTTCAATCAAAATCTTAGAAGTTTCTTTTCAGATTGTAAGACATTATAAAGTTGAATTAATTAAGATATTATGTTGGCCTGAGGAAAATCTTCTACTCATAAAAGAAACCATTAAAGAAAGTGAAAAAAGCAAGCCACTGACTATGAGAACATATTCACAATACATGTATATATAAAGATTCATTTCTAGAATATATAAAGAAGTTCTGCAAATCAATAATTAAAAAAATAAGCCAATCAGAAACAAGGGAAATAATTAAACATAAATCTTCCAACAAAAGGTACAGAATAGTCAATAAGCACATGAAACGGTGTTTGACATCATAGATTTTCAGGGAAATAAATTAAAGCCATAATGAGATACCACTATATGGCTAAAATGAGAGTGACCATATCAAGTGTTGGTGAACATGTGAAGCAGTTAGAATTCTCATACATTGCCTGTGGGAGTGTAAAAACACCATCACTTGGGGAAACAATTTAGCAGGTTTTTATCAATTCCACATGCCCTATCTTATGATATAATTCCACTCTTAGGAATGCACTTAAGAGAAATGGAAGCATGTGCCTACAAAATGACTTGTATACAAAAGTTCATAGAAGTTTTATTCCTAACTGCCAAAACTTGTCAACAAAGCAGATGTTCACCAAAAAGAGTAAGCCAACTGTGGTATATTCATACAATGGATTTCTAGTCAATAACAACAACAAAAGACCCCTAAAGATACATGCAACAATGTAGATGAATGCACTGAGTAACAGAAGCTAGAGGCAAAAGATTACATGCCATCTGATTCCATTTATATGAAGACCAACTAGAGACAAAATTAATATATGGTGACAGAATTCAGAATAGGGTTTGCCTCTGGGGGAATAAAGGAACGGGCTGGAAAGTGGCACCAAACACCTTTTGGGATAATGAAAATTAATGGTTACACAGGAGTACATACCTTCATCAGAACTCATTGAACTGTACACTTAAACCTGGGCATTTTGCTGTGTGTAAATTATTTCCTCAATAAAGGAAAGAGGGAAAAGAAAACAATCCTGAGAGCAAAAACACTTAACCATGTGAAGAAAACCACAGATACACTCAAATGTAAGTTCCATTCTGTATTCAGAATACTGAATTTATTATAAAAACACTACTTCACAATGCAAGGGAAAAGTACAAAGAAAGTAATATAAAATTAAGCAACGTTTTACTTTAAAAAACAGACGCACATCGAACAGATACATTTTTACACAACCTGAGAGATTCCTCCTTCAGTAGTCTGTTTACAGTCAGGGCCAGCCCCAGCCAAGTTTCTTAACATTTTTATATCTTGAAATGTAGTTTCAGTGATTAGCCTCAAAGATAATGAGTGGCAGCTGATGAAAACAGCTGGGCTCTGGAGCCAGGCAAACCTAAATTCAAAGCCTGTGCCTAAATTGCTCTGTGACTTGGGCCAGAATCTCTCTCTCTGGACCTCAATTTCTTCATTGGTAAAATGGAGAAAGGATTGTTCTGAACTTTACTCTTTTTTAGATATTAAAAAAACGTTCTTTAAATTTTTAATGTTTAATTTTGAGAGAGACAGAGAGAGACTGAGCGTGGGTAGGAGAGGGGCATAGAAAGAGGGAGACACAGAATCTGAAGCAGCCTCCAGGCTCTGCTGTCAGCACAGAGCCGGATGCGGGGCTCGAACCCATGAACCGTGGAATCATGATCTGAGCCGAAGTCGGATGTTCAACTGACTGAGCCGCCCAGGCGCCCCAGGATTGTTCTGAACTTTAAAGAAGATAACATATGAGAAGCACTTAGTGCCTGGCACAGAGGCAGCTCTCACAGCTCGTGGCTCTAATTATTACCGATGGGGAGGAGAGAGCCCGAGAAAAGATGGCGGAAAGTAGGAGGGAGCCCAAGTTTTCAAAAGGGAGGTGTTCCTTTTGCTGAGCGACCAACCCCTGCGTCACCCTGGCTGAATGTCTGGACCTCAGAGGGTATTTTTTATATTAATGGAACCACTATGTCCTCCCTCATTTTATGGCCCCAGAGGTCTGATTCTGGGTTGGCCCCTCAGCATCCACAAAATGAACAAATGCACAAACAAAAGGACGCAGAATGGCTATCTAGGTTTTCCATAATGTGGACGTGGTTCAATATATAGTTTTTAAGGATAATAGAAACTACCACCGCGTGACTTCAAATCTGATTCTTTCAGAAAAATGTAATCATAGGAATGGTAGACTGACCTTCAGATCACTTTTCTAAACATGAGTTGAGTACCTCAGGTTTTTTCCATATCAAGATCCTATCTGTACGGTCTACCTACTCTGTCCTCTGTGGAAACAAGCATATCTCCTTCCTCATGTTTGCCTATAGAATCTGAAGATAATCCCAGTAGAGATTATATATAATCTGGGCCCAAAATAGGATTTCTGTGGTTTCACACTGTTGTCACCATACCACATCAGAGAATTTCAGAAGTGCAAGGGATCTCTTTAGAGGTCACACCACCTCCTTCACAGCTCCACTACTGAGAATCCGGGGTTAGCTCTATCATTTCCATTGTCTTGAACTTCGTTACCTTGAAAGTTTCCTTAATTCACGGATAGAGAGCTCAGATTGGAAAGTTCTTTCTTCTGATGAATTAAAAATCTCCCTGTCACATATTCCCTCAGGATTCTGTGCCCACCTGTGGAAGAAAACCAGGATTGATGCACTTCCCCATCACAGGATAGGTCTTCCCCTACTTTTGGAGTAGGCAGCAATGTCCCTGACCACACCATCCAAACCAAGATGTTCCTTATTGTTATCTACCTATGCCCTTGCTCAAAGTGCATATCACAATTTGCTATAGCTTTTTATATCTTTTTTAAAGTTTATTTGGAGGGAGGGAGGGAAGGAGGGAGGGAGAGAGAGAGAGACAGAGAAAGAGAGGGAGCATGTGTGTGTAGGGGGGGTGGGTGAGGGGCAGAGAGAGAGGGAGAGAGAGAATCCCAACTCGC
The DNA here is from genome assembly GCA_028646485.1 of Cryptoprocta ferox. Taxonomy (NCBI): domain Eukaryota; kingdom Metazoa; phylum Chordata; class Mammalia; order Carnivora; family Eupleridae; genus Cryptoprocta; species Cryptoprocta ferox. Next base: position 115,839,044 of record CM053572.1, read on the forward strand.
AGAACCTGACTCGGGGCATGATCTCATGAACCATGATAGCATGACCTGAGATGAGATCAAGAGTCAGGCACAAAACAGTGCCCCTGTATGTCTCCTTTATAAGAGAATGTTAGCTCTCAGAAGGGCCACACTGAGCTTAGTTATGGCTACACTGCCAGCACCCGACTGAACCTGGCACATCATGGGTACTCAATAGACACTGGATACATGTGAGTACACATCTTTAGATATTTTTAAATAGCTCATATTCTCTCCTTAGCTTTCTGTAACCAGATCATATATCTTTATTCCTTCTGAGAGTTTTCATATTGCAAAGCCCCAAGAGCAAGCAGGTAACAAATCTCTGTAAAGGGGGCCAGTATAAAGAAATGGGAAACGGTGAGCCTGTGGAACTGGCCAGAGTGTGTGCTTTGCCTGAAGGCATGCAATTTCAAGAAATTTTTAACCACTAGGATTACTGAGCATAACATGTCTGTGGCTGGATTGGGCCGGCAGGCCACCATTTTACAAGCCCTCTTTCAACACTTCTTTCTTGAACATAGTTTCCAGATCCCTCATCTCCTTCCCCTGGAAATATTCCAGTATGTCAGTATTCCTCTTAAAGTTTGCTTAATTGACCAGGAAGTCACACAGCACACAGCACACGGGGTGCAGGGTACAAGCACTGTCACCTTCTGTGGTCTGGATGGTAAATGACTCTCTGAGCAGACCAGAAGGCCTGAGGCCTCTCAGCAGATGTCCCACATTGTTGTTGGCTCCAACTGAGTTTGTAGTCAATACATCTTCTTTTACCATGAGCTGCTGACAAGCCACTTAATGATAATAATATTTATGAAACAGCCTAAACAAAGATCTCTGGCCTTGGAAGAATTCAGACCATACACTTCTTGATGATGTTTTCTTTCCACACAAATCTTGATAAGAAGAACCGGATTCCCTAATTGCTCTGATCTCCCACAGACAGATGAGGCCCAAGCAACCAATCTAATCACAAAGGGAATAGTCCAGTTAGTTGCTCTTCCTGACCCAGGTAATTAAACTAGACCAATAGACCTTGCTGTACCAGAACCATCTTTGGCATCCTCCCTGGAGATTCCAAGTCTGGAGCACCAGGAATCTGTACTATCAACAAGTTCCTTAGGCAATGTGGCACATCCAGGAGCCCAAATCTGGGGACCACTGTCTAGATTAACAGTATCAGCATCACTTGAAAATTCTCAAAACTCTGGAAGTGAGGCCATGTAAGCGACAGATGCATCCTAATATTTAAGAGCCACTGATCTAGATCAGGGTTGACAAACTTTTTTTTTTTAATTTTTAAAAATATTTGTTAATTTTTGAGAGAGAGAGACAGACCATGATGGGGGAGTGGCAGAAAGAGAGGGAGACATGGGATCTGAAGCAGTCTCCAGGCTCTGTACTGTCAGCACAGAGCTGGACACGCGGCTGGAACTCACAAACTGGGAGACCACGACCTGAGCAGAAGTCTGACGCTTAACCAATTGAGACACCCACGCTCCTGAACAAACTTTTTTATGAAAGACAGCAAATATTTTAGGCTTTTTGAGGCAAGAGGCAAAGTGAAGGTATTAGGTTGGTACTTATATAACTGTTTAATATGTAGCCATTTGTCATAGGTTAAATTGTGTCCCACCCTCCCCCTCTCCAGAGAAGATATGTTGATGTCCTAATCTCTAGCACCTCAGATGTGTCCTTGTTTGGAAAAACAGTCTTTGAGAAATAATCAAGATGATTATCAGTACAGGCCTTAATCCAATGTGGCTGGTGTCCTTATAAAAAAGGGGAAATTTGGACATAGAGAGAAATGCAGGAGAATGTCATCTGCAAGCCAAGGAACGCCTGAGGCTACCATAAGCTAAGAGAACATGCCCTCCCTCATAGCCTGGAGGAGGTAGCAACCCTGCTGATACCTTGATTTGGGACTAAGCCTCCATAAATGTGAGACAATAAATCTAAGCTTAAATTACTCAGTTTGTGGTACTTTATTATGGCAGCCCAAGAAAACTAATACACTACTTAAAAGGTAAAAACAATTCTTAGCCAAGGGTTACATAAAAACAAGCAGGCAGATATGGCCCATGGACCATATCTAGACTATGCCCAACCATACTTGGCTCAACACCCTGGCAATCAACCCACTGTTCATAATCTCATGATCTCATAATCCCTAAGACCCAGTCTGAGCTCCCCAAGTCCAACTCAAATATTATCTCCTCGGAGAAGTTGTCCCTAACCTCTCTGTAATGTTGACGATGTACGTCAAGGGTCTTGCCAGTCTTGCTCCCTGCTATATCCTTAGAAACAGACACATAGCAACTTTCAATAAATATTCAATGAATGAGTGAACTTAAGACAGATAATCAGAAGCTCTTTCAGCTAGAAGAGACTGTAGATTTCATTAATCACAATCTTTTAGTTTTCAGAAAGGCAACTTAAACCTACGGGATATCACTGATTGCCTAAAGTGACACAGCAGAAACCCCAGGATTAAAATCTACTTGTCTAGACTTCCAAATCCACAGTCTTTCCATTGCACCTCTCCGCCTCTTAAGCATACCTAAGCCTGTCCTGAAACACTGGCACTTAAGACAAAACACATTATCCACATTTTCACATGAGAGGCTCCCAAATAAGAAGGGATGCTGGGAACTTGGGTGTGATTAACACCTGGCTATAAAGCAGCCACATGTAGGTTGAGGAGGAGGTACACCAGAACATTTACTGAAGAAAACTCTGTGGTAGACATTTATCACATCTCCTTTTATAACCACACCTCTATTTCATTTTGGGAAATCAGCTCTTTTCCAGTGTGTAGCCATGGCAGGAGGTAATTCTTAGAGGTGCCTTCTAACTACATAGAAAAAGACCAATCCATACACTACCTGCCCACAGATACAGTCAGAGGCCTGTCCATGGCCTAAAGTTACCCGATGGGACACTGTCTTCCAGATTTTGTAACTCCCAAGTGACACAGGACTCAGTATATTATTTACATATATTATTGCTCTGTAGCAAATAACCACAAATCTTAAATCAACACGTGTTTATTTGTTCATAGTTCTGTAGGTCGGAATTCGGGATGTCGTGGCTGTGTTCTTTGCTCACAGTCTGTGATGGCTAATTTTATATGTCATCTTGACTGGATTAAGGGATGCCCACATAGATGGTAAAAATATTATTCCTGGGTATGTCTATGAGGGTGTTTCTGGAAAAGATTAGCATCTGAAACGATGATGGCTCTCACCAATGTGGGAAGGCATCATCCAACTGTGGGCCTGAATAGAACACAAAGGTGGAGGAAGGGTAAATCTGCTCTCTGCTTAAGCTGGGACATCCATCTTCTCCTGTATATATATATATATATATATATATATATATATATATACACACACACATACATACATATATATCATATATGTCCTATATGTATCCTATATGACATACACACACACACACACACACACACACACACACACATCTCCTATCTCCTATGTGTTCTGTTTCTCTGGAGAACCCTAATACAAGATCTCACAAGATGTTGGCTGGCTGTGTTCCCATCTGACACACCTCTTCCAAGCTCATTCCTGTTATTATAATTTAGTTCCTTGCGGTTGTAGGACTGAGTTCCTTATTTCCTTCTTAGTGTTCGCCAGGGGTCTTTTTAGCTCCTTGTAGGCATTTTGTGGTCCTGGCAAATGAACCCCTCCATCTTCAAAGCCAGACATAACATCCTTCTGATGCTTTGAATCTCTCAGACTTCCGTTTCTGCCTTCCTCTTCTCCTTTAAAGAGCTCATATGGTTAGATCAGACCCATCCTGATAATCTCCATATGTTAAGGTCAACTGATTTGGACCTCATACCCAGGAAAATACTTCCACATCAGTACCTACATCAGTGTTCTACTAAATAACCAGGGTACATGAACCTTGAGGCCTCTATGAAATTCTGCCTACCTAGAGGTCATCATTGTACAAGTCAACAGTGTACTGTTGTCCCAGCCACTCGGTTCCTGCTAGGAGACAGAGACAGCTGCTGTGTTTCCTACTTCCTAATTCTTGGGCTTTTGGTATTTCCTTGGTTCCTCTCATTTCCATGCTTAATCTCCCAGCCTCTCATCAAATCTGATAACTCCTAATATAAATAAATAAATCTCTATTTACCTGATATTAGCCAAAGACTCCTATTGTAGTCAAGAAACCTGGCTCAGAAGATGTCTAACAATCCACCACAAAACAAGGATTCTTCTGGAATGGGGAGTGTGGTAGGATAGGGAAAGATCCATGGACAGCTTTGTCAAACCACATACCACCATCCTCATAAATCTGACATGCTACTTTAAGATACTAGAGTTGTGCTAGGAAAGCAACCATTGTTTGTTTGTTTGTTTAATTTTTTAGTATGGAATGCTTCATTAACATGTGGGTCATTTTGAGCAAGGATCATGCCAATCTTCTGTATTATTTCATTTAAACAAAAGTAGTCAGTGGTCTATATGGTAAAAACTAATTAACTTGGTTAAATTGAACAAAGATGTTAATTTTTTTTAAAGAATGGACTAGACAGAAGCTGAAATTAAACAATCTGACACTGGTTGGAAAGTGAAAAATCTGTCAAAAAATCTTTTGACCTCATATGGTTGTTATTACTAAATTTAAATTCATGTTTCCTAAACCAAATAAATTCTTCCCATAGACTCAGCCAGACAACACATGCCTCAAGGTTCAGGTGTTTTACTTGAGCTTGTGTTCAAGGTCACCTTTTAATATAAAAGCTAACATGGGCAGGGTTTCTAGGGTAGCTTTGATGAAAGCCTTCATGTATCAACATAGCCTTTTCCAGTTCAAAGTTTTCTTCCAGGGATTTCTTTGTTCCGTGGGGTGAAAAGACTTGGTCAACCCATTTGAATCTGGTCATAAGAGCCCAATCTGTTACCTTTCAACCTAGGTTTTCTGACCCTAGTCAAATTCAAAAAGTATAACTGCCCCAGACTAGACAGGGTGATGGGCCTAGGTGAGAGTGGCTAAGCAGTCCAGACTGCACAGAAAGGGGAAGACAAAGCTACCCGCTCTCAACCTGAACCTTGATTTTGTTTATAGATAGCAACACTTATGTGGAAAAATGTGTTTGTGCCAGCCTCCTTGAGCAGCACTGGGGCAGCTCTTTCCTCCTTTGTTGAACTGAGCTTGGAAAAGGCACCTCGGAGTGAGGAATGGCTGGCACTGGACAGAGCACACTGTATATTTCCACAGTCTACTCCAACATAAACAGACCAGGCTTATTAGTTCATGAAGAGCCAGGAACTCCGCTGCTGAGGAAGACACAGGCCACATCCAGGGAAATCAGGAAACATATCAAGCACACACTTTGTGCCCATCTTCCTCCGTTCCCTCCCCGTACGTATCCAGGGCTCTTCCTTCCCTCTGCATAGCTTTGGGCACCCTAGAATGTGGTGTTTAGCCATTAGCCCCGGGATGTGGTGTTCTGTGCCTTTCAGGCATCCTTGGTTTTTAGGAGCAGGCAGGGGAAGGGAAGGAGACATTTCCTACTCTGAGCTCTTGCTTAGTGTATGCAAACGGCATTTGAGCAGCACAGAGATGTAGCATTCAGACTCTGGAGCCTGATGGCCTGGATTTGAATCCAACTACATCACTGTATTTGTTAGGGAGTGCAACAATTAACAACATAAACCCCAAATCTCAAAGACCTGTAAACAAAACACAGGTTTACTGCTCACTCAGGTCACTCAACAACGTGCTTTCAGCCAAGAGGCTCTGCTCTCTACAGGGACACAGGTTCATTGCATTCATGGAATCCTCCAGGGCCCTGGAATTAGCAAGTCAGGGAAGAGTGGTCATGGTCTGGAGATGTGTCTCACTCTCACCCACTAGCCATGGACCAGCACTTAGTTACACAGTCTTACCCACCTGCAAGGGAGGCTGGGAAATGTAGTGTAGCTGTGTGCCTAAAGGGAAATGGAAAATGGTTTGGTGAACAACTACCCAGTCTCTGCCATAGCTGCTTACTTAAGAAAGTTTCTGTGTTACATGTTTTAGCTTATTTCCCTGTCAGTTGGGTGTATTAGTCAGGATCCTCCAGAGAAATAAAATGTATGTGTATATGTGAGTGTGTGTGGGCAGGGCAAGTGGAGGAGATGCATACAGAGACAGAAAGAAAGTGAAAACTGAAAATCTACAGGGCAGATCTATAGGCAAGAGTTTTTCTAGGCTTGAGTTTGAGTCTGGAGGCAGTCTGGAGGCAAAATTCCTCTTTCAACTGATTGGATGAGGTCCATCACATTATGGAAGTACTCTGTTTCACTCGAAGTCTACTGATTTAAATTTAACCTCATCCAAAAAATACCTTCAAAGCAACATCTAGACTAGTATGTGACCAAATACATGGGCACCATGGCTCAGCAAGTTAATACGTAAAATTAACCATTATGATGGGTATGATAAATTAGTATTAAAAAGCACCAGGACCATGTCTGGCACCTAGAAAGGTCTCTGTAAACATTAGTTTACTGTCACTACTGTTGTTATATTATGTCACTACTACTACCTGAGGCCTGAACACAGAACCAGAGCCCTACCACCACCTTACCACTCCCCTCAACTACCCATCAAACTATCTAGAGAATTATTGACCTAGAAAGAGTTTATCTTACTTAGACAAATATTTTCTTTATTTTTTTCAAAGCACTTTCCCATCTACTATTTTACTCAGTCAGTCACTCAAACTTTTGAGGCAGGCAGGGCAAAATTATTCCTACTGTTCTTATTTTAGAACCAAGGTTCAGAGAGGATGGCTGTCCTCCCGCCCACCCTTTCTAATCTGTGTCTTATCCCATCCTCCATTTTCTGTTTCAGAAGAGACACCCCTGCCCCGTCTGAGAGGTGGCTTTCTTCCAACCTGATCTATAATTCGTTATCTAATAGATTTCCCACAGAAGTCATCATATAACAAGTGTTGAGTAGTATTAATTGAAATACTACTATTAATACTATACTTCAAGTATTCCATGAATTAAATAGGTTTTTGTACACAGATACTGGGGGACCCAATTCACCATTTAAAACATTTAAACTATTATTTCCATGGAACAACAAACCCATGATTCATGAAATAAGCATATGAATGAATTTGAGGCATGACTGTAAGAGGGGATTTCCTGCACGAGTGCTGACACCAGTACCAGCTTTAGGCACTACCGGGAGCCAGTTAGAGTCAGTCTTTTGTCTCCTTCACATTCCCTATGTTCTGGGGCTCACCCTACTGCAGCCAATCTGTTTTCTTCATCATTGCTTATACTAAATAAATAGAACAGAAGCAAGAGCCAAAAGTCTGGGTATCTGACATGGCTCTGTCCTAATCAGTTGCATGACCTCAGAAAAGTCTTTTTACTTCGGTTTCCTTGACCGTAAATCAAGGCGGCGGTGGGGGGGGGTGGGGCGGTTCATGAACTCATGGTAGGTTACCTATCAGCTACAACATTTCTCAGTTTGCTCTGTATCACCCTTCCACGGGGTCTGATATCTGCCTGATAACCTAGACTCACAAAACTTGGCTTCCTCTCATCCTACATAGTGGTTCTAAAGTCTCAAAGAGGGATCATAATGACCTCAAAGCCGTCAACATACAAAGGAATTCATTGCTAATGGTGGGAGTTCAGGCACAAAGCCACACTCTACCAGGCCCACCCATTGTCCCCTAAATCCTATCAATTGGGAAACAGCACACTCTCCACCCTCTCACCAGTCAGCCTAAGGCTAGAGAGAGAATGTTTATGCAGGCTGAAATAATCAGAGTAACTGGAGCCATGAGGAGGTCAGTTGGAGAGAGTCCTTCAGTCACAGACATTGCTCCTCAAAACCCAAATCCCTTGGAGAGCAAATTCCTTCAGCTGCCTGAGCTGGTGCACTTTTCAATGCAGTTGGTACAGAGCCTCCTTGCCAGTGAGAAGCACGATCCCCTCTCCCCAAGGACATTGGTGACCCCCACAGAACCTTTTCTCCCTGACCTGCATGCTGGCCAATCATGCTCTTCTGAAACTAGATACTGTTAGGCCAGACCTGTGCATAGCAAAAGAGGCCACCCTGCTCATTAATCCAATGAAAGGATAGCTTTACACAGGGCACATAGCGTTCCACTCAGCCCATAATGCCTGCATGTGTCTGGGGGTGGCATTGCTGTTAAATATCCAAGACAAATCTAAGCCTGCTGAGCAGTCTACCCACTCTTGTCAACTCTGAGCAAAATAAGTCACATAATGTAGTGTAACACAGGCCTAATGGTTCTGAGACCTAGGGCCAGTTTCTATAACTTGGCTAATAGGTGACATTGGACAAGTCATTTAAATTTCATGGGACCTCTGGCTCTAGGATTCTATCAATATAACTACATAACAATGGAGTTACAACATTCCTTACTTTTATTTTCTCTCCAAAAGAAGGCTAAAAAACAAAAGAAAACAAACATCAGATACCTTTCACATACGAGGATAGTCTTTCAATCTTCCCACTAACCCAGTGAGACAAGTATTATTATCCTTTTTTTAACAGATGAGGAAACAAGGGTTCGGAGAGAACTAATAAACGCTATGAGCTGACTTGCGTGTCCCTAAAATTCACAAATTGAAGCCCTAACCCTCAGTGTGATTCTATTTGGAGATAGAGTCTTTAGAGGACGTAGTTAAGGTTAAATGAGGTCATGAAGGTAGGGACCTAATCCCATAGGACTCTGGCCCCATAAGAAGAGGAAGACAGCCCTTCCCCCACCACATGCACAAAAGAAAGGCCTGGTGAGCACACAGTGAGATAGCCCTGGCATAGGACAGGCTCAAAAAATATATTTGATGACCTCATGACATTCATTTAAACCTGAAAAGTGAACTTGAACCTCCAGTCTCTGGGTTCAGGAAGTTTGAAGATACTTTTAAATTTCCTATTACTTAATGAATACTTCGATTTTAAGAATGACATAAACTATTCAACTAGAACTGAACAATTACAAATTTCTGAAATAGTTTTTGTTTTTTAATTATCCATCAACTTTAAGTCTAAATTTTCTCAGATGCTAGTTCCAGGGTACCATTAACACTGCAAAAATCAACAGAAAGCAGACTCTACTGGTTTATAGCTTCTACCATCATTTCTTCTATTTATTTTTATCACAGTCTCCTATGGTCAGGGTAGAGAATAATTCAGGTTATCATTTATGTTATAACACATAAAATTTATGTACTTAACTGTCCTGACAACCTCCAAGATTGTTGGGGGGAGGGTAATAAAATGGTATTTATTAAAAGTTACCGTCTATTTTAAAAATGGAAAACATTACACACATGTGTAAGTATTCATGAATGTACACATGTGTGTATTTGCCTGGGACTGCATGAAATATCCTTGAAAGGATTCACCAGAAACACTGATAACACTGGTTTTCTCTGAGGAGGAAAAACTGGAGGATCGAAAGAAGGGGGGAAGAGAGGCTTTAAAAAACATTGCATGTGTGGTTTCTTAAAACTATTATTTACTATTCTATTGAGGTAAAATATGCAAATCTTAAGTGAACAGCTCAATAAAGTTTTACACATATATCCACCATATAACCACACCTTAATCAAAATACAGAACATTTCCAGAACCCCAGATACCCCTGCTCCTACCTAGTCAATACCCAGCCCCCAAAGACAAACACCCCTTTGACTTAGATCACAAAGGATTCATATAGTATGTAATCTTCTGTGTTTGGCTTCTTTCATTGGATATTATGTCAGTGAGATTCATCCATGTTATTTTTCATGTGGCAGTTCTTTTTAATTACCATATAGTATTCCATTGTGTGAGTAAATATACCACAGTTTGTATATCTACTACTGTCGATGGACATTGAGTTGCTTTCAGTTTGGGAATATAATGAATCAAAGTTGTTAGGAGTTTTTTGGTAGCAATTTAGGAGTCTCCTGGTGGTCTTAAAGGTATTTTGGCTTTTGTAGATATTTCCAAGCAGCTTTTCCAAGTGTTTGTTCCAATTTACACTCCCATCATCTGTGTATAAGCATTCCAGTTAATTGCTTCACATCACTGCTAACATTCGGTATTGTCAAAGGGAGATATTCAGCAAGAATCTATATAGAGAGCAATATGTACACCCTGCTGCAACTTTTGATTTTAAACCAAGTGTACATATTGCCTATTCATGATTCAATAAATAAAAATATAGCATGAACACTTAACAAAAATGAAAGACACAAGGTGGCAAAAGTTATTTATCTTTATTTAATATAGATGAATGCTTAGGAAGTCTCCAGATATTCAGTACAGAAAGGGAACCAAGGGCCCTGTGACTTGCCCTCTGTAAGTGGTGTTGGAAATCCCACTGAGTTGTCAGCCTGAGAAAGGCAGAAACTACCTAAGACATGAAAAGTGTCAAGGACCTTAAAAGACCATGCTCTGGTGAACCCTCACTATTGAGAGTGGCCACAGGAAGCCCTGGTGAATGAGAGAAACCACAACAAAGCTTAGGAGGTAGCATCCACAAAAGCAGTATCTAGGAGCAGCCTTCTTTTGCCACCTCTAAGGCTGTGACATCACCAAGAAATCCCTTCCAGGAAGCACTTGTATGAACAGTAGACTGGAGGGTCAAACCAGAGAGGCCCCATTTCTCAGGATCTTTGACATTATCACCATCTTGGTTGAATTATCTTCACCATCCAAAAAGAGATTCCATTAGAAATCACCAGTTTTGTTCCTCAGCAGAAATGAGGTGACACTGGAGGTTCAGATATTCTGCATAAAGTCTCCAGACAGCAAGCACAACCACCCAATTTCCAGCAAAGAAGACAACATGGAAAGGATGGGTTAAATCATTTGGTTCAAGTGCTTTCGGCCACGACCCACAAAAAGAAAAACATTTTACACTAAAACCCAATATACACAATATCAAATCTAAGTTATCATCAATGGCAAGATACACCAAAATTTTACCTCTAAGCAAGAACAAAAAAAGTTGCCCATAACAAAACTTATCATGGTTTTAGAGATTTATAATGAAAAAATGTATGTATTAGAATATATCTTGGATGGAATATAGAGAAAATCTCAAGCAAAATACCAATCTTTATTATATGCAATTGATTTTGATATTTACTGTTCTGTTCTATTTAATGTTATTTCTCCCCAAAATGCTGGTAATGACCCATTAAGTTGCTTTCAAGTCCATTAATGGGTTTCAACCCACAATTTGAAAAAACACTGGATTAGAATTAAAGCATAGGACTTCTAGATAATCGTATTAAGAACTCCAAAGAGTTTAAATAAATCCGCTGGTAGGATAACTGAATCCAAGTGGTAATTACTGTGCACTATATCAGTATGCATCTCTAGGCTGAATTGGCTAGAAACCTGAGGTGGAGCAGCGTGTAAACACTGCTATGGGAATAATTCAAGACAGTGGTGTTGTGGATATGCATTGCTATAATTAAGCCAGAAGACATGTCAGCCAGGGCATTTCTGAGTGCTGATTCCTGCATGCCTCCTGTATGTTGTAAGGTATGTCTCCAAAATTAGAGTGACTGAAAGCCCCTGACAAAGTGCAATAATCCTTCCCTATAACACCCTTGCCTGGGGATGTCAGGCTACTATTTATAAATATGGGTTAGGAGGGGAAATACCCTAACTTCTGTTTTGTAAGTTTCTACAAATCCAAGTATAACAGCCAACCAGAATGCTACTCTAGTACCACAGCTTTCCCCATATTTTGGAGTCAAATCTTTCCCATTCACATGAGAGCCCAGGGAGAAACCAGATGAGGAGTTCTTTAGTTGTGTATTGAGTTGATCACTTAGCTATGCACTGAGCATCATCTGACGCCGTCGTGCATTGAGCCACACAGATCACTGAATGCATTTCTATTGGAATTACAGACAAGTTGAACATCTTGTCAAGAGAGTGGTAGCACAGAACAGACTGCTGAGTTCTATTTTGTGCTTCACATGGAATGAGGACTGGATAAGAATTATCCACCAAAACATAGAAATGGAAACTTTTGCTTTTCTAAAGGGTTTCCAGGAGTGGACTCTTCCCAGGAGCTTTATACTCATGGGTAAAACACAAATGGAATTATTGTAACCTGAACAAAGTTTACTTATTTTTCCAACTTAGTAGGTTTTTAAAAAATATATATTGCCTCGGGGAAGAACATCTGAACATTTTCCCCCACAAAACGAAAGTATCACTGAAGTCAAAAGCAAATCAAGGAAAAGTGTGATCTAAGAAACCAAAGCCAAGGTGTTAAAACTTGGAGCTTCAGAAGCAGATAATTAGACCTTTTATTGATCTCAAATTTTTTCTTTCCATTCTCTGGCAGATCAGGCCCATTGCTATTCTCTACTAGAACTAAGGTCTTCTGAATGTTTGGAACCACAGCACTATATGGATGGTCAGGGAAGCTATATATCATTGTACAGGTTGTTCACTGCACAATGGCACCCAGCCAAGATGACTGGAGGCTGACATGCAGCTCACACTCCTTTTGTCCAGTGTGCATCCTGGAAAGGGCTGCTTCTGCCTGGAGGGAGAGGTCCCTTTTTGAGTTTGCAACAAGTCATCATATGGGTTAGTGGAGGTCCTTGAAAATACGGAGGGAAGGGGTACAACTAGCTCTAGCACACTTCAGATATGCTAGCAGAAACTAGCATTTCTTCCTAAATATCAGCTGCTCTAGGGAATAAATTGGCTTTTCAATCCAGAAATCTGAGCCTTAGTCTAACTCTGTGTGTACTTACCATATATCTGAAATGCAGTTGTAATGTACTCTTAGAGCTTATTTATTAGAAATTTGGTTCGAAAATCCTCATGCAATTTGAGGATGAGAGCCGGGGAAGAGAAGAAGAGATGGAGGGAGAGGGAGTATCAGAACTGAGCACCTGTAACACAATAGTTTTCTCATATGTTAAAGTATACTCAAACTATAATTATGCTCATTAAAACAGACTATACTTCGGCATGCCTCCCATAGCCTCCTACTCTGACCTCTGATCTTAGATGAAACAAAAACATCTCTTTCATCTGCAAAACATACTGATTTCCATCACAAAACCAGTAGATTCATTCTTTTAATTTTAAATTAGCCAGTCAGAGCATGAGCATAAAAAAGACAGGTAGCAGAATTTAGGACTTAGCATAGGCATGACTTCAAATCTGGGCCATTTACTAAGAAACATCAAACTGGAAAACTTCATATTGCAACTTCTCATTCCAGCCCCAACCCAGCTTCCAGTATGTTCTCCCACCGCTTTTTCATACAATCTCACAGACTAGTCCAACTTATACACCTGCCGCTCAACAAATCCACCGTGGACCTGGTAGGTTGCTCCTTTCACAGCAGAACACCCATCCCCTAAGCACCTTTCAAGATTCTGCCAGTAAGCCTCCTCCCTTCTCCCTAAAACCTCCCCTCATTCCTACAGTTGGACCTAACTCTCAATCCTTCCAGTAGCTGGAGCATATTTAGCTCTATCCCACCTCAAGGCATTTCTGCACGTTCTTCAGTTTGACTCCCACTTGTACAACCCATGGCTGGCTCCTTTTCTTCCTTCAAGTCCCCCATGTTTAGACTTCCCCAGAGAAGCCATCCTTTCTTTTTTTACAGCCATTTTCCCCCTAATTCCTACTACAACTTGTAAAAATGTATTATTTCTTTGTTTACTAGATTTTAATATCCAGTGATCGTTATCTGTTTTACTCCCCTAGCACACTGCCTGGTGCAGAATAGGCAGGCATTCAATAAATATTTGTTGAATGAACAAATAAGTGAACAAACATTTCAGCATTTGTTTTTATCTCTGATGTAGGGAAACCACATAATTTTTCAAACAAGGACACTTTTGAGAGTGAAAGTGAATGCTAATCACTAATTATGTTGAGATGAAACAGGAATAAAGCAGGATATATATGGTCACCATACCTACACCTACTCCCATACGTCCCATCTTTACCAACCAAGTTTGTAAGATTCACATTATCTGTAGATGCCACTTGTGAAGCCATGTTCCTTTTGTGAAGACCATATTCTTTCTCTTCGAGATCAAATCTTTGACTTGATATTTCCATAAAACTGTTTCAGCTGTGTCATTAACATCAGCTTCAATAAGGCTGAACATTTTTCCTTTAGCATGGCCTTTGAGCATGTCTTCACTGATAACAATAGCCTCACTCTGGGAGTCCAAAGGAAAGACTGCTTCATTTCAAGGCAGCTGATGCCACCTTGGATATCCAATTCAATTTTATTTCACAACAGGCAGCATTAGTGCCACATTCAATGAGGCAAGCAATACCTCTGCAATGGCTCCACTCCAGCCATGGAGCAGGAAGGGCAGACAGAAGGCCAGTGGGGAGAAAAGGCCTTTTGGATTCAAACGCTTCTGGACTATAACTGGCAATATCTAGAAGACTCCTAAAAAGGAGGGTTGAAGAGAAAAGAGCATGAGGGTCGAAGATAAATATTTCTGGTTTGGTTTCCAGGGTCTGCTTCTTTTCCAAGGTCTGCTGTGTGACTTTGAAAAAGTTAGACTTCGAGTCTCACTCAGCTTTCTGTAGGATAGATATAATCTTACTTAACCCTGGTACAAATGAGATGATCAATAAAATACCTTGTATAAAACCTGATACATCATAGGTACTAAACAAATATTTTTATAAAAATAATTATTATCTAATAAATGACATCATTTTTATTATAAAGCTAGCATCTTAACATATAGCATCTTACTATAACATAGTGGTCAAGAACCCCAAGTAGAGAGCCCTGTGTTCAAATTCTACCAGTGCCATTTAATACACATGAGGCCTCAGGGAAGGTATTTAACTTCCAACAGACCTCAGAACTCTCATCTGTTAATTGAAAGTAATTATGCCTACATCATAAGATTGTTCTGAAGATCAAATAAGATCATACATATAAAATGTTTGGCACAAGGCTTAGCACGTATTATTGCATAACAATGTATTTTGGAGTAGAATTTTTTAGAAGTGCAAGTACTAAAACAAAAACAAATAGCAAGGACAACAATCTTTGGAGAAGCTTGTGGACCTGCTACAAGAGGGGCAGGATTTGTCACAGTCTAGTTGTGGTGTCTGATCCCAAGGAACACCAGGGAGAGGAAAATGAAAACAAGAAAGTTGGGATATAAATTGCCCACTGAAGATCCCAACTGGAATAAGAGTAATCAGAAAGTGCGTGCCTCCTGACTGTTTTTAGGAAGGTGGTAAGAGAGACCAGAGAATAAAAATGAAATCCCAATCTGGTAGATTTCAATGACCTCTATTTTGACCATTTGACCTTGCCAGTAAAATCACATTAAAACAGCAGATTCTTTTATATATTACAACATTCACTTTGGAAACACTCACAGTTTAATATTTCTTGGGTTTTTAATGTTGACCATATTGTAAAATCCATACAATTCCAGTTTTGGTCCAAAAACTCCTCAAATTTCTGTCTGGTGACCTTAAAGAGCACACCTCCACCAGCCTTTGAATGCTTTCCTGACCCCACATTATTAAATTAATGTTGGGTGAAAGTAGGAACATCTTTGCCTTGCAAACGTTGTGATTGTTTTTAAAAGAACACTGCTAATTACCTTCCCGGATATCTGACTCATTATTCCATTTCATGAAGTTTAAGACATGGAAAAATTCATTTGGAAATTCCAATTTTAATGATTCTTCAATTTACAAAGAAATTGCCTTAGGATGCAAACTCTATTCCCTTGATCTTAGCATTGGACAACTGCATATGTGCAAATACGATTTAGTAAATATATAATACATACGGTAGAATAAAATATTAGAACTCCAGAGTTGATACATGTTACATCATTTGATGAGGTGGAACAAAATTTCACACACAGAAATGTAGCACATATGTACACACATACACAATGACGAAGTTTAGTCTGAAAAATAAAAAATTTCCATTTGCTTGTAAAAAAAAAAATGCTCTCAACTAAGTGGACTAGAGACCCTCTGTGTACTTTGAAATTAAGAAACTGATGAGAAAGGGCTTCTCAAAATCAATTATCTCCAATCTTTACAGATACTTAAAAGACCATATTTTGGTGTTAACCTGAAAGAGCCCCTTGAAATCCAAACAAACATCATTAAATGGAGAAAAAGAAGCACTTTTATAACAACCATGGCTGCTGCTCTGGTCACTATGATGTATATCCAGATATGCTATTTAAGAACCTGTCTTGCAATCCTAAATGGGAAGGAAGCATTTGCCACATGTCAATTTATATTTACCATTTTTAAGAGTGACTCTGATTTCTTACAATTTTTTCTTTAAAATAAAATCATTTAATCTCTGAAGACTGCATTCCTCATTTTATGAGTGAAAAATCCGAGACCAAGAAGATATACCAAGAAGAGGTAAAATTTAGCAAATAAAAATTCATATACAGGGGTGCCTGGGTGGCTCAGTCAGATAAGCATCCAACTCTTGATTTTGGCTCAGGTCATGATCTAACAATTCATGAGATGGAGCCCTGAATCAGGCTCTGCACTGAGCTTGGGATTCTCTCTCTCCCTGTCTTTCTGCCTGTTCCCTGCTCACTCGCCCTCTCTTTCAAAAATAAAAAAAATAAAATAAAAATTCAAAAACAAACACTGCATGGAAAATACGCACACTAAAAAATTATTCATCGTTCATCTAAAATTCAAACATAACAGAGTATCCTGTATTTTATCTGACTACCCTTCCTCTGGGTTACCCAGTTAATGAATGGGAGAGCCAACACTAGAATTGGGTCCCCTTTCTGGTGTGAAGCCATTCACGAACAATTATTCTTTGAAAGCTAGATGTTCTGGAAAACCAAAAGCTATGTAAAGCAGTCCCTGCCCTCAAAGAACCTAAAGTCTAATGGAAAATTCCAGTACACCAGGAAGAGAGGAGGGTGTGTCAATGTAACCATCTCAGCAAGCTAAAACCCAAGAAAATTGTTCTCAGCCCTGGCCACACGTTAAAATCACCTGGAGAGCTTTAAAAACTTTTTTTTTTAGTGCCCTGAGGTGCTGATTTAATTGGTCTAGGATGGGGTGAGGGAAATTGGTCTTCTCCCCACCCCAAACATATACCCAGATAATTCTAGTGTGCAGCCTGGTTTGAATAATGAACCATTGACTAAGACTTAGAAATCTCCCCTAAGAAATCTTGATTCGTAGAGTGGATAGGTCTGTGCTAAAATGCATGTGTGTGTGTGTATGAGTGTGTGTAGCGGGGAGGGTCCCAAAGCACCTTGCTTCCTGTATATCACACAGGTGTCCAAAATAGCCCTTTTAACTTTGCAGTAAGATTTGTTGAAAGAAGAGCATTTTGCTGGAATTCATCTTACCTCCATTCTGATCTTTGTTCTTAGTCATTTCTTAGCCTATACATTGTGTAGCCTGTGTCCTGGAAAATCCATCCTAAGTACACAGTTCACATATCCCTTAAAAAGAGAATAATGAAGAGACAGTCCCCTAGTCCTATAGTCCACTCAGGATACCCCAGGTACCTGGTGTTAGATATGAAGCCTCTGGTCAGGACAGATCCTGTGGGTTTGGCATTGTTTGTATATCTTCCCACAGAGGAATCCACTAAATGAAAGCCCTATTCAATCTTATGACTTCCCATAGAGAGATAAATAGAGTGAGTGTCTCTGAGTGTCTTCACCATTGTCATTATATTTATTGTCCTGGTTAGAGAAGGGTCAGAAAGCCACAACTACATCTTCCTCTGCTCAGTTATTATTATTACCAAAAGACAGAGTAGCAATGGGCAAAAGCAGGATTTCTCAATATAGTCCAAAAAGATAAGATAAAGAAGCTAAGTCACCTCCATCCTGCACCCTCACCTTCTCATTTCTCACATCAGTGATAGAGAAGGCAAGTTTACTGCCTCAAGTTTGCTGCATCTGTTCTCAAACTATGCCATCTTCCAACATAGCATAACTTAACATTTTAAAGTCATTTTGACCACCTCAAGCCATCCAAAGTCCAAAGGAAATGATATCTAAGTCCCAACTCCGAGGACACATGTAGTTGTGGGTCAATCCCTCTTCTAGAGGATCATCATCATGTTGATGATGTATTTAGGCCATTGTATGTCATTGTTAATCCTCCCATCCCAGAATCCACCTGGGACCAATTCAGCCTATGACAACAAATGCTCTTTGGGATAGTTGGTCAGATCTGGTTTTCTGAGTTTAACATTAAAAGACTCCCCTGTCCTAACCCTCCTTAAAACTGTTACACTAAAAAATCTGGTACAAATAAAGAGCATGATAGAGCCAAATCAGGGCAAATGTATCTATCCAGGAATGATGACAGGGCACATTTTTTCAAAACATAAAAGGACTAAATGAGTGTTCAAGAATACTAATACCTGGAATCCTCAAGATCAAGACAAATCAAAAATATTCCAAATGAGTCTGATTCATGTTAAATATTTCCTGTCTCAGTGACCAACAGGCCATGTTAAAA
Organism: Cryptoprocta ferox; assembly: GCA_028646485.1. Lineage (NCBI taxonomy): Eukaryota > Metazoa > Chordata > Mammalia > Carnivora > Eupleridae > Cryptoprocta > Cryptoprocta ferox. The sequence continues at coordinate 115,857,590 of CM053572.1, forward strand.
CCAGTCTCAACTCTCTTTGGAAGTCTTGTTCTGTTTCCCACATGAAAGGTAATGTAAGAATTTTGATCAATGATGCAAGATTACTAATTCTCATTGGGTAATTTTCCCCATTAGTCAGAGATCAGCCTTGCCAACTCAGAGGCCTCACATGTTTTGCGGCGGGCTGCCATTAGGAACTAGCTGTCAAACTCTAGGACTAATGGAAATGTATTCTAAAGGCCAAATTCCACCATTTGCTTACATAGGGACAGCTTCTAACTGTCTAATGTAGCCTCAACTGTATCCCAAGGTCTGATATCTCTAGTCTTCCTTTGTGACCACCTTTTTCCTATGTCATCATCAGCAAATCCCCATTGACCATCCTTCTTTCTTTTCCCTTGAAAAATGCCAAAATACCTCTAAGAAAGCATTATCTTTCTTAACACTTAGTTGAACTGGAAAAGAGAGATCCAAAATTTTTAAATTCATGGCAGAGGCATGGATTCATTCATTACACCTTTAAGGGCCATGATATGGACTAATAAGCAAACACAGACCAATCATAAACAGGAGTTTTTCTGTACACTCCTCTGCTGTAAATCTAAATCATGTAGCCAAGAATACACACTCAGGAATAAACAGGCTGGCTCTCTCTGATGTCTACTCAACTGACAGTTCAAGTGGTGTGATAGTTATGTTCATGTAGAAAAGGGTGTCAGTTAGTATGCCAAACACCATACAAACAGGGCCAACCCATGAACGAGAATGCAATTCCCTTGCTTTGCATCTAAAGATACCCAACAGGAGGCCCAGTCATGTGGCCTATACAAGTGCCTACAAAATCTGCAAAACCCCTGAGAGCTATGTATATAGGTGAGCCAATTCTAATTCACATGCAGCAATGCAAAACCCCTTTCTTCCTCTGCCCCATGGCAAAAAGTGAATCTGTTCCATCTGTTTACAATGATTGCTGTTACTTTCCAGCATAACCATAATCTTATTTTGTAAATCCTATTCCTGACACGCCTCAAACCATCTGTCTATTCTTTCCTGGGTTAGCTTGGGGCTGTTTGGCAAATGTATGTCATTACCTGTGAGTGGAATATTTCTTAGCAGAGCACATGCCCCTTTTAAAGGCATGTTGCCATGGCTGCTAGGTGTTCCTAAATAATCTCCTATGTGTCTTCCTTTAAACCCAATATGCCTTTAGTAATTTTTAATATATGTGAAATAAAGGCAAAGAGATAAAAAGGCATAAATGTGACTACTTGGGCTTAAGATTCAAAATAAGTTTGCACATATTCTCAAACACAAGGAATCATTTGAAATTTTACTAATAAAATTACATGTGTCAATTTGAGGAGAAAGGTAGCCTATGTTTCAGATTCAGACTTGCAAAGAGTTTTGGAAAAAAAAAAAAGTGATACAATCTGAGTGGTAGAATTTCTGCTATTTCTTGTTCTCATGGAGCTGGGCCCAGATTCCCACCAAGTCTCTACATTCTCTTTCTTCTTTATCATTCTGCCATTTTACCCTTGTTTATAACTACAAGGGGTTGGGAAAGACCTTAAAGCCCCAGAATGGAGAAGTCTATGGGATAAGGCAATTCAAAGAGCACAGATACAAATAGACAAACATGAGAAAAGATAGCTCATCTCATTAGTCATCAAGGGAATACAGAATAAAATAATAACTAGATCACTGGGGCCCTCACAAAATGGCAAAGATGAAAACTGATGAAAATACCTAGTGAGGCTGGGGGAAATGGGTACTTAGGCACTGCTGGAGAAAGGGAGTTCATTTTGGTAGTATCTAGCACAGTTTTTCTGGTACATATCTTTTCATACCTTCTGCTTCATTTCTAAGCTTCTATTCTAGAGAAATACTAATGTGTATACACACCTGGAAAACAAATATGTGAAAACAAAAATATTTATAGCAGCACTGTTTATAAGACTCAAAAATAAGAAACAGCCCATCAGTAGGGAAATGGTTAAACTACAGCTTATCCACCTGATAGGATATTTTGCTGCCTTTAAAATGAATAAGGCAGCTTAACATCATCTAGAAATAAAAAGACTGTTGGATGCATTGACAATGAAGACAGCAATTTGGAGGACATTAATATATTCCAATTTATGGAACACAGTGAAATCTCTAGGTCTATAGCAAGATGTTAAAATGAGAATCTTTCAGGGGTGCCCGGGTGGTTTGGCTCAGGTCATGATCCAACGATTAGTGGGTTTGAGCTGGCATCAGGCTCTGTGCTGACAGCTCAGAGCCTGGAGCCTACTTCAGATTCTGCGTCTCCCTTTCTCTCTGCTCCTCCCCCACTCGCACTGTTTCTCTCAAAAAGAAACAAACTTTAAAAAATATGAGAATCTTTCAGCTTTGTCTAGGGCCTCAAAGATTCAGAACAAAGCAGTAGATGATTAGTGGTCTCACACTCCAGACCTCCTAGACAGCCAGCCCTTGGTAAAGGAGACCCATGGCAACCACTAGGCCATCACCCACCTCAAGGGCATAAAAAGGACTGAAATTGACAAGGTTGAAAGAGTTTCTTTTTTCTTTTTTTTTTAATGTTTATTTATTTATTTTGAGAGAGAGCAAGTGGGAATGGGAGACGGGCAGAGAGAGAGAGAGAGAGAGAGAGAGAGAGAGAGAGAGAATCCCAAGCAGGCTCCACTTCCAGCACAGATCTGGACATGGGACTCGATCCAACAACCGTGAGATCATGACCTGAGCCAAAATCAAGAGTCATATGCTTAACTGACTGCCCACCCAGGCGCCCCTGGTTGGGGCATGGTGGTGTTTCCACCTGTACCTTAATCTAATTCCAAGTGTTTTAAGGAGATTGTTGAGAACGCTGGAGTCTACAGGGTACAGACTGATCCATGACCAAAGCTTATCTATTGGCAAGAGGCAGGATCCAGCGGCACAGGGAGGCCCAGGACTGAGTGCGCTGCACTGCAGTGACTGCACACCTCCTAAGAGCAGCAGGAAGACTGCATCTGCGTTCCCTCTGGATCGCATGCAAAAGAGCCAACCAGGATCGTTTTAAAAGGGGCCCCACCTGTAGACATGCTGTCAGCACTCTCCAGTCATATCCTTCCCATCTCTTGATCATATTCACACACCTGCTGGGGGGGTGAGCTTTCATTCTCCCGGCAGCACCTGCATCTTTTGTCAGAGGATGCCCTCAAGGTGGTGGACCCCCTGTGTGCACAGACAGCCAGAGAGCCTAGGGACTATGTTTGAGACTTGAAAGGACTGGAGGAACTGTTATATATATGAGTGTCCAAGAAAGTTAGAATGAGCCTGCTAATCATCTTTACAGACACAGCAATGGGAAACTATTCCCTACCTTTACCCTGTGGAGTCCCACTCTTTCAAAAGAATGTTAACAATTACACATATACAACAGAGTAAGTCTGGATGTTTACACACAGAACCAACTGTGATCTCAAGAGAGCAGAGTGTGCTAGAGGATGAGTGAAAAGAACTTGTACATTTCGTTCTATACACTTCTATACCATTTAATTTTTTTAAAAAACAAACATTTGCTCATGTTTTTGGTAAACAAAAACTTAAGATATTACAGATACACACATACACATTCATTGTATAAAAATTCAGAAACTTAAGAGAAAGAAAACAAACAAACCATGCACATAATCTCACTCTCCCATATCCCACCTCTGTTAGTATCTGGTTTTCATCCTCTCTTTTTGCTCTGAGTGGGCACATTTGCTTTGGGGAGGCAGGTTATCACTGGGCTCCACCTGCAGTGTTAAATTAAATGAGGAAGAGTTGCGAAGATTGTTTACCACCGTCACCATATCTTCTGTGGCTGCTCTGGCCATATGAAAATTGGAGTTTAGTTTAAAGAAAATTGATTTGATATTTACTGGGTGGGTTTCCCTTATATAGCTGAAAATGCTCACAATCAAGGGCAAATAAAAAAAGCATCTGTGACATTTCATGCACTGCTTCTAGACAGTAGCAAAGTGGAAGACTAGCACATTGGAATTTACTGCTCCTTTTAGGAAACTGGAAATACCCCTCCCTTGTCTGGCTGGAAATGCATATTCAGGTCAAACTTGCCAAGGCTCACCAAGTCTGCCCAGAAAGTCTATCTGAGCCTCAAACACCTGAATGCAAATTCAAGAGGAGATTTTCTTTCCCTTCTGAGATTTATGCAAAAATCTAACCTGTTGCAAATTCTCTCCTAAAATATACAAGACACAATTTGAGACTCTGAGCAAATGAAGTGGCTGCTACACATGTGGAAATTACTTCCTTGTTTGTTTTCAGTCTTCCTGTTTCCCCTGGGAACCAGAGAGAAAATTTAATTTCTAAACCTTGAAGCAACATGAACAATGAACAATTGTTAGCCTAGAAATAGCAGATGAAGCCTATTACTGCACAATGGAAAGTAAACGGCATTGTCTTGAGTTGTGTTTACTATACCGGCTGGGTGGGTAAAATGATACAGTAGAGGGGCGGATTGGTGTCCTACTCATTAGAAACCCCTGAGAAACCCTCTACACCAAGGGGAGTGTCCAACTCCTTTCTGTTTTTCCTCTTGTTGAGTATAGGTTTGGATAATTACATGTAATTTCTCATGTCTGACTACATGAATGAAAGTTCTTACCAATTTCCACCAAAACCCTATACCAAATCAATGGAGACAAGATCAACAGAAAGCCAGAACCATGCAAAAATGCAGGAAAGGTCTTCATTTTTTTCACTCAAGTGGCAAACCAAAAGTCTCAAAGAGGCGACAATCTCATGATCCAGCAAAACAGCAACAGAACGTACAAACATTCTCTTGGCTTGGAATATGAAAACTTTTTACAAGAGCAAATTAGATTGAGCTGAAATTTTAAAATCAGGAATGGCAAAGTGTATTTCTTACCAAATTTGTTGGAATCCACCGTCATACACTCAGAATAAACTCAAATTGGTGCTAAAGTCCAGTTTCCTTTTTGAAAAAGAAGAAAGAAAAATAAACTCTCTAGACTTTAAAATGCAGCTTTTGAAACAAGGTTCCAAGGGCTACTTGGATATTGGCTGGCGCTGACAAAACAATACTAACAAGTTGAGTGTAAATGAATCAAAACCAGACAGATTCCATTTCCTTTCAAGAAAACGGGTGTTGGGGGGGGGGATAAATAAATAAAAGCTTCCCAAAAATGTATGTGAATTTTCGCAAAAACCACAGTGTTCTGAATAAAAACTAGAGACCTGTCTTCTGTCCTTTAAGCAGGGCTGGATTTCAAGGAGGTGACATGGAGGGCTAAGTGTGACATCCAGGCCCCTCTGTGCCAGGCATTGAGCTTCGGGAACATTGCTTTGATTTCATCCTCACAATAACCTACACGTAGGTAGGTGTTCATCCCCCACCTTACTGATGAGAAAACGAAGCTCAGGAACCTGAGTTACCTTCTCTAGGTCACTCAGCGTTACTCTGAAGGACATCTGCATTAGAAAACCATACACACACGTCCATGCTCCGGCTACGTGAGAGCCATTGCTTACTTAGCGAGTAGACTTAGTGATGTTTAATAAGACAATTTTGGAGCACATTACTAGTGCAGTGCTACATCCTGTCAAGGCCAACAGCTGTACTGGCTTAGAAAGTGTCTGGGGCAGTACTGGTTGGGGGTGGAGGACGTCTCATCTCGATTTAACTTAGGGTCATTGTGAATTCATGTCTAACTCCAACTTACTCAACGTTGTGGCAAATCTATACTAAGTCCTTTACTTCCATTAACTCCTTTCATTCTCAGAAATGACTCTAGGAGTTTTGTAGGATTTTTATCCCTAAGTAAACAGAGGAATAAAAGGACTAAGGAAGAGGAAGAGCCATAGAGGATTCTAACCCAGCCTGTCTGACTCCTCCAGACCCAGAACAAGTGCTCTTACTCCCTTTACCAAACTGAAGGGCATCATCCATGTATGACAGAACTGAGTGCAGGATGACTATAACCCTAGAAATTAAGCAGCACTGGCTTGTCTTAGTCCATTCAGGATAGGATAACAGAATACCACAGACTGGGTAGCTTATAAACAACAGAAATTTACTTCTCATTGTTCTGGAGATTGGAAGTCTGAGATCAAGGCCACAGCACAGTTGGGTTTTGGTGAGGGCTCTCTTCCTTGTTTAGTTGGACTTCCTCACATGGTAGAAGGGGCTAGAATCTCTCTGGAGCCTCTTTTATAAGAGCACTAATTCCATTCATGAGGGTTCTACCCTCATGATGTAAGCACCTCCCAAAGGCTTCACCTACTAATATCATCAGTTTGGGGGGTTAGGATTTCAGCATGAATTTTGAAGAAGCATACACATTTAGACCAATAGCACTTCTCAAGGTATGTGACCATCAGAACTTGACAGTATCTTCCCAGCCATTCATTCGTTCACCCAACAGTAGTGATTAAGTGCCTACGATATATAAAAATAGGGGGTTATAAAGAGATCCAAGATGTGGAGGTCCTTGTTCTCAATAAATGTAAACATAACAGCCCCAAGTTGTTCATATCTCAAATTTACTTGGTTCTGGATTTTTCCTTGGCCTTCTGTTATTCTTTACCTTTTTAAGTCTCTTATTATTAAATAATTTCTTTCTTTTGGACATAACCAAATTTATGGTTTAGATTAGTTTGTCCCTGAGACTAGTGAACCTCATTAGGAGTCAAACAAATGGAGAGACAACTTGAACTCAAGGAACTCTTTGCACTCATACAGTATTAGAATTTAAAATACTAGAATTAGAATTTGGAGAGATGGGGTCTATATTGGTCAGAGTAGGCTATCCGCTATAACAAAGAACCCCAAAAGTTCTTATTGTTCTCACAAAATCCATTGTGTACATCTTCATTAGGCCACTTTCCTCCAAGTGGTGTCACTTGGGTTTCAGGCTATTTCCATGCTGTGGCTCCACTATCTCAACAAAGGGTTTCAAGATACCCCAGGCTTCATCCAGCTAGCAGACAGAGAGACAAGAGAAATTTCAGAGAAGGTATGTTACTCCTAACTGCCTCTCTCATTCCACTAGCAAAAGTTAGTCCCATGCCCAGCTAGACACTAAGGTTACCAAGAAAAATCTGTAGTTTAGGGAGCATGTAGTCCATCTCTAACTAACACAGACTCCAAAGCCCACCACCACCATCACCAGGCAGATGAGAAACCTGTGTCTCAGTGCAGCTAAGTGAGCCTTCCAATACACAGGAGCAGAGTCCATCTTCCAATACAGTGCTCTTTGCCTACAATATTTACACTTTCTAAAAAGCCATTTACTACTTTAAAAAAATGTTTAATGTTTAGTTATTTTTGAGAGAGAGAGAAAGAGAGAGAGAGAGAGCAAGCAACCAAGGGAGAGGCAGAGAGGGAGACACAGAATCTGAGGCAGGCTCCAGGCTCTTAGCTGTCAACCCCCCATACAGGGCTCCAACTCACAAACTGCAAGATCATGACCTGAGCCAAAGTCAGAAGCTTAACTGACTGAGCCACCCAGGCACCCCACCATTTACTGTTTTTATCTCTTATCTCATGCTTACTATAGAAAGTTTGGAAAATACAGAACTTAAAGAAGAAAATAAAAATTGCTTATAATCTTCCAACAATAGTCACTGATTGTATTTTGATGCCAATCTCCTAGTCTTTTCCACATATTTGTCTATGTATTTTATATACATATTAATTTTTAATTACAAAATATTTCAAACAATCAGAAAGTAGTATAAACAAACCTATGTATCACCCTATATACCACTGTTTAACAAACACTAACATTTTGCCATATTTTCTTCAGTTCTCCCTCTTTTCTTTACAAATAAAATGGGTCCCAAGGTACCTGGGTGACTCAGTCAGTTGACCATCCAACTTTGGCTCAGGCCATGATCTTGTGGTTGGTGAGTTCGAGCCCCACATCGGGCTCACTGATGCCAGCATGAAGCCCACTTTGGATTCTCTGTCCCCTCTTGCTCTCTGTCACTCCCCACTGGAGGTCTTTCTCTCTCACAAATAAACAAATGTTCAATAAATAAATAAATAAATAAATAAATAAATAAATAAAAATGGGTCTAGCCAACCTCCATCTAATTCTTTCTCCTTCCTAACAGAAACCTAGGAAGTGTCATCCTGAAGCTGAAGTATATAGAGATCCTGTGCATATTTTTACACTTGTACTATGTATCTGTACATAGGTAGTAAAATTCCATGACAGTGTATGTTCTTTTGTATATTTAAAATCTTTGCATAAGGGGTATAATGACAAGTGCATCCTTTTGTACCTTGCTTTGTCCAGTCAGCAGTACATTCTAAAATTTAGCCATGTTGATATATGGATATCACTTTCATTCTCCTGAACTACATGTGGTATCCCATTGTATGACTAAGCCACATTTTATTTATTCTACTGATATACAGTTAGATGGTCTCCACTTTTTTCCCTTTATACTCATTAAAAAACCAAACTGGCATCAAATTATAACATAGGACTGTTTCCTGCTTTTTCCATTTAACATTAAGGATTCATACATATATTCTCTGAGAATATTATTTTTAACAGTTGCATACCATTCTCTCCCAGGAACATACCAAAATTATTTAGCCATTCCCATGACCATCCTTTTAGGTGCACGTAGGCACGACAGCAAACAGAAAGACTAAGAAATGCCTGTAGAGAGGGAAAGTACTACCATGGTTCAGTAGTCATGTTCTGGTCCCACACTCTCTAGGTTCAAGTCCCAAGTCCACTTTCTAACTGTGGGACTTTGGACAAAACCTTTAACTTCTCGGTGTTCTATAAAATGAGATTGATCATAGTACTTACCATGAATCCCACAGTAATCCCATTGTTTATATGCTTTCTGGCTTTTGTTTTATTTTGTATTCCCTTGTAGGCAAACAAGGAGCAATCCTGCATCTGCAGGTCAAGCTTGGTGACAGAAAGCCAAGCCTCATTCAGAGGACAAGAAGTCTTGTGAGATTCAAATCACTGATTCCAGCACAGTGCCTGGGACACAGTATGAACTAAGTGTGATGCTGAAAGTGTTTTATATTTGTAGTGGCTGTACATTCAAACACATGTGTGTGCACACACACTGCCACACAAATATCTACAACTCTATCATATTTTAGGCACGTGACATGCTGCTGTTCCACCCCAACTTTTTCTTATTGACAAGGCTTCCCAATCTGCTCCTTTACTGTTCCATCTAGCAAATCTTCTAGTTTTGTTACCTTCTCCTGGGAATCCCTTTAGACTCCCCAGTAAGCCCTCACTATCTGACACGTTATACACTCAGCAAGTGTCACCAAAGCCTGTAATTGACTTTACGAAGTTCTCAGACTCTCCCTTTTGCAATTCAATTCAACCAAATGGTCTGTCTATCCCAATATTTTCAAGAGTCACCTCCCACAGGCTCCTCCTCTCTTTCTGTCCAATGAATGATGTCTCACTTCTCAACTGTCATCAGCTGGCTCAAACTTCAGTGCAGATTACCTTTTCAAGGGAATATAAAGAAATGAAGCACAAAACAAAGAAACCCACTAAGTTTTTTTAGTCATTCCAGATAGGGCTCAATAAAACTTCATTGGCCTCAGGAGACTTCCCCTAATTCAGCTAAACAAACAGTCTTCCTTCTACTCTTAAGAATGCTATTGGGCAGTATAATGGCCTTTGAAAAACTGTGGAGCTCCTGACCTGGAAAGGGGGATGAAAGGAAGCTATGCATGAGCAGTGAAGCAGTCAAGCTCCAAGTCCTGCCCTCACCTCGGCAATCAGCATGCTCCAAAATCTGATAAGAACTATACGCTCACAAGGAAGTACTTACCACACAATTTGTCACTACATTTTCCAATGGCCTAGGATGGTCATGGCACTTTTAATCTCGGTAGTGCCTGGGGAACACTTTAAAAAGGCCCTCAATTGTTGAAAACCATCATGGTTATAACTATTTCCATATTATCAAATATGGTCTGAATTAGCTTCAAAAAACAAGGAAGAAGTTTCTAGAGAAGATTACACACACACACACACACACACACACACCTCTATGTGATAAACCTAGTTGAAATGAGGATTGAGTTCCACCCATCCTCTCATGAGGAAAATTAGTGCCTTTTAATCTCTAGGAATTTATTTGCTTTCCTTAGCTGCAAGCTTAGTTACAATCTTCCATCTCATTTGTATTAATTCCTTTTCCTCCTGAAGCCTGATCAGAACTAATTCTGTTTTGAGAAGTCTTAGCAATGAAATCCAATTGGAGTTTTGCCCTCTGGCCTACATCATTTGGGATTATTCCTATGAGACCGTGTCTAGACTCTTAAGAAAAGTCAGGGAAGATGTTGTCCTTGACTGGCTTGATTGTGTTCTTTGAATTTAGGGATGTTAGATAACTCTGTTGCCCCTTTATATACCCTCAGGAGTCCCAGATCCAGTTTTAAAATTGTGGGGATACAGGAAAAGTAGACACAAATCGTACCCAGTGTCTATAATCATGTCATCCAAGACCACACTTTCTTTATAAGAATGCCATCAGGAACTGAGGATTTAACAATCACAGGTAGATGCCTATTTATGATTTTGCTACATACCTTCTTTTTCTATGGTTTTGTCTTTTTTGGTCTAGGGAACCAGAAAATAAAGTGATTTAAGACAATTAGCATTGCACTCTCAACCATTCCTTTATCAAAGAAAGAGACACAGAGGAGGAGGAAGATATAATAAGTACATATGTAGGGATGAGAGGAAAAGAGAGAAGGAGTAAAAGAAAGGAAAGAGAGGAAGGGAAGGGAAAAAGGAAGGAAGGAAAGAAGAAAGGAAGGAAGGAAGGAAGGAAGGGTGTTGTCTGCCATAGTATCTAAAAAAACAAATGATGAAATAGAAAGACTTCAACTTTAGTTTAAGTCCTCCAACTTACAGTAAGTCCTCCAACTCTCAGTACATTCTATACGGAGAGAGAGATTCACAAAGTCTACACCATCCTTCAGGCATAAAACAACTAGCCCCCTCAAATACAGCAAGACTTACAGACCATGAAAATGAAAAAAAAGTGTCCCATAGAGCACCTCAGAAGTATCAACATTGCTTAGCATATTAAATTAATAAAGCCTTACATTGTTAGGTTCTTTTTAATATCATGAGCCTTCCTGCTACACAAAATGGAGTTCTCTCAATTGGAATCAAATCTGCCTCAATCTGGTAACTGTTGCATAGAACACTCACTGCCTTGTAGGGAGAAAGGATGGTGCACGGAAGAGCAGAGACAAGGCAACATGGAAGTGGCCCTAGCTCTGTCTGACAACTGACTGTATCCACCTTGGCCAGTATATTTAACCCTCTCAGAGCCTTTTCTTTCTCTGTAAAATTTACTAGACAGTTTCTCACAGCTCTCCCTGCACTAAGAAGTCCAGTCCAAGCTTGATAACTAATTCACTTCTAATGTTTCCTTCATCAGTAAAATTTAAAAAAACAATACCTAAATAGCATGGTATGTGGAATACCACAGAAATTTAAACCCACTGCATAAATCTTAGAGAACTTTTAGTACATTCCTTAGAGAGTCACAAAGTCTATGTAAATCACAAAGTTTGCAAGAATCTATGGTCTATGGTTCAAGGATCCATGGTTCTCTAACTCTAAGGTCCTGCTCTGAGACAACAAAATTCTTGGTACTCAAAGAGAGAATTTATTTGCATTAGGCTCAAACTGAGTGTTCAGGGTAGTGACCAGCTTTGTAGATAGTCTGGGAAGGATCTGCCTTGCCGCCCTGTAATTCAGCTCTTGATATATAAGGATTTGGAATGGGTGTGAGTAGGGATGCAGTGGTTGGATAAAATCAGAGAAATTGAAGCGTTTCAGGACATTTCTGCTGTTAGTATTATTCCTACCTTCTGACTTCTGAAAACTGCCACCTATTGAGCATCCTGTTATTTGGAGGAGCACAGGACTGGCAGGAGACAGAATGGGACATTTTCTTATCTTACGCCCCCTTCTTACTCCCCCAACTGCCTTGGAGGTAGAAGAGCAGTAGCAGCAAAGGCCACACAGCTAGAAGTAAACTGAATATAAAAAGAGGACTCACGCAGAAATGTAGTGGGAGCCTGAGTGATGCAGACATCCCTTGCTGCAGATAAAGTACAGGAATGAGAAATCACTGGGGTCAGCCTTCTATGTGGTGGTTGTGAATCGTGCTCGAAGCATTTTAAAAAGGTTGCATTAATTGTAACTGCTGTTGAGTTCCTTGGTAAGGTTAGCTCCTGTACTCCAGGTTAAGTGAAAAGGGACCAGCAAGAATCGTGAGAGCACAAGAGGAAAGCAGCCCACATCCACAGAGACTGTGTTCCAAGCTGAAAATTATTTTCATTATGATGGTTCAAGGCCACCAAAGAAAATGCTGAGATGGATTGAAAGTCTATTTCTAAAGGAAGCAAGACTGCACATTTACAAGCACATTTACAGTAGAGAAGGTAAATACTGTAGTCAGCCAAAATATAAGAAAATCTAATCCACAAGCAAATTACAGTGTATAAAGATTGTCCTTACTTTTTCTAAGATTTTTCAAATTAGGATGTTGAATCTTTTGGCTGACAGAGTCAGAAGGCAACTGATACCCAAAAGGGAAGAAATCCCCAGGGAGAAGGCCAAGTTTCTGAGAAGTTAAAACATCTCTTCCATTCCTTTTATAGTTAATACCTCGGGCTTCTCCCCAAGGAAAAAAGCTGCAGATACACTATTGGCCTTCATTTTGTATGTTCACAGACCTACAAGAGCTAACAAACTAGCCAAGCCTACAAAAAGTCTCATCAGGACGTTTTCCAGATTTAGACCAGAAGGCTTAGAAGGACCTGGTGAAAGCTGCGTGAATGGAGGTGTTTCAGAGAGCCCCCCTATCAGGGAAGCCAGGCTTATGCACACTCAGAAAAGTCAACATTGCGTATTGGCAAATGCCTAGGTAGTCAACGTGTTGGAAACCCTGAGTAGTGTGATGGTGTCATCCCTATTTTCCAGGCCGAGAGATGAGGATAAAAGTTGAATAAGTCATCCATCCATCAGCTGCAGCATCATAGAGTGCCAGGATGAGGGCGTAGCCTCCCTCCCAGACCACACCCTCCCCCCCCCCTCCAGCCGGCCTGCTCCCTGCCAGGGCTCCCCGAGCTTCACTTCACTTGGTGCAGCTCACCTCCTCTGAGTGTCCCAGTCCTCCCCATGAGGAGACTCACCAGCAGCAGAGAACAGCCAGGACCAAAATGCTTGCAAATCCCTCAGAGCTTCAGAAATCTTCAAGGAGCTAGTATAACCACCCCTCCCCCAAACCCTGAGGAATTGAACAAGCAAGCAGGGAGGCCGTTTGGTGGGGAAGGGAGGAGTAACTTGGCCACTCTCTCTCCTTGCCTCCCATGAAGAAACAGTAATAGCACAATTCTCCCCTCCTTGTCACTCCATTCATCAAGCAGGTGTGGCCAGGAACTAGAAAATTCTCAGGTGTGGAGCTCATCCTTCCTCACCCTGGGTGTCAACCAATCGGCAGTAGGAGATTTATTGGGGGAAGAAAAACTGGAGTTTTCTTGTGTGTGGTTTTGTTTGCTTGTTTTTTAAGATTCAAGACACATTTATGTTCACTTTACACTTTAATAGGAATTCTTAGAAAAGAGATGGTGAGGCTTGGGGGCCGGGATATTCCCTTTCTTCAGGAGCCTGGAGGACGGTCATCTTGGCAAATTAAAGGCACTTGTATTGGGCTCAGGAACACACACTCTCCTCAGCTTCCTTCTTTAGCCGCATGTGGTAGAGTTTTCACTTTTTACAATAATTCTTCATGGAAGAATTTTTTTTTTACAATAATTCTTCATGGAAGAAGGATGAAAGTTGTACTTAATGAAGTTTCGGAAAAAGAATCTGATCCTTGCTCTGGCGCTCAGATGCTGCATCTCTGTAAACAGCATGCAAGGCTTTTTGTAAGATTTATAGGAAATGGCAATTGGCAGAGAAAACATTAGCTCCTACTCTGGCCCCATAAAGCTGTATGGCTGGCTTTGTAGAGCTCTCAAAGAACGTTATTGAAAACAAAAGGAGAAATCAATACCATTCAGTCCACTGCCAGCTGTGGGCCTCCAAAGAGAATCAATGTGGCTTCACCTACCTCTCGGAACAGTTAGCGTCGGCTTCAAACAGACTGCAATATATTCACAGCCCCTCCTCCCCAAGTCCTTGGAAAACTGTCCCCAAAATGAAAGGTCTGAAAAATCTTTCATCTACAAGGTGGTAGCGATGCAAGGATTTTTCAGTTCACGGCAAGTGATAGGAAAGAAATGGCCACTTTCTGCTCGTCATGCAGTGAATTTGATACCAACACTTGTTAGATGCGAGACAGCCCTCCAAGTTGAGTCTATCCAAGTCTACCAGTAGTGTCTCGGGTTACCAAGAACCAAGTAATTAATAGGGGTGGCTTTCCAATTATGAGTTTGGAAAGGAAAGAAATGAGAAGCAACAATCACGGAGAATGGGGTTTTATGTAACAGAATACCAAGTCTTTATTTCAGACTTTATTACAGGGGTGGTAACGACTATCAAACACCCTCCTCCCACCTGGAAATATAAAATTCTAAATGATGATCTCTCAGACCTTGCTCTTAAAACCTCCTCCTCTTCTGCCCCAGTGAAACAGCGTACAGGCTAATATGCCAATTAAACCTCCACGAATCAAGGCCTTCTTCAACATTCTCTTCTGTTGTGAATGAGGAGCTCTGCTTAGGATTTTGCTGAATAAAATACAATCTGTGCTTCTAATGTCACAAACAGCCCCTCCCCAGCAACTCCCTTGATTTAAAGTTGACGGCCTATCTCTTCACCTTGTCAGTCTTCAAATGCTTATTCTCTAACCATGAGAGGGAAATGACAAGTTTTCCACAGAGGGAGGAAAAGTTTCTCAGTTATGCTTCCAAATGTACTTGTACACAAAGGAGCCCCAGTACTGACTTGCCCGAGTCAGCTTTGAGCGACAAACTTTAGCCCTTACCACCCTGAAGACAAAAGCAGACACACATAAGCATGGTGGCAGCTCCTGGCATGGCCCAGGTCAGACCAGGCATTCATGCTGGGAGTGTGGAATTTCCCTGTCACATAAAACCATAGCGGGGTCAAGAGGCAGATACACTAATCAAGGAGCAGAGCAGGACCTTTCAAGGTCTTCTCTGGCTTCGAGGCTGGGGGAGGTAAAGCCATCCTTCTGAGGTTTAAATGTCCAAGCAAAGGAACTTCACTCCATTAGTGGATCCCTCAGCAGACTGGTAAGGCAATTAATAATAAATAAAAAATGTGCTGAACATCTACTCTTTGCAAAGCATTAAGGTAAGAACATCTTAATACTCTAACATAGTGGAGCAGCAGGGTGCCTGGCTGGCTCAGTCGGAAGAGCATGAGATTCTTGACATCAGGGTTGTGAGTTCAAGCCCCATATTTGAGCCCATATTTAAGTAGAGATTACTTAAAAATAAAATCTTTAAAAAAAAAGAAGTGGAGCAGAATTCAGCTCCACTAGGGGTGTAAGCCTCGGCAATTATGGCTAACCATACAGCATATGGATGCCCCATGAGTGATAGCTGTCTGTCAATAGCCCTTACCCTTCTTCCCCTGCTAACAAAAACTTGACTTTGTTCAATTATCAGGTGATTTTGTTTTCCTGAAGGGTGATCTTCTTCACAGTCTGAAGGGGTGAACCTTGATGGGTCAAAACTAATGGTTCTAAACTCTGCCTGCACAATGGAAACACCCGAAGAGTGGCTTAAAAGTTCCAATGATGGGGTGCCTAGGTGGCTCAGCCCATTAAGCATCTGGCTCTTGGTTTCAACTCATATCATGATCTCACGGTTCATGGATTAGAGCCCCACATCGGGCTCCACACTGACAATGTGGTGCCTGTTTGGGATTCTTTCTCCCTCTTTTTGTGCCTCTCCCCCACAATAAATAAATAAAACTTTTTAATAAAAATAAATAAAAATTCTAATGACTGGGCCCCACCCTAAGACTGATTTAATTGGTTGGACATGGGTCCCAGCATCCAATAGTTTTTAAAGTCCCCAGGTGATTCTAATGTCACCAGTGGTTGAGAACCACTGGTCTAAATCAACACAATTATTTCATTCTGTCATTAATGACTGGCTTAAGATTGGTCCTGTGGTTTAATTCAGGTCAAAGATATGAGAAGCATCTTCTGGAAGGCTTCTAGGAAAGTTTTCTTCATGTTTAAAAATACAAAAGGAAAGTAGGTGCTTTCTTCTCCTCTTCTGAGCTTTGGACAGTGTTTGTTTTTTTTTTTTTTTTAAATAACTTTATTTATTTTTGAGAGAGAGCAGGGGAGGGGTAGAGAGAGAGGGAGACAGAGAATCCCAAGCAGGCTCCTTACTGTCAGCATAGAGCCTGACACAGGGCTCAAACTAACAAAGCATGAGATCATGACCTGAGTCAAAACCAAGAGTCAGATGTTTTAATGGACTGAGCCACCCAGGCACCGCTGGAGAGTGTTTTGACAGAAGGTAAGACCTGAATAGGGGCAAGCAATCTGCACAGTGAAGAAAAAAGTCAACAAGGCCCTCAGAAGAGAAGGATAGATACATAGTCCAGGATGATACTGTTGGACTGATGAAGTGACCAAAGCAGTAGCCCTCCTTCCTGTAGACCAGTGACCTTCCTGTAGATCTTGCTACTCACCATAAACACTATTTTTAAATATACTGATGCCAAAAAAAGGGGGTGCCTGGGTGGCTCAGTTGAGCATCCAACTCTAGATATCAGCTCAGGTCATTATCTTGGAGTTGTGAGATTGACTTGTGTTGGGCTCCACTCTCCCTATCTCTCTGCCCCTCCCCGACTAGTGTGCTTTCTTTCTCTCAAAATAAATAAATAAACATTAAAAAAAAAAAACTGCTGCCTGGGTCTTGCCCCCAGAGGAATCCAATTTAACTGGTAAGTGGTGAAATATGATAATCAGGATTTTTTAAAAATATGCCCAGTTGGTTATATTGTATAGCCAAATTTGAGAACCACTGTTCTAGATTTCTTGTTGAGTGTGACAACAAATTTCCTATTGTTTAAGCCAGTGGTTCTCAAAGTGTGTTCCCCCAGCCAGCACTATCAGTATCACTTGGAAACTTGTTTGAAATGCACATTTTTAGGTGTCACCCCTGACCTACTGAATGAGAAAAGAATTTAAGATAACATATATCTGATATACACTCTCCCATTTCAGATAGATTTGCCTTTCTAGTTACATTTGGTTCAATATTAGGAGAGTTGTTCAAACATACAGAAAAGTCGAAGAACCGTGTAGTGAACAAGTAACATTTCACTATATTTGCTTTACCATAGATCTCTGCAACTACTCAGCTCAATCCATCCATCAATCTATTTCTTTGATGTGTTTTCATATAAGCTGTAGAGATCAAAACATTTCACCTCTAGATACTTCGGTGTGCATATCTCAAGCCAGAGTTCAATACTAGTTTACTGCTCCTTTTTGGGGGGGGGGCATAAGTTTACATTGAATAAAATGTACAATTCTTAATTGTACTATTCCATGAGTTTCTAAGTACCTTTGGCTTATGTATATATTTTAGTAAAACTAGTATTCATTAATTTGCATGGCCCAAGCATATTTATTATAGAGTCATTGTCAATAGTGTAACAAGAAGTAGATAACACAATGAGAGGTATTAATCACATCTTCTAGTTTTCACATTCATAAAATGTGGTGCTTCATCTGACTTTTATGAGATAATAAATACTGTCGTATGTTAGAAGTTATTAGTGATTAAAACTTCAATCAAAAATGTCTTCCCATTGTTTTAATATTCTGGGTAGTTTTAATGATGGGTTCCCTGAAATGACAAGATGGCCTGTTTAAAGAAAAGAACTGCTCCTATCTGCGAATATCCTCTGTGTGAATCGGGACTTCTCTATATTGCATAACCTAAACAAAACCCAGGACTAGATGCTACTAAAACTTCTGATTTCCAAGTTTGTGTTCATAAAGAAAGGCTCATTGCACATGCCAATTAATTATAATAAGTAACCATGACAAATGTAAACTTTTAAAATAGAACTTTTAATATACTCTTGCCTACTGATGCTTTGAATAAAATTAGACTTCATGCAGGAAAAAAAGAAAAGTTCCACTGTTAAGTTTGAAAACCACTAACCCTAATCCATTACTCTTATCCTAATGATGAGAAAACTGAGGCATAAGACGAGAACTCTTGCCTCTTTTGGTCCTAGTCCCTCTTCACCACCTGCTATAAAAGCTAAATCCATAAATATTTATTGTGCATGATTACGTGCTCAGCTGTGTGCTAGATCCTGTGGGTTAGACAAGTAGAGAAGACATGGGGCTTTCTTCACAACAGACAACTAGCAGCGGAGAAGAGGAAAAACTGCCGGGGATAACACAACACAGAGAGAACTGTATGGACTATAGAAGAGCTCCTTGAAGACAGAGAAGGGAACTGGAATAGCCAGGTAATTTGAGTTGTGTAAGGAAAGGGGCGGTGGGGAAAAGGTGCCTGACAAGACAGTCTAGGGTACATTTCATAGAACACAAAGGCGAGTCCAAACTTCTGTATAATGTTCATCCTCCTATGCCTCTGGGAGTTGTGAAAGCTCATTATTCATTTCACTCACTGTAGGAAAATTCTAAGTCCTCCACTTTTCCACTTACCTGTCTCCAGACCTTTGGATTCACCTTCAAATCTGACTAATGCCAACTCCTAAATCAAACATACAAGAGGTCCTTTATGCTAATCTGGAATGGGTTTATTTCTTCTTTTCTTGCTTTCTTTTCATTGGGAATGGGAGGCATGAGGGTAGGGACAGGATAACCAGAAAACAGATTTTTCTAGAACAAGATTAAAAATCTTGCAGCAGAAAGGTAAGACATGAAACTATCAAGATTGTGTCAAATCCAGAAAGAGGAGGGCTGCAACTAGATACAATTAGCTTTGTAAAAAAAGTCCCCCAGTAAGACTTGTGCCTTCTAAAGTGATAAGCATTACCCATGTTACAAAGATTACTTAATTTTCTAAGACCTTGCTCTTTGGCATTGTTCAGATCTGGTCCCTTAATACTGGAAGCTCCAGGCCTCCTGGTTCACTGCTCTGAAAATATAAAACATATGACAGGGAAATTATAGTGAACTTAACAAGAAATCCTGCTTATTCAAAATTACCCGTCAATTCAAATGCCCAATATGTGTGGAGTGCCACATGTTCAAAGCTGTAAAATTTAGACGTTGTTTACCCAAGCAGCTTTCTTGGATGGCAGGCCAGGCACAAAAAAAAATGTCAACGCTCACTCCTTCTGTAACTGTACACTGCCCTCGCTCCCAACCTGGAATTGGCTATTGATATTCAATAGTGCCACAGGGCCCCGGGAAAGTTCTTAAATAACCCCGCCTGCTGTAAGCACTCAGACTTACAGTCTTTGGACCACTGCTTGTAGCTGTGTAGCCTTAAGAATGCTAATTAGGTCACACAAAAGGCAGGTGCTCTCAAATTATCTGGCCTTTCCTAAGAGGAATCCTGCTCTCCTGAACTTTTGCATTTTTGGTGGGAAAGTCAGGCCATGACCAGGTTATCATTAGTGTCTGCCCCTAAATAGGGGAATAATGTTTATACCCCAGTTCTTATGTCTAGGTTCCAAATCAAGCGATATTGCCTCATTTTTTTAAATTGCAACATCTTATGAACATCTCTAAAAAATATCCATACAAGCTCAATATCCTGCAGAGGCCAAATTCTAAGTAAGCATTATCTATCATGGAATAATATATTCATTCATGAAGAGTCAAGGGAGTTATTTTTGTTGAGAATGGGTAGATTCAAGGAGAATTTACTAACTCTTCTTCCAGATCAAGGAAGACTTAATGAGGAATTTAGGTACACACAAAAGAAAGTGTTTTTCAATTTGAGGCAAGATGACTCTTGAATTCTATATAAAAAAAGTAAACATCAGTGTCAAATGTTACTCTTTGGTGGCTCTGGTCATATAGAGACATCTCAAAGGTCTCCTTGCAACAAGCACAGTACTCTAGGGCTATAGGAAGTTGACAAGGAAGACCATGTCAAGTATAGCTTAACCAATTTTCTTCAGCACTGGGTTTATTCTTTGCCAGTTCAGAGCAGCCTCCTTATAACATCATCTACCTTTTTGGCCAATGGATACTGTTGTACATGCCACTGAAAGGGAAGTGAGAAACTGAAGACATTGGAATTCAGTATAGGTCCTTATGAGTTCTAGGGATGATCTTGGGTCCCTAGCGTCTGCCTGAAGCTGACAAATTGAATTAACCAGCTTCCTGGAAATAGCAGGTGACCAACTCCATTAAGCTAGCTGACATTTTATTGTCATCTGTGACTGATGAGCTATTCATGGAATTCCTCTCCTCTCTGCAATTCCACTCACTTAAACTCTTATTACACATCATGTATGCAGCCCACATGAAGATAACATGCCTTGATTCTCCTTGATGGAGCAGGATAATGCCTACTGAAATTGATTATATTGGTGGTCTGACTTTAAGAGAGAGTTGAGCTTAGGATATTGATTTCAGTTTGCAAAGTGTTTCTTTAATCCCTTGATGAGCTATTTTTTGAGATATTTAAGCTGGCTTTCTGTTCCTAGCCCAAACATTAGAACCAAATCCCAGGTCCATTTCTAAGATGATTAGGGCCCAAGGTAGTTACAGTCAGTGGTCCAAAGGCTACAGACTCAGTCTTCAAAAACTCATCAAGATGCTGTGAAGTTATTGTCAGAGGAAAGTCAAAGAAACAGTGAGAAAGGGCAAAACACCACCAGGAAGATAGCCCTCCACAACAGATGACACATCTTTCCAAAACACTCAGGAGGCATCCTGCCAATAGGGTGTTCAATAGCAAATAGCCACTCCCTTAACAAAGAATGAGGGCAGCTTCAGGAAGAGGGAGAGTCACAGACAAGGAGACACCCAGTAAGCCTGAGTTTACTGTGGTACCTCACTGTCCACATCCAGGAGATGGATACAGAACTGGTCAATGCAGATGAGCAAGAGAGCAACTCCCAAAAACCACATGGCTCTTGAAATCATAAACCTCCTTGTAAGTCAAGCCCAGCCAAGAAACAGCTTGCTGGCCCAGATGCTAGTGATATTCTAAGTCCCTTCCACTGATAAAACCTGAATCTCTGAGTCCTTAAACATGCTTCAATTGGGTCTTCAGTACCAGGAGCTTTTGCTCACCAAACATCTCCACAGCTCAGAAAAAGTTCCTAAATCTTCAAAGTTGGTGGTCTTGGTGATGATGATGGTGATGGCGTGTGTGTGTGTGTGTGTGTGTGTGTGTGTGTTTTAATCTATCAGGGGCCTTAAGACAGTGTGACATTAGGAAGAGGTGGAGCTCCAGTGAGAAAAAGCTGACTTTAATTCCTGACTTCACCAATTACTAGCTGTGTGACCTTAGACAAATTACTTCCTCTTCTGAAATATTAAGTTCCTCATCTGTAAAAGAGAGTCCTAATAATACTTGCCTCATGGCAAGTCTGCAAATGATGTCTGCAAAGCCACAGTACAGGGCTGGCACCTAGTGAGTACACAATGTACCATGTTATGTTTTCCTGATCCACATAGTTTCCAGAGTCTAAGGCACACAAGCACACACAGACACACACACACACACTCTCTCTCTCTCCCTCTCTCTCTCTCTCTCTTTTCTGTCCTCTAATCTCCAGCTCTGTGAAAAGTACAAATTCCTACCCACAGGCAATATAGGATATTCTTCATCACTATAATCAGTGAAACCTTTAAAAAATTCAAAGAGGATTCAATATATAAAACGCTAAACACTATGCCAAGTGCTCTAAAGATGGGACACAAAGTTCATTTTGAAAACTTGGACAACAGAGTTGGAAAGAGCACTTAAGTCACAAAGATCTCTCTTTCCTTTAATTTGAGTGGTTCCTATAATCCTATCTTCTCTATAAAATCTTCCTTAAATAGGAACGGGGGAGAATAACGTTGGAAGTCTTCAACAAGCCATTCCCTTAATGCAGGTACCCAGACTGAGGCAGGCTGCTGAGGGAGGGAATGAGTGAAAACAGAACTTGAAGTTGCCACAGAAAATGTAGGAACATGTTTGGTCATTTGTGACAACTATGTATCAACAAGGCTTAACACCCCTATGCATAATACTACACTACCCTTGTGAATGGCATGCATAATTTTCCTCCATGAAGGCACCACTATTGAGTACTGGCTTTTTCTAAGGACCTGTCACCTGTAGGACTCTAGTGTAAGCCAAAGAGGAATAAAGGAGAATCAATCTACAAACACTGGTGGTGGGGGAGGACAGAGTATTCACACCCTGCCCCTCAATCCCCAAAGCAATATATATGAATATTATACCTATGAAAACAGACATCCATATACACCACACAAATATATCATGCCCCTGCTCTTGGCAGGCACCCAACTAGCCCCAGCTGCAGCCTGAAGCAAAATCTCTTAGCAGCCACTTGTGGTGGCCATGAAATATGATCAGACAGGAGTCATATTCCTCATACCTGCTCAACTTTGAAACCAAAGTCCTAGAGAAACCAATGAATTTATCCCCAGCTTGCCTATTCAAAGAGTCAGCGGTTGCAAAGCAGCAGGATTTTCTCTGTTGGCATAGATATATAAGCTGTTGTCAACCAGTTAAAGTGGGGACTTTCTGAGAATATGTATTTCATGGGAAGGCAATAAAGAAACTTAAACCACATGATAACCCTGCTTAGACTGGTGGAGATATTCTGCAAAAGAAGACAAGTGGGAACATGCCAAGCGCCAAGACTCCTGAAATGATTAAGGAAGCATATAAAATTTATGCTTTCTGACATAATTACTTTTGGACATTGCAAATTTTCACAGACCTATAACTCCATCTGCTTATTCCTCTTCATTAAGGCACTGCAGTATTTCAATTCAATTCAACATGTATGTATTTAGTCACTAATGTGTGCCCAAGGATGTGCTTGTTTGAGGGGTCAAGAGTGGTAAGGGGAAGCCAGAAGACTCAGAAGCAGTGCAAGGCATAGCTTGTGACTTCCAGAGTTTACAATATGCTCATAGTCACACACACATACAATCATTAAACAAAAGTGGGAGAATGTGATAAAGTTTCAAAAAAAAAAAACAGGTCATGCAGTCAAATTCAGAAAAGAAAGAAAATCAGAATGGATTAGAAAAATCTTCATTGAGATTGGAAACTTGAACTGGGACTTAGTGTTCACACAGTCATTTGTTCATTCATTCATTCACCAAAGAGTCACACCCAATGTACCACTATGTGCTAGGCACTGGAAATATGACGGTGAGTGAAACAAGATACGGTACCCATTCTCATGGATCTTACCAGTGAAAACGTAACCAGACTTCCATCAAATTTCTTATCATACAAATGGTGGTAGTTCCTATGTGCTTGCTTTTAGCTTTCCTATGTTCCATTCAGTCAGTCATCTATTTCCATTTCTCCTGGTACTTCCCTGATGATCATTCTAAGGGCTGTCATTCACTGAGGGCTTACCATGTGTTAGGCACTACTAAAAACTGTACTGGCATTACCTTAATGAATCCTCAAACCAACCCTATAAAAATCAGTGTGATTATCCTTGCTTTGAGTTTAGGGAATTGGACCCAAAGATGTTAAAATTTTACCCAAGGTCACACAGTCTGGAAGGATTGAGATCCAAGCCTCTCAGACTCCAAAGCTGCCTATTTCCTGAAGATCCAGATGTAGCTTAAGAGTTTCAGAAGAAATATTTTGTTATCACTTCCATTAGAATTGAGGGAAATGTTGCAGATGGATATAAGGTTTTAAAAGCTTTCTTTTGTGGCTATCAACTCAGTAATCCAGCCAAATGACAATTATTTTATCACAAATTTGTTCACCAAAAATCAAACATCAAAAATCAAAACAAATGCCTTCTCTATTTAAGCCTTATATAAGTTTTTAAATTTATATTCTGGAACATGAACTTCCTTCCTTTCTCCCTGAGAAAGCTGATCTAAAGAAAGACCTGATATTTCCTCCAAAATGCTGGTTCCCAGGTATCCTTTCTCTCCCTTTCCACAAAATGCCCAATTTCAAGGGCCACCATTATCAGGATTTGGCAGGAGATTCTTCTGAGAACCTAAGAACCCTCCTACAGAATTGCCGCTCAACCCAATCCTCCCCAAGGTGACCCAGCAAAGGAGGGGAGACCTGCCACAGCGTGCTGACATTTTCCATGGCCTCTTTTAAGGAACAGCTGGGCCATAATAGAAGGTTACTCAGGGATACCCATAGGTTTGACAGGAGCCCATATTTTAAACAGGGAGGATACTAAATCCATCCAATTCCTGGAATGTTACTACTCTCTCAGGAACCTGAGAGAAGTTTCTGATGCTGATCTATAAATCTCCCTGGACTAAAATACCCAAAATTAGTTTCTGTGCCATGGGAACATAAAAATGATATGGCTTTCTTCTTTGACATGTCAGTTAATAAAGAGTGGGAGGTGGGGCCCGGATGCTGCCTGACAGGTTTCTGAAGGGTTTACTCGTTAAAAATGGGAAGCACTTTAATTACCTGTTTGGTTTTTTGTTATATATGTGTGTGTTATATGTTTAAAAAAAAAAAACAGGTCCTATGGACACTCAGGAAATTATACCATTAATTATGCCTGTCAGAACATTATGTGGCCTAAAGCAAATGGAAATTTCTTAGGGTTTCTTTCACTTTTAACTTTAAAAATGTTTTAAAAATATTGTTTTTATAATATTTCCACAGACTCTAAGTACTTAATTGATGAAGAGATTTTTTTGGTCATATGTAATCCAGCAAAATAACTGCAAAATCTGTGTATTTGACCTTGGAATTTGTTAATTGATGACTTGCTTAACAGAAAATTTACTTCCCCAAAGTATGTGCTACTTAACCCAATATTAATGTTAATTTGCATTCCTAACATACAGTAGCCACGGGAGAAAGGGAGCCTAAATGGTATAGGGAGAGAGGTGGTGAGTTGGCATCATGGAACCTGGAAGGCATCCCCACTAAATCTGGGAGACAGGACTGCCATTCTCCTGTGGCACATCATACCCCTGATGAAAAAACCCACTGGCTGCTCCAGCCAGGAAGGACTGATAATGCAGTACAATGCAGGCAGCTCTGAACTAATAGATAAGGAGTGGGTAACCCTCCCTGGCCAATGCAGAGAAAAACATTCTGGCTTTGGGCCATATACTGCCTAGTTGTCCCAGACCCAGGCTCCCATTCAGCTCTGTTGGGTTGGAAATTCTAGCATATGGTCCCTGTGACTCTGAAAGATAAAGTCTGCAACAGGCTTGGAAGAGGGCCTTCACCCCATGTATTGAATCTGGAGCCAGTTTGGCGGGAGTTGGGGGCTGGGGGGCTCAAGGAAGCAGCCTTGAAGATTGTTAGAACTCAAAGAAAAGAAGGAATAATTAGAGCCCTGGTGGCCTGGGGAGAAGGAAACTTTAGCCAATATACTCTAAAGCCAACAAGAACCTTCTAAATGCTCTGCAGGGCTCTCACCTCCTTCACGGCTCAGTGGTTAACAACCAATGGTCATAAATATCCCCACCTGTGAGTCTGTGTATGAATAAAGAGGGTGCCCTCCAACTCTATTATGGCTTCAAAGAATGGATGAGACCCTCAAAGGCACTGCAAATGGGGGGAATAAGTTAATGCAAACTTCCTGGAAACCTACTTGGCATAATGTATAAAAAAGTTCACACACTCTAAGTGAGAAATCTCCTCACTAGACATCTACTTAAGGAAATAATCAGAGATGGAACACAAATTTATATTCAGGAATGTTTATCTCTGTATTATCATAACAAAAAGTTGAAAACAAACTATTAACAATAGGAAACTGGTCAAATACATCCTGAAACATATGTACTGTGCAATTTGAAAAGGCTGTTCAAAGTAATGTTTTTGAAAAATACTTAATGGCATGGAAAAATGTCTATGTTAATGATGACTGAGTTATTGGATTGTGGGGATTCTTATTTTCTTCTATACAGTTGTGCTTTTCAAATTTTCTACAATTAGCAAGAATTATTTATATTCAGGAAAAAATACATTATAGAACAAAAAGAAAGTAAGAATGTTGTGCCCAACCTTCGACCAAACAATGATTCAAGTTCCATATTCTTCTCTAGGACCGATGGAGGACTTGTTTGTATTTGAATGGGAGGTCATCACCCATTCACATTGGAGAGCTGACCTTAGTGCAGTTTTCTAGCTCCTCTTTCATGCAGGCAGTCTCTTCCAGGGCATCCTATATACATACACTTCAGCCAGCAACCTGTAGATGAACCAAAGTTTGTGCAGAGACTGGTACCTTGACACCCATGCTCAGGAGAGCTGGTTTTCTTCCTGAGTTCTTTAAGGGCTGCCTAGCAAAGGTCACACCAATACTGATGGTGCCCTTGGACTGAGAGGGCAGGACACTAGTCATTAAAACAAAGCCAACTGTCCCACAGCACTTGTCGCCAGTGTAATTGGTGTCTTGCTTTCCCATGCCCTTATTCCAGGAAAAAATTATTTGGTTGGGTTTGGGGTTTTTGTAAACTGCAGTGACCCTTCTAACAAAGGTCCATATCCGCCTCCCCTTTAGTAATCTCAATATGTATTATCAGGAGGCAACTTTTCCCCTGCCACCCTCTGAATATACATTAAGGCTATGTCAATCACATCACACGGGGGTGCACAGAAGAAGATAAAACTTCTGAAACATAAAAAAAAAAAAAAAAAAAAAAGCTCTGTCTCTATCCAAATCCTAGGCAGACTTTGCCAAACACTTTCCCCTGAAATTGTCAAGGTCACGTGTTTGAACAGGAAATTTAATCCACATGTTTCTGATTCATATGTACACTTAATGCATCAAAATATCATCTCTTTGAAGTCCAAATGGCCTTTTTATAGACTTCTTCCTTAGGAATGGAAAGTTGTGCTTGGCTAAGAACTAACAAATTTGAACCCTCCAAAGTCCAAGTTCTTTTCAAAGTTCCCAACTCAGGAGATTGAACCAGGCTCTGAAATACACCCTCCATTTCCCTAGCCACCCCAATATCACTGGAAATCTTGAGATACTACATTCCACCATGCCTTCTCAATGTTGATCATATACTTTCATGGTGGCTTCCCATGAAAGACAGTTAAGAGCTATCTTCCAATGAATTAGCACAACAATGTCGCAGGAGGGAAGGCCAGCCCTTACCCCCTTCCAGGAACCTGAGATGGGAAATCAAGTGATTAACCAGGAGTGATAGCAGTTGGGGGCAGAGCCAACAATTCAGTCTCAAGTGCAGACCAGGGGTGGGATCCCAGGATTTCCCTGGGAACCCTGATGGTATAACATCACAGTTGGAATATTTGGATTCAGAGCTTCCATAATTCTATTCCCAAATGTCCCATTGCAGCTATTGGTCCAAACCTCATGCTGAACAGACAGGACTGTAAGCCTATGGAACCTCTTTAAATCTCTTATCTGAAGATGATTTGAAACATAAATCGATGCTGTCCAAACTGGAAGTGGGGAAGAACATTGGGATAGATGGGAGAGAATTAGTCATTTCATACATGCAATGTTTCCTTAAAGCTGAGCTTTCCCCACCAGCTGTGCCTCAAGTCACCAACGGTCCATGGGCCAAAGGAAGGCGAGGCTATCAGAGTTAAACAGAGAGCATCCATTTTGCTCCTGAACTCCTCTCCAGACAGCAGGTCCCTTGACAGCAAGTCTCTGTCTAATTAATTCAGTCATATCCACCACAGCGCTTGGTGTATGGTGGGCAATAAACTTGTATTGAATAAACTGAATGTGCATACATGAATTCTTACCTCAAGGTGTGCTTCTGGTACACTGGCCTAAAGTGTATCAAGGGATTTTGCGGTATAATATACAGGAAATAAATGTGTTTCCAACCAGAAGGAACAGTAAGTACAAAGTCTTGGAGGTGAGAAAGAAAAGGCCTGGAGGATGGTGGACTATGACCTGGGAATGGGCTGAGTTGGGGGATTAGTATAGGATAAGAACAGGGAGCAGAATCTAGTTGTGAAGGCTCCACATTCCAGAATTTATATACTAGCCCATAGGCAGTGGGAAGCCAAGGAGCTTTGCAAGCAGGAGACTGAGGTAAGGAGTAATGAGTTCAGATCTAAGGTCTAGAAAGATATCTTTGGTCTCTGTTATGGACTGAAAGTTTTGAATGTTCCCCCCAACACACACCCAAATTCATATGTTGAAGCCCTAACACCCATTGTGATGGTATCTGGAGTTGGGAGGTATTTAGGGTTAGATGAGGTCACGAGGGTAGAGCTCCCATGACAGGATACCAGAAACATAAAAAGAGACACCAGAGAATGTTGTATTTCTCTCTCTGCCATTGGAATACACGGTGAGAAGGCAGCCATCTGCAGGCCAGGAAGAGGGCTCTCACAGGAACCGGCCCATGCGGCACCCTGATCTCGGACTTCCATCCTCCCCAACCTAGGGAAAATAAACTTCTTCTGTTAAACTCAGGGAAGAAAGGAAGGGAGGAAGGGAGGCAGGGTGGAAGGGGAAAGAAAACTGAGTGTGCATATTTAAAATAAAATTTAATGGAGTCTTCTATTATTCCTTTGAACATCCTTCTACCTCTCTTCACTCACTTGTACTTTCAAAATTTAACTGTAAAAAAAATTATCAGCACCATTTCCTCAACGTACCCACTATTAAGCATTATTCAGCAAAATATAAATCAAATCTGTACCTTAAGCAATTTGCCTGCCCTCTATCATTAATCTTTTCAAGCGGGTGGACGAACAGTTATTTGAAAATGGGCATAAAGCTCAGAGAATGTGGACTGCAAATTCAGTTAAGCTTGCCTTCTTAAGATAATAACTGAAAATAATTATCAACACAAAGATAACGCACCTAAAAATATCCATGTCTACATTAGAGAGTAAAAAGAAACTGTGGCTTATTATTTCCATCGTTTTTAGGTTTTCTCATGAACTACAACAATCAAAACCATAATGGTCTATACTTCAGTATAAAAAGCAACACTGATTTCAAATTGTTTGTAGAGAACTGCTCATCAAAGGTCTATCAACCCTGAGGACTGACATGAAAGACATAAGGGTTCCTCATCTTTCAGCTTCCCTGGTAGAATCCATACCTCTGAGTTTTTAGTAAGCCAAAAATTGGAATAAACTAACTAGGCCACTATTCTTCCTCAAATGGTAGATATTGCTATATCTACAATATGCCTTAGAGAATCCAGTTATGTGTTGCTATCCAGATGGGAAAACTGAAACAGGTGGACCATTACATAATATGCCAACAAGCTGGATTTAGAATTTGAAGGTCAGCATCTCCCGTGTATGGCTTAAACCTCTGAGTAGTATCATATCCCAAACGCTCTTCCTTCCTCTCAGCCTCATGGGACAGTAAGGAACCTTGGGGATGATCTGATTCTATGACTTTTCAAAAAATGCTTAGCAGCCAGTCCTAGCATCAAAGTCTTATGCAAATAGCCAGTATGTAAAGTCCATACTCTTAAAGGGACTCTGGTTGAAGACCATGTAGTGGGGTACTGGAGCACCCTATCTATTTGATCCTGAAAGGACTCAAAGGCTGACCATACTCTTCAAAGCACAGGTTGACAGCCTGTGACACCATTCATTCTTCAAAGCCCCAAAAAGTAAAATCACTAACCTAGAGTCTCTAAGCTAAAACCAGAACCCAGCCTAAACCCCAGGTGTCCTAACTTTCTGTTGAATACTATGCCCACTACCTTACACTAAATCTCCTAGCAAGGGAAGATTTATTTTCTAAATCTGCAACCCCATGATTGCTACAATCCAAACACTGGATTCAAAAATGGTTAATGTATGGAAGAGAGAATCTTCTTGGATTAAAATAAAATCATAAATAGAAGGTAGTGTAATAGTTTAGATCAAGAATTGGCAAACATATTTCTGTGTAAAGGGCCAGTTTAGGCTTTGCCATACAGTTTCTGTCGCATGGATTCAACTTTCATTGTAGTCGCAAATAATACATAAATGAATACGTGTGGCTATGTTCCAATAAAACTTTATTTATGGACTCTAAAATATTCATTTCATATAATTTTGTATGTCACAAAATAGTTTTTTTGATGTTTTCCCCCGAAATTTAAAAACATGATAACTATTACCAGTTCACAGACTACAGAAATACAGGCAGAGGGCCGAATCTGGCCCATGGTTTGAACTTTGCCAACCTCGGTCTAAAAGAAAACTTTGCTCCACAAAATGCTCAAGCAGGATTGAATAGGACACACAGGTTCTTTACATGCTTAGCACGCAATTCTTAGAAGAGCTCAGACAATACAGTCACTCCCTAAGCATTAGCATATAGGTTGCCTTTTATTCAAGTCCTGAAGGCCCAGCAGAATCCCCAGGCGGAAAAAATAATGTCTCCTTGCCTTAGACTAGGAACCAGCAGGATCAATGCCCTGTTAAGAAGCATGGTGGGAGTTAGTGAACTGACTGGAGGAGGGTCTGTGGCTCACCTGGAGGAAGAAAGGTGAAGGCCCAGACCCTGGTAGCAAGATCCCACATATGTGATCCTAGGACTAATTCAAGAAGATCACCTGAAGACATGTCTCATTTCACTCCAGGTTAAGTGTGATCCCAGGAGCCTGGAAGTCACTTGTTTGGCTCTTAAATCAGAATCATTAATTCACTGGCTGGCATGCTTAAAACCATCATGGTATCTCCTAACATGGGCAATAAGGGAGTGTTGATATGCTGTATTCCATCTTCTGGGAACTGGATGAGTTTTTCCCATGGAAACAATTTTAAGAATAACTAGTAGTGTCACCATTAGATTAAACAAGCATAACTCATGGAATTTAGCCATAAAATGACTTGTTCATTGGAGCTTAATTGGTGGATACCCTTGGGTGAAAATCTAAGCAGTCTCATGACTTTTCTGATAACCTTTAAGAAATATGAATATTCGAATCCATTAGTTAAAATAGCCAACTGCATGTAAACTTCAGTCTTGCTCTAAAGTTACCCCAAGTGAGGGCCTATTATACACAAGAAGCGTAAGGTCAGGGACACCTGGGTGGCTCAGTTGCTAAGTGTCAGACTATGGCTCAGGTCATGATTTCACAGTTCGAGTTTGAGCACCACGTCAGGCTCTGTGTTGACAGCTCAGAGCCTGGCACCTGCTTCAGATTCTGTGTCTCCCTCTCTCTCTGTCCATGTCCCCCACCCTGCCTCTCTCGAAAACAAATAAAGACTTAAAATATTTTAATTTAAAAAATTTAACAAAAATTTTTTTAAAAAGAAGCATAAGGTCAGGAAATGGGCTAAAGACAATTTATTCCCTCCCCATGGCCCAGTACTTTATCCCTCCCCCCATCAGCTTGCTGAATGTATTTCTGATGCCTCTGAATGAAAAGTCCTGGAAGGAGAAAGAAAACAGGGTGGGTATATTCTTAGCTGACTGATATGATTGTGATATTTCAGCACTGCCATGCTCAGGACCTGACACATGTCTAAAGATGAATCTCTCGTGGGCACTCTCTGGGTCCTCTGGAGACTCTCTATAACTAAGGATCTGCCACCAGCACAATGCATTTCTATTCCTCCGCTCTAAAAATTCCAGCTGTACCTCCAGCTTCTGTCTTCTGAAGTCTGAGTGCCCTTCCTTGAGACCCATTCAGAAAGGACTAAAGGAGACCCTACACCAGCTCTCTCTTGTTGCAACCCCCGTCGTTTGCTACAACAACTCTGAAAGTGCACATCAATCCCATGCACGGCACTCTCTCCCTCACCCCTCAGCTTGGAGTATCGCTGGTCCATCTGTCACCTTTTGGACTTTCCAGTGATGTCAGACATATCCGCTGTGTCCCCTAAGCTCAAAGGGACACACAACTCTAATTAGTGTCCTAGAAGCCACTTTCTCTTTAGTTGAAGAGAATGGGAAACAATTACTTTGGGGAATCCTTTGGGTTGGAACCCACTCTCCCCAACAATGCTCTCCACAGATTCTCTTTCAAAGGTGCTCCTCTCCTCAACCCTTTTATACCCTTAAAGTGGATGAAAGGTTCAAGGTTTTAAGTTCTCAGCTACTTGCTTTATAAATCTTGGTCTTAACAGTTCAATTTGGGATGTTATTTCCACTGTTCCTAGACATCAATAAAAACTTCCATTAGAACCTGTTATAATCATTTATGTTTCAGTCATTTATGAGAACAGTTTATAGAAACACACCCTTGAGGTAATGTAAGGAAACCACAGTGTTAACAGCACGTGCTATAAAACCTGGCCACCACTGACAGCACTGTCCCCATGTGGAAGTTTCCACAGCAACAATGCCCTGCTTTTCCTCACTCATGTCCCACTGAAGTATCCCTGTGGCCAGTGGAACAGTCATTCACTGCCCTGGGCAAACTATAAGCTCCATTTCTCATAGTATTTGCTCCTGCTGTTCTCTCAATCTGTACTGCCCTCTCATTTCCCAACTAAAAAGCTTACTGACATTTATCCTTCAAGGCTTCACTGAAATGCCACCACTGCCATAGAGCTTTCCCTCAAAGCCCCCATTTGAATTCTCTACTCCTTCTCTTGTGTTCCCATAACACTGTGTTTTAACCTTTTCATAGACCCAGTGGCATTGTCTTTGGGAATTATTTTAGCCCACGGCTACATCATTGCCTCCTTCACAAGATGATGAGTTCTGGAATGGCAGAGACTTTGCCTTACTCCTCCTTGTATACTCCATACCTCATCAGCAGCAGGGCCCAAGAGCAGTGTTCTTCTTCACAAGGCAGAAAGAGGAAAGAGAGAGAAGAGGATGCCAGGCTCACTTGAGAAGAGCTCCAGGCACACAGTGGAGCAGTGAGGGTCTATCCTGAGTGGTCTTGCCAGGCAGCCAGCCATTCCAACAGCACAGGATATGCCTACAGTGCCTTAGACAAATGGGGAAAGGATTCCTACACTGCACTGGACCCTGTCTGTGCTCTGGCCAGAACCCTCGGACCTGGCTTGCCAGTTCTGTGTGCTCCACCTTCCCTGGGGTCCAGGACCTTTAGTGGCTAACACAAACAGCACTGCTTGTCACACACGCAGATCACTGGAAGTACCTAGACTTTTGCATCCCCTCTTGTGAGCCCTTAGCTGATGGCTGGCTGGTGAGGGAGTATGAGAGCCCAACTCCCTTCCTTACTTCAAGGCAAGACAAAGCTAAGGTGCAATTTAGGCTGCAGAGCTTCCTGGGCATTGGGCTGAGTGACCCACCTGGGTGAAATGCCTAGTAAGTACTGAGATAGGATTCAAACCCAGGCATGCTTGACCACTACCACAGATGCCTTGTGATTTTAAGTACTACAACTACAGCATCAGGTTCCGTAGATGAAGCAGGTGATTTAGGAAAAATAAAAGGAAAGCAGAATATTCCTACATTAAACTATTATATAGAAAATGGGCAGATTAATCCATTTCCAAATTATTTGCATTGCACAGATGTTATTTTCCTAGTGAAAAAAAAGTGAAAAATTAAGAGCTTTAAACCCAGAGAGAGCTGGCTTTGTATCCCAAGTCAGCTATGAGACCCTGGATAAGTTATTTTATTTCTCCTGGCCTCAGGTTTTTCATATAAAAATGGATATAATAATACTTAACAAGCACTGTTACAGAAGGGAATAAATACATACAAAACTTCTACACAGTGACTAGCACATGGTCACCATTCAATAAATGGTCATTGTAGTAGTATTAGTAGTAAGAATATAGATTTGGCCTCTAATTTGTGTAACACTAAGACTAAGTACAAATACAAAATCCCACCATGTAAAATGCTAATCTCTGAATATAACAGAGTATGACTGATAAAAGTTAAAACTTTGAAAACTGGCAAAAAATGTATCTATTTGGGCCCATATACATGGCATGTCAGGGATGATCTATCTGCCAGTAATCACTGTCTATTGGAAAACAAGAATAATTATAAAAATCACTGTGTGAAAACTAGGGAATAAATCTTGCTTAACACAGGCTGCAACTGCATAGTTTCAAGCTGACGATTTTATTTCACCTTAAAGAAGTAACTGTATTTAATAAGGTAGTTGTCACTAGAGGACCAGGGTCTAGAAACCAAGCTTCTATCATCTGATGCATAATATTTATAAGCAGACTATGTTTGGGGTGAGGAAGTCAGACGGAGTCCCCAAACTACCCAAAATGTATTAGAACTCCAACAAAAGAATTTAGGTACTGATACCTTAAACTTCATTAGAGTCAAATATTGAGTTTATTCTTAGAATGGGTGTGTATAGTCATTACTTTCATTTTGCCTTTTCTTTTTCTGGTTATAAATCAGGTTTGTTTTGTTTTGTCACATGGATTATAGGAAAACCGCTCTGGATAGCCCTGGCCTCTAGCGGTAACAGAACAGTACATGGTAGATTTGATTCATGAAGACAACAAAATGTGACCGAAAGGTTTACTCTATATGATTGTTGGGCTGTCTATGAAGAAGGAAATTAGCCTAATAAAAGCTAAATCACCATTTACTTTGGGCCCAATTACCACTCCTCTGCCTCTGGTTCCAGGCTAACCTGCCAGCCAGACACACTCCTCTCCTCCTGGAAGACTGAAGAACTATTCCAAGTTTCTCAACAAATCTAGAAACGCAGACTCACAGAGGCCCTACAGCCAACTGATGTTTTCTAGCCTCTCAATCCCAAGTGAGAGGAACAAGCCATAGGTTTATGGATCTGAGCAGGCCAGGCTGGTTTGGAGTGGGGAGGTGATGGAGTGGAAGACACCTTAAAAATGTATCTTCTTTTGGTAAACTGTAAGAGACTCTTAAATATAGAGAACAAACCAAGGGTTGCTGGAGGAGTGCTGGGTGAGGTGATGGGCTAAATGGATGATGGGCATTAAGGAAGACACTTCTTGGGCTAAGCACTGGGTGTTCTATGTAGGTGATGAATCACTAAATTCTACTCCTGAAACCATTACTACACTATATGTTAACTAACTTGGATTCAAATAAAATTTTTTAAAAATGTATCTTCTTTTATTCTTCAGCCTTTGAATTTAACTTACTTACATTTAAGGTAAAGAGGAATATTGCCCCACTTCCAACTTCTTTGTATTTGTTCATGTCAAGCAACCATATGTCTTCCTAGCAGGTACAACAGGAATGTGAGAAGCAAATATTTGTCAATTCATCAGCTGGGCATTATGGAGGTAAAAAAAAAAAATCAATCTCTTGAGCAAATTAAACTTGTCTGAGTTTTTGTTATTTTATGGAATTCAGACACTCTGATCTGAATGCTCCAATTGTTTTGCATAGCATAAAAAATGCACGGGAGAAAAACTATACTTTGGCTCTGAGAGGTAATTTACATAAATAATCCCCAAAAGACAGACCCAGAAAGGGACTACCACACACATTGAGTGGAATTTGAAGATCCTGGATTAGATGCCCGGCCTGGTTATCAGACGGATCTTTACCCTAGACATGTTTTTTTTTTCCTTCTTCTTTATCCTTATATGTGAACTAAGAGACACAGACTCACAGGATGAAATTTAAGATTGCTTCTAGCTGCATGACATGGGGGAACAGCAATGTTACACATGCAGTATAATTACACAGTATAAAAACATAGTCCTGTCTGTAAATACAAGCACTGTAACTGTTAACATCTTCCCAAATCCACAATTCTCACTGCAATACAATGAAGTTAGTAAATACAACTTCTATCAAATTGACAGTGAGTCACTGAAAATTCAATAAACTTATAAACAAATTTATGCTGTTTTTTGTTTTACTTCATTTGTTTAATTCATTCAGAAAACTTGAGTAACAATCTTTTATCAACATTATGATATATTCAGTTTCTACCAGGCAGGGCCCATTAGTAATTTTTCGAGGTTTCTGCATATAAGAAATAAGATGTACGTGTTAAAACTGTCCAATTTGTGGATTTTGTGTATCACTCTGAATAGGGCGACAGATTCTACCTGAATGCAAAGACATACTCTAGTTGCTAATGTTTGTAGGATTATCACTTGAAAATTATAATAATTACATACCTCTGATTTCAAATATGCAGAAATAAAAATTCGACCAAAATCGAAACCAATTCTTTTTCTTTCAAACACTTCAAACCAAGCTCTCAGAACCTTCAAATTGCTTATTGCTTTTACCTTATCACACAGTTCCCAGAGCACAGTGAGTTCCCACGACAACACCCTGAGATTAGTGTGTAGGAAGTTTATGGGGGAGGACTGTCAAGATCAGCACCTGAAGAGGAGAAAGGACTCAGAAATGGGACTCAGAAAAGGGAGAAGCTGGGCTGTGACATAATCTCAACAACACTTCTGCCAACACCACAGGGACCTCTGAAGCTGGCATGTCCCTTCAGAGCTGTCCCGAGTTGAGGTAGAGCAGCTGAAGGAGTCAGTCCCTTAGTCCTAAGGGGGGAATCTGTGATGCTCATCACAGCAGCCACTAGTTTCCAATGGAGCCACTTCTAAGTATGTCAACAGTCCAGGGGGTCTGTTATCAGCAAAAATTTGTTGAATATATCCCATGTGCTCACTACTATAGAGACCACCAAATTTTATATATATTCTTGCTATCAAGAAACTTAACTGTGGTTGAGAATGAATTTAAAAAAAAATCACACAATAAAATTTTAAAATCAAAAGCAAAGAAAACAACTTTAGAGAAATGAGGGTGATCAGACAGAGATCATTTTAAAATTTGAAGGCTGGAGAGATGACTTAATTCTGTGAAGCCTGGAACGGAAGAACTTGAGTTATGCCTTTAAGGTTACTAGGATTTTTGATGGGTAGAGAGCGGGAAGAAAGCCATTCTGGGTAACAAGGTAGCAATGAAAGATCAGAGGGCAAAATGGAAGTAATCTTCATAGAAAGGGCCAAACCCTTCGAAGAAGTGCATATTAGGACCCAAGGTGGATGAAGAACAGTGCACAGTGAGATGTGGAAACCACTTATGAGTCCAGCTTTTCTGGGAAGCATCTGGCTCTTCCAGGACTGGCAACAGCAATGACAGCTTTTGATTTATCAATTTCTTATTTTAAAAATTTATTTATTTATTTTGAGAGAGAGAGAGCATGAGCAGGGGAGAGACAGAGAGAGAAGGAGAGAGAAAGAATCTCAAGCAGGTTCCATGTTGTCAGCACAGAGCCCAACACAGGGCTTGAACTTACGAACCGCGAGATCATGACCTGAACCAAAATTGAGAGCCAGATGCTTAACTGACTGAGCCACCCAGATGCCCCTGATTTATCAATTTCTGATCAGAGCAGAGGTAACCTAGTTCTGGGACTCACTGTGGAAGCATCTCTCTTAGCAGGGCAGTTCTGCAGTGTGACCCTTGGAAGCCCAGCCTAGAGGCCATTTTTCTGTATTTCCAATAATTCTGTGAGCTAAAATCCCTTAATAAATACCTTTCTGCTTAAATCGGTGAAAGCAAATTCTGCTGTCTGCAAACTAAGAACCCTAACATATACACATTTTTTATTACATATTCACAACAATTGCATGAGGAAAAATTATTATACTCATCTCATAGGTAAGGAAACTGAAGCTAAAAGGTTAAACAAACTGTCCAAGGTTTTCCAGTGAGTATGTGGCAGAGCCCAGATTTGAAACTGGAACTCACTTCCTAATCCATGTCATCTCCACAATATCACAACTGTTTCCCAAAGACAGAGACATGAATGAGCTTCAATATTTTCCATATGACACATCTGCAAACAGAATAGTTTCACAATGGGTCATAAAATATTACATCCAAACTCTGGACTGAGATACACAGTACTAATGTGAATCATTCCAATGGGAGAGCACTACCAAAAAGTGGAAAGTTGCCTGTAATCCATGCCAAAGAAGTAGAGGAGTCCCTGGAGCCAGTGGGCCATCCTAGCTCTGCCTGACTCTCCTCTCCATGACTGTTTACAAAGTTGACAACCAAACTCAACAGTAATCTCTATAGCCTCATAAATAAATTCAAGGCCAAGAGACAAAGCAAGTTTTGCATTACCCATCCCATGTTGTTCCATATATTGAATTTAATCATCTCATGAAGGTTAAGTTCCTTCCTAAGAATGATGAAGGCAATTTAACCACCTGTCTTACACCTTTCAAGACAATTTCAGATATGATCAACTTTCAAGATCAATTTTGTTCAGCAGACCCACTGGACAGTGGCCAAGAGTATGCATTTCCAAGACCAACCATCCATGATTAAAAGTAGAATCTACAAGGGTGCCTGGGTGGCTCAGTCTGTTAAGCATCCAACTCCTGATTTCAGCTCAGGTCATTATCTCACAGTTTGTGAGATTGAGCCTCACGTTGGGGTCTGAACTGACAGATTCTCTCTGTGTCTGCTTGGGATTCTCTCTCTCTGTCTCTCTCTCTCTCTCTGCCCCTCTTCAGCTCGTGCACACACACTCTCTCAAAATAAATAAATTTTTTTAAAAAAGTAGAATCTATGGCAAGGTAAGAAAACGAATGATACAGTACAACTACTACGACCTCCTCCTAAGCCCAAGGGAACATGCTCACCACTGGACTCTGGCCTACAGGCTTCATCTTCATCTGGCCTACAGTCTCAGGGCAGCCATTTTATACCTACCACAACTAGTTTTCTGATATTCTGCCAGAGAATGACTTAGGCTCCACGGGAAAGGGAACTTACCCTCTGGCCTCAACACTTCAAATCTGACTTCACACCATTTTAAAACACTTCATGGCACTTTTCCATTCATACAGTGTTCTTCTGGATATTCCTTTCTGTCCTCAATTCCATCTTTAACACAGCTGACAAATGCTGCATGGATACACAGCTGTCTCCTGAGAGGAGCCCCATACTTTTTAAACAGTTTTGCTTTGTGACCTGACCTACAGGCCGGCTGCATACTTCAGTGTACTGACAGCTAAGTCATGTCTTTTGTCCCAGGCACACAGATACAGCAGGGTAGGGAAAGTTCACATGAAATGCTCACGTTTCAAAACGTAAATAAATGGCTCAGACCAGAGGCCCAGTGCACTTAAGCTTGGAAGACAAAACCTCCCAAAGAAAAGAGTGACCTGAAGGGACTTTTCAGAAATCCCTGCAGGACCATGTGGCTATGGTAGCTGCACCTGGAGGGCTGAAGGAAGCAGATCTACTACTACCAGCAGGAGCCCAGATGTCCTGCACTGGGTAGGACTTAACTTTCTGTTCTTTCCTGACCTGTTCCCTAAATATCTTTCAGATATATATTTTTTCCCTCCCGAGACCTATTCCTTTCTTCTTCTTTTCTTTCCTTTGTCCCTCTTTTCTCTATTATACTTTGTGCTCCTTATCCTCTAACTTTTTCTCATATTTCCTGATTTTGCAGCTCCTATTTTTCTTATACTTGGAACCCTTTTATTTTCTTCCAGTTTTCCAAGGAACTTTCACACACAGC
This sequence comes from Cryptoprocta ferox, assembly GCA_028646485.1. Taxonomy (NCBI): domain Eukaryota; kingdom Metazoa; phylum Chordata; class Mammalia; order Carnivora; family Eupleridae; genus Cryptoprocta; species Cryptoprocta ferox. The sequence goes on from CM053572.1 coordinate 115,897,121, forward strand.
TGGTCCCATCTGTCTCTCCTAAATGATCCTTTCCCTCTTTAACCATAACTCATTTCCTCTCTAATTCCACCTGCTTTCAATAGGCCGGACCCTACAATCTCCACACCCTAAATCCTACTAATGTTTGGGATAGCAACAGCCAGGGGCCCTGAATTCTCTCACCTTTTAAACACTGAGCACAGACAACAGGCTCACTGTGTTACCACCCTTTTTCCATTTTCTACAGTGATCTGATTTTTTTTCATTTTATTCTTTGATATTTAACTCATTACAAAACTTTCACAATTTTACAACACAGATAATGTATGTTCACCAGAGAAAAATTAGTCACAAAAGTATAAAGAAAAAAGTAAAAAGTCATCTGCAATTCTATCCTTTCAGGGAATACCCCTGTGTTTCACAAGTGACTTAATGAGCATTATTTCAAAGATACAAGAATGAATGAATGAGAAAGACACTGCCCTTGCTCTTAGAGAACCTGCATCCAGAGAGAAAGAAAACAAATCTGATATAGCATATCTAGAAAACAGCAAGGATCAATAGAAGCAAGGGCAAATAATTCACACTTTGGGAAAGCCTCCTAAAGGAAATGTCATTTAAGATGAGCCCTGAAAGATGAGTCAGACACAAAAGGGGGAAAGGGAACATTCCAGGGTAAGTTATTAGAGTTTGGCACATTCAAAGAACCAAAAGGAGTTTAATATGGCTGAAAATGAGGAATAATGTCACTCAACAGGCCTGAAGAGGTAAGGAGGGGCCAGGAGGCCTTGTAAGGCATGTGAAGAAGTTTCTATAATGGCAATGGGAACATTGAAGGATAGTAAGCAAAGGAATGCCATCATCACATTCACACTTTTAATAGAACCATAAGCCCAAAAGATAGAACCACACTATGCAATAGGTGCCACCCTTATAACCAGAACTTTAACAGGAAGGAAGGGAAGGAGGGAGGAAAGAAGGAAATGAATGAACAAATGAACAAACAATAAGTAGTAAGTAGTAGAGCCAGGATACAGTCTCAGGCAGTCAATGATACTACTCTCTTATCATGCCTGTTGCATTCATCGTTTATTGAGTCCTAACTATTTTGGGTGATCAATCAGGAAACTCAGGCAAATATGTTTTGTATGTGACTGTACATTTTGTATATTATAATGAAATTAGCCCTTTACGTTGGATTTAAGGAGTCACTGATTCCCCTGGTTGAGGAACTGGGTAAGCTGGAATTGTGGGTGAGCAAAGCTTTTTCTACCCTTTCAGAGAATACCCCTGTGTTTTAAAGGGACACTCCACAAGCACTCTCAGTTCCCAAAACCAGAAATGATAACGTGAAATAATCCAGGTTGCTGTTTTGAATGTCTCAAAATCGCAAATGATTACTCAACTTTATGTTTTCAGTTCTATGTGCAGCTCTTATCACAACATATTTATAAATATTATTATTGTTGAAAGTTGGTCATGATCCTAAAAGATCTTATGATTTCCCTACTCCCAACAATGTCTTTTCTATTACTCACTGATACCAGGGCAATTTCTGTTGCTTATTAAAGCAATACAGTTAATAGAATTGTTTGGACTTGAGCCTTAAGATTAGGCAAGTGCTTCTCTTCTTAAACTTTTTTATGGAAACTCAGGGACAAAAGGAGTATATTTCATACTGAGATTTAATACAAACATAAATATCTATATAATTGAAATGAAAGTTTGGAAAAACAATAATTACCACTAATTATGTGATGCAAGCCTCCATTTTCTTTTCCATTCCATTCTATTCTATTTCTATTCTATTAAACTCTAAATTTGTACAATCACTTTGGGCAACTCTTCGGTAGGATCCACTAAAGCACAATATACCATATCAAATGACCCAACAATTTTACTCCTAGGTATATACTCACAATACAGAGTACATGTGTCCACTATTAGATTTCTTTACAATTCACAGAAGTACTATGAACAAAAGAAATGTTCATAAAGCCAAATACCAGAAATTTCCCAAAGGCTCATCAACAGTAGAATGGGCAAATAAATGCTGGTATACTCACATAATGGAGCACTACAATTGTTTGTATATAATAATATAGATGAATTTCCCATACATTGTTAGACACAAGAGTTCATGCTGTATGATTCTAGTTATAAGAAGTTCAAAAACAGCCAAAACTAATCTTTGCTGTTATAAATCAGGACAGTGGGATACCTTTGGAGAGGTAGTGATTTGAAAAAGTCATCGTTGGGAGAACTTCTAGGTAGCTGGTGCTTCTTGATCTACGGATCTAGATGCTGGTTACAGGGGTGGAGGCTCAGCTTATAAAAAGGTATCAAACCATGTGTGCATTCTGTATATAAATCATATTTAAGTAAAACAGTAAGAAAAAATACTGGTTACAAGCCACTAAAGTTTATTCCCCCACACACTAATCACCTGCAACCTGAAATCTGAAATTCCCTACATTAAATACCAAGAACACCAATGGAAGATGTACTATGACATACCAAGATATTTAAATTTTACTGGGGCGCCTGGCTGGCTCAGTCGGTTGGGCATCCGACTCGGCTCAGGTCATGATCTCCCAGTTTGTGGGTTTGAGCCCTGTGTCAGACTCTATGCTGACAGCTCAGAGCCTGGAGCCTGCTTCGGATTCTGTGTCTCCCTCTCTCTCTGTCCCTCCCCTGCTCACGCTCTGTCTCTCTCTGTCTCAAAAACAAATAAACATTAAAAAAAAATTTGTTTAATTTTATTTACAAACAATATAATACAAAGCTCAAAAGTCTTATTTATGAGCCATTAGACACCAACCAAATAAAAGGAATCCAGAAAAAATGAAACAGGTAAATAAATATACTGTCCCTTCTTACTTAATTTTAATAACTTTGCATCTGCTTTCAATTCATATTTTTATTTAATCATATCAATCTATACTTGCTGCCAATCACTTTGTTAAGAAACACACAGTTTGGAGTATGCTTATCTAGCTTTTTCCATAGTTTCTAAGCCATCAGCCTCTTCTTCTTGAAATAGCCAGAATGGCTCACTGGTAAGGAAAGTCTTCCCTAATGCTCCCCTTTATGCTTCTTCCCATTGGGATCTATTTTTCCTCTTAGAGCATCCATCTATGACAACATGTCCTCAGAAGCTCCAATCTGCTCCCTTCCATTCTTGAGGTGAGAAGAGATGCCACCCAACCATGGCTGATTGCAATCAACAATTACACATTCATAAATGAATATGGTGCTTGGCATTTTAAAGAGATTCAGATGTATTTCCATTCACACCCATTATCTTTCTCAAGCAACATGCAGATTACAAGCAATGCTGCATATGATTTTTGTTTTTCAAACAGCAGATTATTACATATATAGGGCAGATGTCTTCCAGGATATTTTTTGGCTGACATCTTTATTCCGTGATTCCATGAGAGTTTTCTTCAAATTCTGCAAAGTAGTAAGATCTCCAAATGAAGCTAGTCCAGCTATCTCGGGGAAGTGGTTTCCGTTTTATCTGGCCTGTAAGTGTCAATCCATCAGGGGCTGCAGATGCCATTGCTTGGCTTGAGCTCCGCTACTCCCCACCCCCAACCCCCACCCCACAGTCTCACTGTGGAACCAATAAAGGTCTTTGGGGCTTTACAATCTCTTCTGAAACCTAGATTGCATCATTTTCCAAGAATGTCCGACTTTGGCTGTCCAAAATATCTGCCCAAGTCCCCCTTTCTCTTCACATCTGTCTAAACATAAGGGCAAGAGATATTGTGCATGATGCAAAGCCAAGAGTCAGTGCAATGCTCTGCAAACTCAGAGTCAACAGTGAGAATGACATGAAACAAACTCAACCTGCTTTTTACAAAAGCTGAATTTAAATTTTCTGTCTGCTAAAAGTACATTTGAAAAATGAAATCTTTCCATATGGCTTTATTTTCTTCTATATAAAAGGGTTAGACTGAATTCTGTTGTATTAAAAAAAAGAGCTCTATGTACATAGTGCTGACATATACACTAAAGTCATCTGGAAAAAATACAAGCTACTAAAACAAATGCCAAATGCCAAAAGTAGCCAGTCTCATTCTATTGAGACAAATAGATTGAACGGGAAATGTGTTTAGTTGACAGAGTGAATAGAGAAAATTGATCTCTGATCATCAAATATACTGTAACCAGACATAAGGGTTGGGAAGTTCTGAAACATTGTATTTTGCACACATGATAAATTTAAAGGCTTCAAATGAATGTTTTTCAAAAGCTTCTTACAGCCAAGGATGAAATTATTCACACCAGACTAAGTGTTTACATTAGATATTTCTCTTTAATTCTTGAGAGGGGGAAAAAAGCCATCCTTTAGTAAAAAAGTATATTTTTACACATATCTTTGGATCTCAACTGGAGAGAAACAGCATATTTCATAAAAGGAACATTTAGCACCTAATGTTTAAAACACCCTGCCTGTTCCCCACCTTTTATGAGCACAGTTGTATCAGAGCCCAGATATTTAAGATTATACAGCAAATTTGTAATAGAGCCACATGTTCTTTTGGAATACAATACAGCTACAAACAAAAAAATAGTCATATTTCCTCAAGTTATTTGCCAAATGGCCACATCTTCACACCAATAAGAAAGTCCAGTGGAATCCAGATACTATCAGGAAAAGGAGCAGGGATAAAATGAGGGCAGTCTAACTCTTCTCTTTCATTTCATAGAATCAATCCAAACACAAAGAAAACAAGATGCATTTCTAAGACTAACAGTCATATTTTAAGACATAAACATTTCTTTTTAACTATGTCTTTCTTTTTTTTTTTTCTTTCTGGCTAAGAAGCAGGGTCTTATTTTTGCTGTAACACAAGAAAGCATTTCACAAAAATACCTGAATTGCACATAACTTAAAAAGCACTTGATGGGCTCGTTAACATAATCCCCACAGTCTCAGCTCCTTCAAATAACTGAATAATTCCATTTCCTTCCATCCTGCTACCAAATTCTGCCTCTCTCCATTGCCACCATTTTTCCTACCTTGCTTTGTCTCTCCCTTCAGTACACTTGACACTCTGGAAATTCAATCTCCTGTTCAATGTCATGGTTGAATCAAATCGCTGTCACTCAAAATATAACCTGCGGCTTGAACTATGGCATGGTTGAGTGATCAGGGCAAATATCCCCAAATCTGGAATTTCTGGGTTTTCAGCTACTGAGCTACTAAGTGGCTTTAGACAAGATCTCTATTCCTCAAGAGAACGGGTCAAATCCTGTTTGTACTGACTGGGACTCCACATGGTAGGACCCAACGGGCAAGCAGAACTCCACCCATGACTGTGTTCTCTGTGGCTTAGTGGAGAATTTGTCATAATGGAATTTAAGCAGCAAATTGGCGACACCAGCATTGACCTCACAAGATGGATGTGGATATTAGCAAATAATGAAAAAGCTTACCAAAAGCTTAGCTTCTACCCTTCTATACCAGGGTAGAAGTCAGAAAAGACCAAAAGGGAACCCTCTTTAATAGATATCTTTATCGTGCAGTATAAATAATAAGGTTTCACAGAGAAAACCATTTCCATTCCTACCACCAGCTCTACTTAAACAAGTTTAAGACCAATAAAAACACAGCATTGGTTTGCAAGGGTTAGGAGAAATGAAGGAAGATGGTGACTCTTCCTTGAGTTCAGAAGCTTCAGGAGAAAATCCTAGAACAGAAAGTGACAAATTATATTGATACTGACTTTTTTTTCCCCTATAATTCAAGAGATGAACCAGAACCAAGCATATTATACCAGTGTTATTAGACAACAAGTAGAAACTACTCTAAGGACTATAACAGGAGAACACCTGATGAAATGGGGCTCAATTATGAATTAGAAATTACAAACACAAAAATGATCACAGCCAACTAAGCTGCTGGACATTTGCTATGCATGGGGAGAAGAGTGTTGAAAGGAACTCAGAGGATGAAACTGGTGTTGGAAAACCATCTGACAGGATCCAGAGCTAAGACACCCTGCTCAGAGACCAGAGACTTTTGCCTAGCAAACTCACTCCACAGGAGAAAGGGGGCAAGTGGATAGCTCTTTGCTGAGTCCTATCACAAACTAGGCACTCCATAAATCTTCGTAGAATTGAATTGTTGAAATAAACCAAACTCAGACAGAAGAACTGGGATTTTTCAAATTACAACAGCTGCCTTTATGAGCTGCACTGCTCAAAGAGAGAGTGGTTTGGGAAGGAAAAGACAACGAAACTAAATAGTCTCTTTTGCAACAGATTGTAAAATTAGAGGGAAAGCAAACAGCAAGAGAGCAGACAATCAAAATCAAATGGATGTGGACCACTTAAGTAATTGGGTCAAGGAATAGTAAATGCAGTTCAATTTAGGATAATGTTCAATAAATTGCTTTAAGAAATAACCTAGGGAATACAGGTTAAATGGAACAACCATGTAGGAGATTGATCTGCAAGTCACAATAAAGAAAATCATTGAAACCAACCACCAGAGCATTACCAACATTAGTAAAAAGGCCACAGTGACCCTAACAGTGAAAATGCAAATAGATCCACTCAGACCACAGAGCGGCTATCCTCACTCATGCGCTTCTTTCTATTCTTCCGTGCTAGGGAAAAGTTAACCACTTTCCAAGCAGCTCTCCCAACTTAATATATTTCAAGATTACTATGGGCTTCCCCTAGTTTCTCTCCAAATTCCCCTATTTGCTTGGAAAACCTGGCAGTTACAGTCACAGATAAAATGGTCATGTTACAAATGTTACTACCCACTTGTCAAATTCTTTGGTTGACCACCAGGGGTGGCACGGAGAATCCACGTCCCACACTTAGAGGGCTTTCCCCGAGAGAAGGTGGGTTATGGCACAAAGATAATACCAACCTTATAGGTAAACCCAGGTAAAACTAAAAGTCAACCAAGCCCACACTTTCCCAGGAACAGAGTTGGAAATGACCAACATTTGTCTATTTGAATTTAAATCTGCTTCCTTTAGTTATGAACAAGAAACATGGGGCTACCGGTTAATTTCAACGGACGTTTGCTGTGCGGTATGCCAGACATTGCCAGGCGCTAGGGATTCCACAATGACTAAGCTACAGCCCTGCCCCCCAGAGACCCACCATCAGATAATCCCAGTATAAGGCACAGGGTAAGGACAACTTCTGCTGCATGTAAGGTGATCACACATACACTCTGTAGATCTGAACTGGATATACATTTGGAACAAGTTTTCAAAACCCCAGAAATAAAAAAATAATAATAACGTTTTATTGGTATCTCTAAGTCCCAAATGAAAGAGAGATGAACTTCAATCATTTTGCTAAACAAAAATGGTCTGTTCCTGCCAGCAAGATAGCAGCTTGAGCAATGATATTCCAGCAAACTTCCTTTCTCAGCTCAAATCTGTCCTGTTTTGCCCCAACCTTGGAGGAGTTTGCTCTTCCAAACAACTGAGACTCACTTAGATTCCTGAAAGGAGCAGGGCTAACCCAACCAAACTAATTAGGTGTCTGGATTTCACTGGCCTAAGGAAAAACATTTTAATGGAAGGCAATACAGTCATGGGAGTAGGTTGGTTTGGATCCAGCCTCTACATCCTACCATATCAACTTGTTATTTTGCCTTTCTCAACCTCAACCTACTCATCTTTATAATGGGAGTAATTACTCTGCATTGTTGACTCATTCTTTACACTAAACGAGGTAATATAGGTAACAGAGTGCCTAGCACATACCTCAACTAACGTTGAGACCCATTCCATGTCACTATTCCCATCAGATGCTGGGCAAAGATACTTTTGCACATTCCATTCTTCCATCCAGCATGTCTCTAAAGAGTAACAAACAATGGAAATGGTGTCAGCTGGTCACAGCATTCCAGGAGATACCTGTGAGTACCTTGTGAGTAAAAACATTGAGGATTTACAGTGGGGGAGTCATCTCTCCTTCTAGAAAATACTTTCAGAGTCATCCTTCACAAAACAGTCTTAGGTGTATTCCACACGTGGTTTGTCAAAGATGAGTTATGTCCTAGCCATAGTGATAGAATTGGATATGGTAGAATTTTGCCAAAGGGTATGAATGAAGGGTGAAAGGGAAAAAAATAAAACAACACTATGCTTATTCTCATTACAGGTAAGGCATTTTATAGAAGAGAGAAGTTGAGTAACAAGCCAAAGACACAGACCATTTCATAAGTAAAGCTGATGAGTGGTGTGCCTCAATTTCTAGCACTGTGCTCTATTTGGGCAAGAACTAAGTCCGCCCTTTTCCCTGCCACAGCCTTAATCCTAGCCCCTAGCAATGCCCCAAACCTATGACTCCTAGCAATACCTAGCAACACTTCACCATAATAGGCACTCAATAAATGCTTATAAATCAACAATCTTAAGAAAGGTAAAATTAAAGTGTGCAGCAGCTCAGAGCCTGCACTGAAAGCAAAAACTAATAAAATATATGTATTGAAAAGGAGATATCCTGTTCTAGCACAGGACAAACTGAGACATTTTTTTCCAAACTAGGAAAAATGTCAAGTAAGTTCCCCCATTACTACCCAAGCATTACCTTGCAATATCCCCCCCTCCACCTCTTTTTTTTTCAGGACAATTTGCTATCCATTCTCAAAAACAACTCTCCAAACAAGGCAGATTTCATCGTGATTCAAACTTACAACATTTTTTAATAAAGAAACACCAGATAAACACTAGGAGAGCTGATACTCTGGTCCCAAACAACCAAACAGATGTGATTCCTACCACTTCCTACTTTTCCAAAAGACGTGATTAATGGGGAATTATAGGAATATTCTAATTCTTGATGAAAAGCTTGATTGATTTATTGGTGCATGCAGCCAAACAATAACCAGGTCCATGTTTCAAACCACTACAGATGACCCAGAATCTGGGGCTCATCACGATTCTATACTTTGCTATAAAACTGGTGCCAAGAAAATTTCCTCCTGGCTCAGTAATCCTTCTTCCTTTCTGGATAAATTCTACATTGCTTTCCCTTTGCTCCTGCCTTAGGTTAAGATTTCTTGCAGCAGCCTTGTAAATGACTTCTGTCTTTGGAAGATTCATTAAAGTTACACCATGTCTCTGATTCCCACCCTTGGAATGATTTCCACTTTCCACCCAAACAGGACTTTGCACAGAAGTCTCAGCCCAGCATCGATCACCCCTGGGAACTATCATGGGTCTTTCTGTCCCTGGAATAAGTTGGGTCCTTTTGCTCTGTGTCCATGCAATATTTGTATATCCCCCACTGCAAGCTCTTCATATGTTATTATTAATTTCTATTTAATTGCTTATCTTTCCAACCGGACTGCATGACCACCAGGAAAACAGCACAGATTCAGTGTATGTGATGACAGTATAAGAGGTGACTGTTAAGTAAATGAATGCCTCCCAAAGTTTTATCAGTGCTTAAAAGTCCAAATTTCATGCTTTCTCGTGAGAGAAACCATAGCACTGTTACTTAAGCTAATTGTCTCCCGATATCCATTCTAATCTTTGTTCTTTGGGTAACTGAACCTCAGGAGTTTGGGCAAGGAACAAGGCCACACAGCTAGGGATGCTTCCAGCTTCCCTTGCAGCTAGGCTCTGGCCAGCTGGATGTAAGCTAAAGAGACATGAACAACTTCTAGGTAGTGTCATAAGAAAAAAAAAAAAGCTGCCTCTCCTCTACTTGCTCCTTCCCATTCTTAAAGGCTGGAAAGTACACATAGTGGTGCTGAGGCAGCTTCAGCCAGGGAGATGAGGACAACAACCTAACGATGGCAGAAGCACAGGGCAGAAGAAACTTAGGTGACCTCATATAGTAGACTCATCTGTCTACCCTGGACTGCTCACCTGTCCCTAGACTTAGATCAGAGAGAAGCAAACTTGTCTCTTTATGCCTCTGAATCTGGGAGTCTCTCTCTTTTAGCCTCTTAAGTTGAACCTTTAATAATTCATATTGTTTGTAAATTCCTATAATTTAATTCTGCCTACAGAAAGGGGCATTTTTGAAGTTTCCTAACCAGGTAAACAATACTGATTATCACTACCATCATGGATATACGAAACTCATAATCATCTACTGTTCATGCTACTATCCAAAAGCAATAAAGAATTCAGTAGAGCATAACTCTGTTTACCATCTGCACTAGAGTAAATGCTTTGTTTACTTAATAATGGCTGCTGTCTTAATTTGGAGTTGTACAAAAATGTCGTGCCAAGTGATACCAACTTGCAAATTGACGAATTGTCCTTCTCAACGTAATTTTGGAGCACAGAGAATCCTTTTGTATAGTGTATTTAACCAGGTCTAAAGCACTGTTCAATACCTGTTGCCCAACCATTGGCAACCATAGTCTTATAAGACTACAACTAGAATATACAGGTGTGACTTGATGGAGTCAGAGGGTGCTTGTGGAGTCAGTCCTGGGCCTTCAAGCTACACCTATACATTTGGATGATTTAGAAAATCAGTATTTTGCTGTAAAAAATAATAAATCCGAAGAGATGTTACAACAGACTTGGTCCTTCTCTATTTCTAGTACTTAAACCCTGAAATCAGGGAGAATGCTCATAATTGCTGGTAAGAACAGTCTCAATCTTTTAAAGATGCATTCAGCTTGCCATGGCTATGGGCTGGACTCAACATTTGCCATATCTAATTTCTTATAAACAGACACAATAGTTTGTAGAGTTTTCCAGATGTTCAAGATGGACCAGGTGGAAATAAACCAAATTCCTTTCCAACACAAAAGCTTCTAGCTATAATCCCCTCATGGAGGGCCTCCTCTATGGGCAAGCCTTTCTGGCTTTTAACCTTGTGCTTTCAGTTAGACCTAGAATGGATGTCATGTCCCCATTAGGCTCTGTCTACACGAATAGCTACATCGCTTCCTTTGGGTTTTTATGCAAATGATATCTTACTAGTGAGGTTTTCTCTGCCCACTCTATCTGAAATTCCAAGCCTTGTGATACTCCTTGTCCCTATAGTATTATGTAATGTATGCATTACTCTTATTTTTATGTTTCCCCCATTAGAACACAAACTCCATGAGGGCAGAGAAGCATGTCTTTTTTATTTAGTGTTATATTTCCAATGCCTAGAACAGTACCTGACACATAGAGAAAAAGGGGACTTCAGGAAATATGAGTTGAATCAATGAATGAATGGAGGCCCTTTCTGAAAATTTATATTAAGCGCCTCAGCAGTGCATATTCTAATCCCATGCTTACTCACACATTCTTTTTTTAATGTTTATTTATTTTGAGAGTGTATACATGCATATGAGCTGTGAGGGACAGAAAGAGAATCCCAAGCAGGCTCCATGCTGTCAGCATAGAGCCCAATGCAGGGCTCAGACCCATGAACCATGAGATCATGACCTAAGCAGAAATCAAGAGTAGGATACCTAACTCACTAAGCCACCCAGGTGTCCCTCTTTTTTTTTTTTTAATTCAAGTTAGTTAACATATAGTGTAGTATTGGTTTCATGAGTAGAATTTAGTGATTCATCACTTACATATAACACCGAGTACTCATCCCAACAAGTGCCTTCCTTCATGCCCATCACCCATTTAGCCCATCCCCCCACCTCCTCTCCAGCAACCCTGTTTGTTCTCCGTATTTGTCTCTTATGGTTTGCCTCCCTCTATGTTTTTATCTTATTTTCCCTTTCCCTCCCTTATGTTCTGTTGTGTTTCTTAAATTCCACATGAGTGAAATAATGTATTTGTCTTTCTCTGACTTATTTTGCTTAGCATAATACACTCTAGTTCCATCCATGTTGTTGCAAATGGCAAGATTTCATTCTTTTTGATTGCTGAGTAATATTTCATTGTACGTATATACTACATGTTCTTTATCCATTCACCAGTTGATGGACATTGGGCTCTTTCCATAATTTGGCTATTGTTGATAGCACTGCTTTAAACACTGGGGTGCATGTGCCCCTTCAAATCACACATTATGATTGGGCCAACCACATTAGGTCACAGATAGCAAGTCCCTCACTTGCTTTGCTTTGTTTTATCCATAGTTACAGATATAGATAGATAGATAGATAGATAGATATAGATATATAGTATATATATATATATATTATATATATATATATATATAATATATATATATATATAGTAAGATGTCACTGCAGGCAACAGAAAATCTCAATCCAAATGCCCTTAAACCAAAACAGACTTGTTTCCTATCAAATTAAATAAGTTTGACTTATGTTTTGGGTTGAATTGTGTCCCCACCCCCACACACAAAAAAGATATGTTCAAGTCCTAACCTCTAGCATCTCAGAATGTGATCTCATTTGGAAATAGGATCCTTACAGAGGTAATCAAGTTAAAATAAGGCCATTCGGATGGGTCCTAATCCAACGTGACTGATGTTCTTAAAAGGGGGGTAGAATAGAGATATGGACAGAGGGAAGAAGATGTGAACACACACAGGGAGAAGACAGTCATGTGGCTGAAGTGATGCATCTACCCAAGGAACATCACAGATTGTCAGCTAATACCATATACTAGAAGAAGCAAGGCAAGATTCTCCCCTGGAGCAGTCAAAGAGAACCTGGCCCTGCTACAGTGTGATTTCAGACTTCTGATCTCCAGAATGGTCGGCTAATAAATTTCTATTGTTTCAAGCCACCTAGTTTTCGGTGCTTTGTTACAGCAGCCCCAGGCAATTGATTTAGCTTAGTAAGAATCTTAATGCAGGGCCCAATTTCTTTGATCAGGACCCTATTTCTCTCTCTCCAGTCTTGACTACAAGTCCTCAGGCTCAGATGGTTCTTCACCTTGCTCCCAAGACGGCTGCCAGCAATTTCCGGGGCTTCCTGCTTCTTCATATTTAATGGAGAGTCAGCCCTTGCAATAGCCAGCTAAAGTCTGGGACTGGAGTCACATACCTAACATACTGCTTGACTCAGGTGCCCAAATAGCAAATCTATGACAGTGTCCAAGGAGATGGATTGTGCTGATTGCTTGGAGACAATCAAGGCCTCCTCCTTGAGACGGAGGAGGAGTCAAGTCCTGTAGTCATCACTGTTCATGCTGATACACCTGCTCTAGGCCCTCAATCTACTCAGCCAAGTCTACTCACTGCAAACTCCTGCTACTTTCTGTTTGAGGCCTTTTTTCATTTTTTTTTCTTGACCACAAGCACAGTTTCAGCTCCTACACAGAGCACACTAGAAGCTCCCAACACCCCCCAAGAAGCAGCCCTCAACTATGGACTTAAGGGAATTGGCAGATAAGTATCCCAGCATCCTCACTCCTCAGGTGGGAGAACTTTGAGGTGTGTTCCATAGAGTAGCCCAGAGTTTCCCAGGGTGTTGAGCTCCACTGTCCATGGTGCTTGGTTAACACCCCCTTTATTGACTTTCCCTCTCCCACCAGTATTTCTCCTAAATAAACTACTTTTACTTGAATCGTTGTGTCATGTTTGTTTCCAGACCAGAATAAGGCCCAATAAATTGAAATGTGGGAAATTCAGAGTTCTTTTAGAAAAGAGAAAAAGATTGGAAAGTACTAGAAAGTCAACCAGTGACTAGTCATTACTATTTCCTCTCTTTCAATTAATTAATTTTTTTCCTACAGCATTGCCTGGCAGACCAGGAAGCATACACACTGGGCTCCATCTTTGCTATTCCCTCTCCTATCTGCTGTGTTTCTATTTGCAAGTTATTTCATCACGTCGCAAGTTCCTACTTAATGAAGACTAAGCACGACAAACCTTGTCCCTACAGAATATGACCCAGAAAGCAGACATGGCATAAGGTAAATCCATTGTACACCTCTTTACAGGTGAGTCTATTGCTAAAAGTGTCAGAAGGGCAATTTAATATCATTCCCTAACTCTTGGTTCTAGGGGACAACATTAGAGATTAGAGCAGATTATAGTAAAGGTTCAAATCAGAAAGATTCCTTGTCTCTGGAATATTCTCTACCATTTGGAAACCAGCTACTCTTAATTTAATAAACTAATTTAAAAATACAACTTATTTATCACCTATACATTTTTTTCAGCCCTATTGAGATATAATTGATATATACTACTGTGCAAGTATAAGGTGTAAAACATGTTGATTTAAAACATTTATATATTACAAAATGATTATCACCGTAACATTAGTGAATACCTCCACATCACTAGTCATCAGGGAAATGCAAATCAAAGCCACAATGAGATATCACCTCCTACCTGTCAGAATGGCTATCTTCAAAAAAAACAAGAGATAACTAGTATTGGCAAGGCCATGAAGAAAAAGGAACCCTTGTGCACTGTTAGTGGAAATGCAAATTGGTACAGTTACTATGGAAAACAGCATGGAAGTTCCTCAAAAAATTAAAGATAGAACTACAATATGATTCAGCAATCCCACTTCTGGGTATACATCCCAAGGAACCGAAATAAGGATCTCATAGAGAGATCTGCACTCCCATGTTCATTGAAGCATTATTCACAATAGCCAAGATATGGAAACAACTTAAATGTCCATCAACAGATAAAAGGACGGACCTTCAAGGCATTATGCTAAGTGAGAGAAGTCAGAGAAAAATACACAGACACACAAATAAGCAAGTGATCTCATTTATTATATGTGGAATCTAAAAAACCCAAATGGAGAGAAACAGAGTAAGTAGAACAGTGATTACCAAGGACTGGGGAACATGGGGGAGAGATGAGGAAATACTGGTCAAAGGGTATGAACTTTCAGTTATAAGGTTAGTAAGTTCTGGGGATCTACCGTACAGTGTGGTGATTATAGCTAATACTGTATTAAATACTTGAACGTTACTAAGAGAGTAAATCTTAATTGTTCTTACCACAAAAAGAAATGATAATTAAAAATACTCTCTTTAACTATTTTGGAAGAGACCAGACAGGTTTCCTTAATGAGGTCAGTTTTGCCTGAGCCCCCCACCGAAGCAGCCTATGGATGATAAGCTTTCCCCAGCTTCTTCTAGAACATTTAGCTGTTGCCTCTGGAAGGCAGAGAAACAATCCCTGGGAAAAGCCACCCTGCATCACAGGCAAGCAGAGGCGGTGCTTTGCAAGTGTTGCAGGACACATCCTTGCATTCTCCTTTGTTCTCTGAGTATAAGCAGATGTTAGGCATTCTTCTCATTATCTCGGGATACTGCATAATATTATTATGGTGTCAGGCTATTAAGAGGCAGCAAATGCTGTACAACAACAGCCTTAATTGAGGCTTAGAGCTGAACTGTAAGTATGTAACCTTACTTCGGGGTGTTTGCAAATGCTTTCTGGAAACAGTTTAAAAAGATGTTTTCAATTGTTCCAACAGAGTCTTGCCCTGCCAAGATCAAGTAAAAGCTTCTTAAGATACAGGCACCATAAACATATTTCTTAAGATTTCAATTTTTTTTCCAGCCAGAAGCACAACAAATCTGTGAGCCAGAAAACTTCATGCATGCCACTTTCTGGACTGTTCCAGGGAAAAACTAATGAAATGCTGCAAAAGTTGCACTCAGATCCACCGTGATCTCACAGCCACAGAATTCCCCTCTTTCTTTGAAGTAACTTTACTATGATATAATTATCTGTCCGTGAGTCTGGACTTGGCACTGGCCTATCCCTAGGGATGGGGATTCATGCAGCAACAGTCCATCTTCAGCAAGGAAGCTCTTGACACAGGAGGCTGCCCTCATCTTAGCCAACACACTTGTCACTGTACACACGGAGCGCCTGGTCTTGAGTTCCTGGATTGAACTGCAGTTCTTAAATGTTTGGTTGGAGGCACATTATGATTCTGATGAACAGGATACAAGACTGAAAATTCTGGGTCAGTTGAGGCTGGTTCGACGCAGAATCCGTTTACGAAAGTCTGAGTCTCCTTTAGAGTAAAGGAAAGCAGCAAGGAAAACAAACTGAATACTTTGAAAAGTAAATTCGGAAAAGAATCCGGAGTTCAGAAGCACATTACCCAGGCCGTGGATTATGTGGGCTCCCAAAGAATTGACTCTAATGGGGCTGTTTTTCTTTAACGGCTTATTAACACGTGCACAAGAAAGGGACAAGCTTAGCATTTTGCTGCTTGTTGGTGACAGTGATCAAAAGTTGTATGGGAAAATCCAGAGGAATGAAGGATGACAAAATCTCAGTAATATAGATCCTGGAATCTGGAATTGGGGATCATTACTATCTTTCCAAGGAAAATAATAACAAAAAAAAAAAAAAAAAGAAGACTGCAGCTATGTTTAAGCAATTTCTTTCATTACGATTCCATACAGTTCAGCAGGGGACAGGGAAGAGGTGTGGGGTAACAAAGCAATAATTATTATCACTGCTCAGGAGCATCTACAAACAACAGTATTTGCATTGGAAATATTATTTACCTAAATAAAGCTGGACTTCTGTGAAAAATAAATCTATAATTCAAATATTGTAAGTTTAGTTAGGTTTATTCCCCAACTCTATTCTCAGGGCCAGCAATAAGTCTGGTTTAATAAAATGTTTTAGCATACTAGATAGATAAAATCTAGCCTTGGTGGTTTTCATTTATCTTCATTTCTCATGATCAAAACTGACGTATGTGAACAGAATTTTAACGTCAGTTACCAAAGGTAACTAAAAGGGGACACCCCAGCACTCAGCCTACTCCACATTTTCTCGTTACATCCTCTCTTGCCCTGTTACTATTATTTAGATTTCTGAATTTATTTTTTTAAAATTCTACTTGAGGCACAAGACTGAATTTGGGATGAAAAGCCCAAAAGAAGGCTTAAATGACTATGATGCTACAGCATTATAGTGAATGTAAACATGTCCAGACCTGGGTTCATGATCTTGGCTCCGCCACTTAGTAACTGTGACACTGTGGAAGTCTCTTGATATCTCTAGACATTGGTATCCATAACTACTAAACAGATGTAATGTTATCAACTTCATAAGAGTCACTGAGGGGATAGAAAGAGATCATTTGTACGTGCACTTGCCATAGATATGGTCACAAACACGCTTATAGTATTTTCTGTATAATAATGCAGGCACTATCATAAGTTAAATGAGTTTAAAAATGGGTATTTGAATGATAGTCTGGTTCCAAAGCCAAGAGCCTAAACCATGATGGTGAGCAGCCCTGATATGTACTCAAACTGGGGATTCATAAATATTAATGATTATTGCTGCAATTAAGGTTGTATCAGTTAGCTACTGCTATATAACAAAACATCCCAAAGAGTAGTGGCTTAAAACAATAATAATTTAATATTTTTAACTAGTCTACAGGTCAGCTGGGTAGTTCTATTGATCTGACTCATACTTGGCTAATCTTGGCTAGGCTCGCTTGTGAGTCTGTGGACAGCTGGCAGGTTGGCTAGGGGCTGATGGGTCTTAGACGGCCTCAGCTGACCCAAATCTTTTATATGTGTCTTTTATAGCCTTTTAGTGGGCTAGCCTGGTCATGTTCTCGTGGTTATGGCAAAGACGCAACAGCAGCAAGAGACTGAGTCCAGACTGCATACTCTGCACCACATTTGTTAATATCCCATTAGGCAAAGCAAGTCATTTGGCTGACCACAGAGTCAAAAGTTGGATCAAAATGTCCCTCCTACACTAGGGGGAGTGAAAACTTTACAGTAGGGGGAGTGAAAACTTGGGGCTATGAATGCAATACTTAGAATTATAGGAGCAACATAATTAAACCTGAAAAATGAATTCTTTCAACTAATATGTATCCAAAATCGACATGAACCCACAATGAATTAAGATGCCTAAAATCACTTTAGAGGCAAATGCTTAATAAGATATAATATAAAGTTAAATTATTAATGTTTGATTAGGGATCTAACATTTCTTAGTGATACCACATTTTATTTTTACTTTAAACATCACAACACACCACAGAGATGACAGGGTGGCAAGAGTTTCAGGAGTCAACTTCCCTTTAGTTATTTTTACAACATGGATTATGCTAGTGAAAACTGGCACACTTTGTAATACCGTACCTTATTATGTGAGAACAAACTATTTATAAGGAGAATCAACCTTGCTGACCATAACAACAGTGGTGATAGCTTACAGTTCAACTTATAAAATATCCTATCAAAATTAAAAATTTAGATCTGGTATTCCAGGGTTAAAAATCAAGCTATGATTATTTTAGGGTACTAGGTAAAAAAGATTTTTCTTGCTGGGGTGCCTGGGTGGCTCAGTTGGTTAAGCATCCAACTTCGGCTCAGGTCATGATCTCGCGGTTTTGAGTTTGAGCCTCGTGTCGGGCTCTGTGCTGACAGCTCAGAGCCTGGAACCTGCTTCAGATTCTGTGTGTCCCCCTCTCTCTGCCCCTCTCATGCTCATGCTCATCTCTGTCTCTCAATACTAAATAAACGTTAAAACAATTAAAAATAAGAATTTACTGCCAACATAAGTATAGCTCTGTTTTTGTTCCCCTGTATTCCCCCATTCAACCTTAACTGCCACAACCAGACAGACAGAAAGTGTGAGGACACTTTTTTCTTGCATCTCTAGCAGAAACCTTAGCAGCAGACAGGAACTGCTCCAGGAGTAGAGCTCTAAAACACAGAACATTTTTATGTGGATGGCATTTGAAGACAAGAATAATTTTCATAGTATTTCTATAATATAGCAGAAAAAGATACAATATGCATTACTCTGAGCAAGAGGAAAATTCTTCAACAAGAAATATTTGAAGGTGTGGTATAGACACCACTTACAAGCTATGTAACCTTGAATAAATTATTTATCCTCTCTGTACCTCAGTTCTCTCATCTGTAAGATGGGAATAATAAAAGTGTTTATGCTGCTATGAGAGCCAAATGGTTTAATGTATGTTGTAATGCAGTTACCACAGCATCTGGAACATAGTAAACACTCAATAACAGTTAGGAGTTTTTATCATCAGGGGCACCCCGCTGGCTCAGTCGATTGAACCTCTGACTTCGGCTCAGGTCATGATCTCAAAGTTCATGAGTTTGAGCCCCACATCAGGCTCGCTGTTGTCAGTGCAGAGCCCACTGCAGATCCTCTGCTCCCCTCTCTCTCTGTACCCACCCTGCTCATGCTCTCTCTCAAAAAAAAAAATAAACACTTTTTTAAAAAAGAGATTTTGTAATCAGCATTATTAAAGCAAGATAGTTTATAGCAAGGTTTCACTCTACCTGACTGCTCTTAACACACTCCCTTTGATTAAGTAAATTATACGTAGAATTTAAACTAACCAAACTGTATTCACATTTTGCAGAATCTAAAGAAGAATCTGAAGCCTTCAATTTAGGAAATGTTCAGATGGGGTCTTCCATTTCTCAGACAGTGACATCTTCTGTAGAGGCACCACATCACAGCCCACCTTTAAGGGACACGAAATAACCAAACTAAGATAAAAAGGAAGCAGAGTTTCAGAGAACTGAGTATGAAAACAGGGAACTTCCAGATATAGTATAAATGCCTATGGCTATGATAGGCTAAGGATGGGGGTCACAGGCAACAGAGAAAGGCGACGCACTCAGCAAGAGCACACCAGACGCTGCCAAGGCCGGGAAGTGTCGCCTGCGCCCTTCAGTGAGGCACCCTTTTAACACACTGCCTGCCAGAATTTTTCTCCCCAATCTACTGGAGGGTTTTCTCCAGATGAATAGATCTCCAGTCACTTATGGAAAATAATATTTGCTTTATAATAAACTTCCCTAGAATGCATTTGCAGAGTACAATGAAGGAGGCCTACATACTTTTCTAAGGACAAATGTGAAGCATGAAAGAGAGTACTGTAGAAACTCTTCAGCATAGATTAGACAAGACAAAGAACAAAAATATTCTGAGAAGTGGTATGGCACCTATTTTCTTTTTCAACAGAGTAGTAGCCTTGTCAGCAATGAAGAAAAAGCACTAATGAAATGTAACTTGGCTCTAAGCATTTGTTATTACTTGAAAAATACTCTCAAAGTTATCTAGAACCCAGCAAAGTTTATGTGTTGGAATGTTTCCATTCTCACGAAAAAGGACTGCAAAAGACACCCAGCCTTTGGCTAATGGTTACTTAGCACAGGGAGCCCCTCACCAATACTTCTTGTTTTTAAGAGGATTAGTCCAGTTTGGTGACAGTCTGAAATACAAAGCATTTTTTAATGAACTACTTTATAGGAACATGTGCTAAGATATTGCAAAATGTGCTTTTCCCAGCAGTGGATCTGATACCTATTTTAATTAAGTATGATTTGTAATTAGCCTATTGTTTATATGCAAAGTTTTTAAACTGAAGTCACTAGGGGCAGCTGGGTGGCTCAGTTGGTTAAGCGTCCCACTTTTGATTTCAGCATGGGTCACGACCCCACGGTTCATAAGATCAAGCCCTGCACCTGATTCCACACTGATAGCATGGAGCCTGCTTGGGATTCATTCTCTTTCTCTCTCTCTCTCTCTGCCCCTTCTCGGCTCATTCGCACTTGCTCGCTCTCTCTCTAAATAAATAAACTTAAAAAAAAAAAAAAGCTGACATCCTTTAAAAGTTTGTTCTTTCAGGGACACCTGGGTGGCTCAGTCATTTAAATGTCCAACTCTTGATTTCCGCTCAGGTCACCACCACCACTCAGTTCATGGGTTCAAGCCCTGCATCGGGACTCTGTGCTGACAGTTTGGATCCTGGAGCCTGCTTCAGATTCTGTGCCTCCCTCTCTCTGTTCCTCCCCTACTTGCACTCTGTCTCTCTCTCTCAAAATTAGATAAATAGATAGATAGACAGACAGACAGACAGATATTTTGTTCTTTCAAGGAATCTCAATGTTCCTCCCTGGGATCTAATTTTACATACTCATTTGCATAGAGTTCTGAGTGGTGGTGATGGTGTTTGGCGGGTTGATTTTTTCTGTTGTTCCCGCTTTGGTAAGAAAGCAAAAACAAACATAGGCTTAGCCCATGTCTGTTTCATTCTGAATTCCCTTCTAGTGGGAATTGATGAGATTTTACCACCATTACAGGTCTCTGACAGTGACACACACGTGTGCTTCTGAATACAGGTAGGACACAGAAAGTAGTGAGAAGAAAGGTGGAGAAACCCAGGGAAAGGAAACGGAGGACAGAAAGATCTGAGCGTTGTTAGCGATGCCGGCTTGGAGTTGAGTCACGGACCTCAGGAAAAGAAAACCTCTAGCCTCCTAGGCTCCTAAAATACATGGGAACCATTTTAGTCATTCATTTATATTCAAGAAGTATTTGTGGACGATGTAATATTCACCAAGTATTGTGCTAAACCACAGGAACAAACACCAAGAGCAGTTTTCCCTGTTTTCTCTGTGCTCCGGGGGCCACAGCAAACAAAAACCAGTAATGATATTCGTAACAGGTGAAGTGATGCTAGTTGCTATTTAGCAAACCAACCCCCCCATCTGTTTTTAATAAAACAGCTGTTTATTTCTTGCTCACATAACAGTAAGATGCAGACATTTTGAATTAGTTGGCAGCACTCCACCTAAAGGTGATTCAAAGCTTCAGTATCTTCAACATTTGGTTACCAAAGTTACATTGAGAATACAAATTGCCAGTATCAGGTATGAGAGGAGTATTAGTATCACCACAGATCTTGCAAACATCAAACAGACAATAAATGAACATTATGAAAAACTTCATTCTACAACTTGGATGAAATTAACAAATTCTTGAAAAACACACCTTACCAATTACTGGGGCAAAATGAAGTAAAAAATCTGAATAGCCCTACAGCTATTAAATATATTGAACTGATTTAAAACCTTCCCACAAACAAAATTCCAGGCCCAGATGGTTCTGCTGGTGAATTCAATCAAATATTTCTAAAAGAAATAATTCCAGTCTTCCACAAACTTTCAGAAAACAAAGGAGGGAATACTTCCTAACTCATTTTATGAGGTAGGCATGACCCTAATACTAAAACCAAATGAAGACATCACAACAGAAGAAAATTACAAATTTCCCTGGGCATCATCTCCATTCCAGCCAGTTGGAAGGGGACACAAGCATAGATGATTCCATGTGAAGAGCTGTCTTCTGGGCCAGACCTGTATATGGAATGCACTACATCTGCTCACATTCCTTCAGACAGGACTCAGGAATATGGCTACACTTATTGGCAAAAGAGGTGGGGAAACAGTCTAAGCCATGTGTCCTCAAGAAAAAATGAAACTAAATTTGGTGATGCCAGCAATGCAGTGTGACAAACGCTGTAAAGAAAACTCATACAGAAAGGGGCGCCTGGGTGGCTCAGTGAGTTGACATCCCACTTGAGCTCAGGTCCTGATCTCACAGCTGGTGAGTTCGAATCCCATGTCAGGCTTTGCGCTGACAGCTCAGAGTCTAAAGCCTGCTTCTGATTCTGTGTCTCCCTCTCTCTCTGCTCCTCCCCCACTCACGCTCTGTCTCTTTCTCAAAAATAAACAAACATTTAAAAAAAGAAAGAAAGCTCATACAGAGAGCTGATAGAGCAAAAAGGAAAGGCTGTGACTGGAGAAATGAATGAATGAAGGAGCCAGCAGTTAGCTAACGACATAAATAGCCTCCCTTAAAATTGCGCCTGCCTAGTTCCAGATGAGGTAGTAACTGTACCAACAGGAATAATGATTTACAAATCACTAATGGGCCCTGTTTCAGTGTTAAGTTGTGGCTCAAACACGAGGTGTGCATTTGCTTTCTGTGGGACTTGGCGGTAAGCCTGGCCTAGAATTAAATGCCGCAGCTCTATGTCAAACTGGTGGTATTCTTCTGCAGGCATTTAGCCTACCGCTTCCCCCCCAAATTTGCTTCCCTTTTTGTTTCTTTGAGACAGTGGGGTGCATGGGAACAGGAGGGAGCGGGAGGGTGGTAAGTCCAGAAATCCATCCTGGTTGAATTTTATGACAAACGCTGTGTGGTCTCCCTGCATACATGAAAAGTTGGTAAACTTGTTTTAAAAGATGGGAAACTTGTCTCCTTTAAATATGTGCCACAGGCCTGCCTTGCCTATTAACTCTCTTACATTTTCTATAGATCTATTTTTCCTTATTTGCATTCCCCACCCTACCAGTTTCTTGCTTCATTTCCTGTCCTACCACAGAATACTCTCTTTCCCTCTGAAGAGCTGAAGGAAAGGTGAGCTTTCTGCAGGTTTCTGAGCAGGGCTCAAAACTGACCATCATTCTGAAAATCAAGATAATGGTTTCCTCCAAACACCAGCAGCACCATTTGGGGAGGAGGTATGTTACCATAGTAAAGAAACCTGAAGAACCCAGCTGTTCTTCAGAGAATTTTGTTAAAATGCATATTCTGATTCAGTTAGTCTGAGATAGAACCTAAGCTTTCATATTTGTAACAAAATCCTGATTGGTGGTCAATGACACTGTTCTGTGGACCACACCTTAAAGATCTGACCACCATCATTAATAGTAAGCCTTCAGTGCCCCTTATATGTAACTTCCTCCAAAGCCTGAACCTGGCAAAATAGTGTCAGCACCCCATCACCACCTTCCCCATCACCACCACCATTTCCATTGTCACCACCATCACCTCTATGACCACTACCATCTCCTTCACTACCTCCACCACTTCCAATACCACCACCATATCCAGCACCTCTGCTACCACCACAGTCTCCAACACCACCATCACTAACACCACTACCATCTCGTCTACCTCAGTGCTGCCCATTACAGACCAGCAGAATTACTCAAACAACAGACCATTTGTTTATCCAAATAGATTCTTCCTGGGCATCCAAGAGATGATTTAACCAACAGATAAGGGCACTGAAATCAAAGACAGTCATCTCCAATCAAACAATAACAATGATAAGAACTGAAGACTGGTAGTTCATCAAGCATCGTCATTACAGCAGGAAATACCAGCTCCTTCTGAACTATGGAGGTCTATCTGACCAAAACAGCTAATGCACAGCAAATCCAAGAGCAAGACAAAGCCTAATGAAAATAACATGGCTGTCATGACACATTTGCCAAAATAGCCACCTTCATGTAGCACATTTTGGACTTGCAGAAGAGTTCATACATTTGGAAGGGCAAAAATGTAAGGAAGTGGACTTGGCTTACAGCTGAAATAGGTAACTCCTATGTTACATAAAATTAAAAACAGAAAACTGGGGTCTCTTTCCTAATCATTCTTTCTTCCCTAAGAAGGTCTCTAGGATGAGCTGCCAAGTGCGCTTAATGTCTGTGTCCACCAAACTCTAATCCCTGGCGAATATAATTTTCATTCTAGAAATGAGAAATCTGCCCAAGCAGTAGCAGCATGAAGTTCAAAAACATCTGTACTGCTAGGTAAAGATGATCTGTATACATGATGTGGGCAGCGGTGATTTCCTCTACTAAGCTCCCGAAACGAGAGAAGCTGGGAAGGCAGCAACTGAGCCCAGCCGATGTGAACCTTCTGAGGTTTCAGAAGTGATTACAACCAAGTTCTCTAATTGCTTGTGTGTTTTATTAAGTAGATCCCATTTGAGTCTAAAATCACATGCGATGTTTAAATGTTATTTCTGTAAACTATACAAAACTATAATTTTCCAGTAAAGAAAAAAAAGATGCTATCAAATAAGAAGAGATATGAAATGAGATCGTTTCCCTTATTTGCGAGACAGATGTTATTTTTGGCTCTTCTGTATAATGCATTCCATATTATAGTCTCTTTCTGACCAAACACTAGGAACAGCACATGCTTGCACACAGTGAACCAAAACCATTATCAGGAAAACTTCTTTTTATTAACTCTGACAACTTTTCAGGTCCCCGGTGCAGAAACCTCAAGCTGTCGGCTGCAAACAGGGCCCGTTATGCCAAGGCAGGATTTTTTCATCCATCTGACATATTCTTCCAACAGAAATAAAGCTGTACATTTCCCTCAGAATCTGCCCCTGAGGGTTGGCAAATGATTTTTTTCTTTTATCTTTCCTGTGAAGCTCTTGTCCTCTTATGCTGACAGATTTCATAAGATTTTTCTTTATCATTTTCTTTAGAAAAATGTGGAAAGGGAAGACAGTAAGAATGGCATAAACTTCCACAGGAAAAAATCCATCATACCAACTAGCTGCTCTACTTGTATTTATCTCCAAAAAGTTTGACGCTGAGCATATATCAGCTGAAACTAATTAGCCCCACGATAAAAATTTCAATACTGAACTGGGATGACAAGAATGCAACCAGAAATGAATAAAATGTACTGGTTGGAAGCAGACGGCAATTTTGCCAACAACTAATGTGTGCAGAGGGAGAAACAAATGGTTATTATTAGGCTGACTTAATTTTCAGTTGGAGATTCTTCTCCGTGATGGAGAAGCTGATGTTCATTTAAATAACTTGACCTCAGCCAACTGCTTATACTTCCTGGGTTTGCCAAGGTATTTATCTTGCCGAGTTTTTAAAGACTGGTGTCTGCCCTTCAACAGCCTGGGGGCACCACCAGCCAAGATAAAGAACAAACAAATATTACTTAAAGGGACAAGAGCCTGGATACAGGGAATAGGCAGATGCTCTCTATAAAGTCTGATGTTCTGCACCGCTGCTGACACAGGTGTAAGAAAGAGTTAACACTTGCAGCATGTGGGATTTAGAACAGACTCAGGCTTCCTTGTTTCACAGAAAACTATGTGAGAGTTTGGGGAGATTTCTGGGACTACATCTGGGTCTCTCTTTCCCATGGAGTGAAACTGGGTGCTGGTGAGAACCCACCAGGCAGACATTCTCTCCAAAATTCACTGGGAGCATGGTTAATTGTCAAGGGAATTAGCCAAGAGTCGAGATGATTTCCCTTCAGTTTTCCCACACCTTGGGGTCCAGCACCCACCCCCTTCTAATACAAGGGTGGTCACCTCAGAGCAGGGAAGAGTAGGGGTGCTTACCTCCATCCAGTTCATTTCCTCCCCAAAAACCCTGGCAGGAGTGGAGCCTTTGTGTTCTGCCAGGACACTGGGGAGGCTCTTCCACTGGGAGGAGGTCAGCCTGCTCTGCTGTAGGTCAGGCCACGTCCAAATGCCCTCAACCCACTCAGAGGTCATTTGCAGCTTCAGTAGACAGTTCTCAAACATACCAAGGGCTTCCTCCCTCAAGTATGTGTATCTCTCTTTACCTACAATTTTTCTCTGGACTCAAGAGCATGCTTGGCCCTTGCAACCAATGAGACACAAAACCTGGTGAACAGATCCCTCAGCTTTCTTGTCCCTTGGTGAGGCAGTTCTAAGTTATGTACCACCCTCTCAGAAGGTCTGCAACAGGATTCACTGCCCACAGAAGCAATGTGCCCATTAGCAATGTGTCTTCTGATTTGCTTTCCTCCATTTTTTTTTGTCTCTGTACACATAACCTTACCCTCTGTATCACCTCCCAAAGAAACTAACATCCAAATCCCTGTTTCACAGATGCTTTGGAAGGGAATATGAACCAAGACACTTGCTCTAAGCAACTCCATGTTATATAAAGTTACTCAGGATGTGAGTCTGGTATCTAGCTCACACTCAACCACATGGTAAAATATCTCACAAATAATAGCAGCATAGCAGCCTATTAAGGTCTGAGAGAATGCCTCTAGGCATAATGCTGACTTCCAAGGATTGGAAGCATGTATTCCTAAAACAAATATTTATTGAGGGCACTGTAAGTTGGCCTTCACCACTTTGTATGTACAACTATTGGGTTATTTTTGGAAGCTCTCAGTAGGCCATAGTTAGAGAAAAAGGAGAATGAGTTGCTCCCCCAACCTTTCTAACAGGTTTCATGAACTAAGATCTCAGACCAAATTCAGCCACATACATAGACACTTATTTGCAAGCAGGCAGAAAAACAACCTGTTCTGTAAGCTCAAAGATTTCTGTCCTTTTTAAAGCGTTGCCCACATCTTGCAATAAACAGTCACCTGTGACTAACAGGATGACATTCTATAGCAGGACACAGTTAACTTCTCCTGGAGTGAGGCAGCCAAAACCCAGGAACTAGAGGCTGGACCCAGGACTCTACAGAAGCACACAATAAAGGTGCACTAAGACCCGCTCAGTGAGGCTCCTACCTATTGACTAGTGCAATTGTGCACATCTCCTCCCAATGTCTTTTCAATGGCTTCATGTTGGTATTTAGGCCATGACGGGAGTATTTATAACACAGATATCAGCAAACACTACAAATTTCCCCACAGAGCCTGTTAAACATTTACAAGTACACTAATGGCACCATCCATGAAACCTTACAAACATCTCATAGCCTGTTATACAAGAACAGGAAATACCTCAAAAAAATTTTACACCACCCACTTATCTTGAATACCACGATCTTTACTAACATTTATTATGCAATTAGTAATGCATGTAGTATTGACAGGGGATGGCTTCTCAAAGGTACTTTTGAAGTGTGACTCTTCTGATTAAATACAAGCTGACACTCCTGAGGTATATATTCCTGATTAGAACAACTGATCATCTCCAGATTGTAGCTTAAAGAAACACAGAAACAATGTTACACTAGTGATGCTGAAATAGGTGAGAATAAGTTGCACACATCATAACCAGGGGCTTACTATGTATACCAGGCACTAGGCAAGGCATATCTCTATAAGCCCTCAGACCTCACTCCTAGAAGTTTCTGGAGAAGCCATTCATCTAACGAATATGTTTTGAGGAATTACTATTAGTATCTGTAGAAAGTGCTACAGGAAATCCAAAGATGAGAAAACAAAGGGTCCTGTCCTGGTAATACTTAATTCCTGTGAGGGACTTATAAGTCCCACAAGAATAATGACCCCCCCCCCAAAAAAAAAAAAAAACTCCTCTAATTCACCTGCTGGAGGCTGATGTATAAGAACAGAGAGTGCAGAGGGAATGGGGCTCCAAAGACAGGTCTATTCCACAGAGCTCAAGGAGCAAAACAGATCCTGGGGAGCCATGGGAAGGAAATGATGTATGGGTAGAAGGAGAGAGTGAAGTATGTAAGGAGGAGCTATCACTAGGTTAATGTAGATTATGAAAAGGCTTAAGAATTCTATGATCTGAAGACTAACCCCTTAGGCCAAACACAACTAACTTCCAACACTGCTTTCCCCAAATTCTTGGAATTGCTACCTTCAAGTCAAGAAAAGCATCAGATGAGATGAGTAGCGTTTAGGGCAGGGGGAGGTCAGGGCTCTCAGATGGCTGAAGTATGCAGGCATGTTGGCCTATAGTTCCAAGTAAAGGGAATGACATGTGCAAAATGCAGAGATGTCAAATTTGGAGGATTCTGAGAACACCAGATAAGAGTATGTCTTGGGTTTTGAGTTCTAATCTTAGCTTCATTACTGAATAGCTTCCCGACCTTGGGCAAGCCACTGAAATCATATAGATCTCAGTTCTTTATCTATCAAATGGGTGGGTTGGACTTTGCCAATTCCTAGTCAGATACCTATTCTTCCCAGCTTCCATACCAGCAGAATTCCTCTTTAGTTCTGGGAGGCACTGTACCCAGGTGAGGAACTTTACTATCTGGTAGCTTCCCTGAGCAGCAGCCTAAGACTAACTCTCTGCCTCTGGACTTATTAATTGGGAATTCAGCAAAGCCTTATTTGATTAAGCCATTGGATTTATGCTTCTGTTACATATAATCAAATGCAAACCCAAATCTTGCAAACTCAATTATTCATTCATATACATATATATTATATATATAATGAAATATATAATGGAATATATATTCATATTCATATATATAATGGAATATTACTCAATAATCAAAAAGAATGCAATCTTGCCATTTGAAATGAAGTAGATAGAGCTAGAGTGCATTATGCTAAGCAAAATAAGTCAGAGAAACACAAATACCATATGATTTCACTAATGTGGAATTTAAAAAGGAAAACAGATGAACATAGGGAAGGGGGGAAAAAGAGATGGAGGCAAACCATAAGAGACTCCTATAAAGAACAAACTGAGGGTTGATGGAGGGAGGTGGGGTAGGGGATGGGTTAGATGGGTGATAGGTATCAAGGGGGACACCTGTGATGAGCACTGGATGTTACATGTAAGTGATGAATCATTAAATTCTACTCCTGAAACCAATTTTACATTATATGTTAATAGAACTTAAATTAAAACTTGAAAAAAAAAGAGGCAAACCCACAAATACCTGCCTTTCAGAAAATAAGACTTCTGCTCCCACACTCTCCTTTGTTTCAAGATCCATTTAGCATCTTTAGCCATAACTGTTGCTAACTCTGTACAAGTGGAAAATGCAAAGACAGTTTATGTCAAACAATCAGTTATAGATGCAGATGGCAATTCAAGCCAATGGAGTCCTAGTTCTGTTTATTCCTCTTCTACCATGCCTTCTTACTTAATTATTTTAATTAAAATTTACTGAGTGAGGAAATAAATAAAAGTGGTTAAGAACATTGAAAATAATCATTTTTCAAACTCCTTTAGGTCCAGGAATTCTAATTTCAAATCATTTTGTCTAGCTAGTTATCAGCCTTTCAGATACAGCAGAAATAGAAGGTCATGATACACAGGACTACTAAGTTGGATGGGGGAGGAAGTGGTTGGAATTGAGAGTATCATCCTAGCTCACTGGGATCCAAAGTAGAAAACACTACATACTTCGATGGTGTTGCAAAGGGCTGGGAATATGACAACATATGAAACAGTGACCTTTGCATATTTCCCCAGGATCAACCAATTTTTGGAGCATAAAGTGCAGGTGAGAAGCAAAGCATATAGGGTCAAAAGAAAGGGGAGCAGTGTCAACCTCACCCAAATACTATGGCTACATGGGCAGGGCCATAATTCATAGATTATGAAGTAAATTGCAATTCCTCCCTCAGGCCTCACTCACAAAAAAGAGATTTCTTCCCCTAAGAAAGAAGCCATGAGTTTATAAGTACCAGATTTTTGACAGTATATTCAGCAATGGTTCAGACGGCCAGGGTTTGCACACAATCCTCAGTGTGTACATCTCTACAAGCTGCATTCAAATTTCCCGACATGTCATCTGTAGACTTCAATAAAATCAACTGATAGATGCCACTTGCCACAAGTATATTAACTAGGTTATGTTCAGTATTCAGAGTCTCTGAGATGGAATAAGATGCCCACGGGGTTTCCCTGTTAATACCTATGATTGGTGGGGGCGGAAGGAGGGAGAATGGGACACAGGAGAAGGTTCTGGCATAGGGAATCAGAATACACAAGTCTTTACAAAGAATCAGCTTTTGGTTTTACAGGAAAACTTTACTAATTTAATTATTTTTAAATTTCTGTGTAAATAATTTCTACTATTATCTTTATTCATTCTTTTACTCCATATTCTTTATTTTTCCCCACATGTATCTACCTTCTTTTTTTAAACTTTGGCATTTTTATTCAGGCATGTATAAATTGTTTGTTTTGGTTTTTTTTTAGTAGCTAGCTTCTTAATTTCAAAGATTAGTTCTTTTTTGTCTTGCTCTTCCTAATAAATATAATTATGATAACAAATATTTCTCTGAGTACCTGCTTGGCCCTTTCAATGGTTTTAACACATTGTACTGTTATTATATTGCATTTCTAAGTAGTTTTTTATTACCTGTTTAACTCAGATATTACAAAGATGTTGACTTTTTTTTTTCTTCAAGGAGTACAGCTTTTAAGAAGTAGAATTGATTTTTGGTTTGAGAGACATTTTTTTTTCTTCTCAATTTCTAATTTAAGTGCATGTGATTTTTATTTCATTTGTAAACATTTTCCTACACATGATCAATATTTTTGACTGCTTAAATGTGCTTTTGAAAAAATGAATACTGTTCATTGGCTGTGTGTGTATGTGTGTGTGTGGTGTGTAAAATTTATTGTGTTAATCAAATCTTTTATTATTTTTTTCTTTCAAGTTTTTATTTAAATTCTGGTTAGTTAATATATGGAGTAATATTAGTTTCAGGAGTAGAATTTAATGATTCCTCACTTATATACAACACCCAGTACTCATCACAAACACCCTCCTTAATACCCATCATCCATTTAACCCATCCCCCACCCACCTCCCCTCCACCAACAATCAAATCTTTTATATTCTTATTTTTACTGTATTTGATTTATGAATTTCCAAAAAATGTTAAAGTCTGTTGTGATTGTGGATCTATTTATCCTTATATTTTCTATCTGCTTTTGTTTTATATATTTAGGAGCGATATTGTCAGAGTTATAAAGGTTTTGATAACTTTTACTGCTTTTATTATTCTGAAATGTACTTCTTTGGACATTATTAACATCTACCTTAAATTTTTTTTGTCTGGTATAAGTAGTATCAAATTTTCTCTATTCTGGTTAGCATTTTCCTTTCATAATTTTTTCCATTCTTTTCATTTCAACCTTTGTTTGTATTCAGCCTGCTTGTGGAAGAGAGTAGGACATGTTGTTCTGTGCAGTGTGACCTCTAGCCTGTCTTCTGTGATTTGGATAGGAAACAGAGTATGCTACCCCTCTCAGGGCAGGCTTTAGGCATCTCCTGGCCTTTAGGGCTCATTATTACACCTGGGTGTCAGCCACAAAAGGACCCACCCAGCCTCTCCTCACTGACTCTTCCTGCCTAGGGGGACAGATATATTGGTTGCTCTTTGCCTGAAGAAGTAGAGGCAGAAGAGAGGGAGAGGGCAGCTGGTCAACAGACGTGTTTGCTTCTGCTGCAGAATCCCAACTAATCACCCTGTCAGTTGCCACAGAGGGCTTCTTGCTAGACCTCTGAAAGTCACCAAGCTTTTGGCTAGAAACATCCTTGGGGTATAGCCACCTTTGCAAGACTTGTGATTTCATTCTTCAATCAGATCTCGACTATCTTCCACCTTTCTGAAATTTATCAAATGTTTTTTGGCAAACTGACGACTATTTTGTTTGGGGGCATGATTTTAAAAACTGATGACTATTTTGCTTGGGGGCATGATTTTGGGGGCAAAAGATTTTTGCCACTTCTGGGGATTTTGTGTGGAAGGGAGAGGCTGCAAGGATTTCCATAATACTTGTTCTGTCTCTTCCATTATTTCTTTAATCCAGATCTCAAAAATAGGACTCTCAGGAGTGCCTGAGTGGCTCAGTTGGTTAAGCATCTGACATTTGATTTCAGTTCAGGTCATGATCTCACAGTCTTGAGACTGAGCCCCTCATCAAGCTCCAGGGTGGGCATGAAGCCTGCTTACGATTCTCTCTCTCAAAAACAAAAATAGGATTCTGAGGCAAAGCATATGAGTATTTTTAGGAACCCTGATACATACTGGCAACCTGCTTTCAAGAAAGATTGTAATAATTTACACCATCAATAGCTATTCCTTCATTGGAAATTTTGCTCATTATTTAGAAGAAAAAGAGAAGTTAGATATCAAATAGATTGATGGTTAAAGTTTTTAAAAATAGTTTTATAAAGGTACAATTGACATACAGTAAGCCACACATATTTAAAGTATATAATTTGATATGTTTGGTGTATATATATACCCAAGCTATATATATGAAACATATATATAGACACACATCTGTGTGTCTATATATATTTATATATCTGTGAAACCATCACCACAATCAAGAGAGAGAAGATATCCAACAATCCCTAAAGTTTCCTAATATCTCTTGGCAATCCCTCTTTCCTATTCCTGCCTGCCTCACTCTCCCATCCCCAGGTAAACACTGATCTGACTTCTATCACTATTGATTAATTTACATTTTCTAGAGTTATATATAAACAGAATCATATACATAAACCTTTTTCTCTGGTTTTTCACTCAGAATAATTATTTTGAGATTCATTCATATTACTTCATGTGTCAACAGTTTACTCCTCTTTATTGCTGAGTAGTATTTCATATATATATCCTCTTGAAGATGCCCCACAGCTCACTGATGCTCTGGTTATTTTAAAAAACAATTTTCTTGTGTGTTTCATTTTTTATAGTTTCTATCATGTCTTCAAATTCACTAATCTTTTCTTCTGCGATGTCTAATATGCTATTAATCCCATCCAATGTATTTGTCACCTCAGACATCATAGCTTTCATGTATAGAGGCTGATTTGGCTTTCTTTAAGGTATCTTCCATATCTCTATTTTACTTTTGTACATCTGGAATATCGTTATAACAATTGTTTTTAATGTTATTGTCTGCTAATTCCAATACCTATGTCAATTCTAAGTAAGTCTGATTGCTTTTTGCCTCATTATGGGTTGTATTTTCTTGCTTTTTTTTTTTGCATATTGGTAATTTTTTATTGGATTCAAGTCATTGTGAATTTTACTTTGTTTGGTGTTATTTTTATATTCCTATAAATATTTTTGAGGTTTATTCCAGGACACAATTACAAGGAAACAGTTTGGTCCTTTCTGTTCTTGCTTGCAAGACTTGTTAGGTGGACCAGAGCAGTGTTGAACTTAGGGATAATTATTTCCCACCACTGAAACAAGGCTCTTCTGAGTATTCTAATCACTGCTACATGAACTCCAGTCTCCCGTGTGAGCACCAGAGATTATTCCTTCTAATGCTTTTGTCTGGTTCTTTCTCTGGTCTCAGTTTCCTCATATGTATGAGCTGGTATCCACTGTTCTTTTATATATTATATCTTTGTTCATTTCAGGTGGAAAGGTAAATCTGATCCCTTTTAATCCATCTTGATAGAAGCAAAACTAAACTATTTTAGTATGTAAAGGCTTTTTTCAAATAATGTCACTATTTAATACAGATACAAAGCAAAGCTCCTATGACTGAAAGTGAGGTAAAGTATTCATAATCTGAGAAAATCTACCCACAAAACTTCATCCTTGATGCTCTCAGAAGCTAAAACTCTCCCCTGATCCTTAGAGATTCACAAGATCAATTTAAAGACCACTAGATCTGGTCAAACTCTTCCTTTTTATACTAGATGCAACTGATACCTAAAATGGTTGAGTCACTTGGCCAAAGTCACACTGCTAAAATCTAGATCATAGGATGAAAGGGAATGATGACTGCACATGAGTAAAGGCCTCAAGAATGGTAGCAATTATTACTAAGTCTGCCCCTGTGTTTTTTAATTTCCAAAAATGTATAATATTGACCAGAGAAGAAAGACTGTAGTGAGTTTAAGAAAGGACCCAGTGCAAAAATATGCCTTCCTTTGAAAATCAAGTTCATTTCTTGAAGCCCCATTTCCTAGGAAAAGTTCTCAATGAGCTTCAGCTGAGCTCACAGATCTCTGGTAAAAGGCAGACCCCTGAAGACTAGAACCCAGATCCCTGAAGCACAAGCAAGTGTTCTGTCTACTGTACCCCATCACCTCCCTTTCATATGTAAAATTCCAGAATCCACTAAAACCCTTTTTCTTTGCTATGCATCAGATACTTAAAAAGAGATTACTGACCAAGAACAATGTGTTTGTGATTGTTGGCAAAATTTCCTGTGAGCACAGAAATCTCAATCCCACACTAAAAAAATACAGATTCCATTTTGCCTTGAACATCATGCAATTGGGTATGGTGTGATGGTGTTTAGAAAGCAAGCTAGAAGGAAGAGAGTTCATCAAATAGAAATGACAGCTCTAGGCCCCCATTGAAAGCAACAAAACAGGAAAGGTATGGGTGCCAGGAGCGTCTAACTTAGACAATGACATACTGGATGAGTCTGGATTTGCCACTCAATGAATTTCAAATTCCTTGTCTTTAAATAGTATTCATGGAACCTGCCGCAGCTTGATTCTCAGAGAATCCAGAAGCTATAAGTGGATTTAAAAACAATTTGTAAGTCACTTAGAGCTCCTTGGAGATAGGAGGATATATAAATATGTGGTACTACTATAAAGTTAACCATACTTAAATATAGTTAGCCATACTTAAGTATGCTAACCATACTTAAATATTTACAATATTACCATTGAGAAGGATTATCTGCAAAGTTCTTAATGTCTCCTCCAATTAATATTCCAAATGATAGAGAAGCTAATTACCCTGGAGTCTTGCTATACTGTAATCTTACTACAGCGTGAAAATTAAGATACATTTAGAACTTTTTCCAAATCAGTGAGAACTGAAAGGATTTCAACACAATATGGCTATTCCCACACCACATCACAGACCTCAGAGACAGCACCAGTAAGGAGCGTTCAGCATCCTTCTTGAGGATTCAGTCTTACCACTTTGCCCAATATTAGAGGGAAAAATTACCAAGTAGTTTGATTCACTTGGGGATCAAATTGTTATTTTTTGATATATATTTGTTTGCAAATTCAGCGTTCAAAAGACGGTTTATTTCACCTAAAGCTGGGCCTTCAGTTTAGGATAACAAGATATCATTAGGCAGATGGTAAACTGCAGCCTGCTGAGGGCTGTTCAGGTATGAATGAGCCTTTGAAACTGTCCTGTGCCCAACCTGCTCCATCATGCATGGCTTTCCTTATTCTATTTAGTACTAGGAGAAAACTGTGAGTCAGAAGAGGGAATATGGGAACATGAAGAAGCAAGGCAACAGAATTCCTATAAAAGATATGCCTACACAGATAATAATATATCTGTTGTGGATTTTACATTCATGGATCTATCTATAAAATGTTATATTTGTCTGCATAAACACATTACATTTACCCATAAAAATGTTTAACACATATACATAAGTTGTGTACATTTATTGAGCTCCTATTACTAAGCATATAATAGGAACTTCATAAATTATTCAAATACATTAATTAATATATACTTACTGTTAAAGCTATATACTGTGGTAATTAAACTAATATGAACTCCTAATTTTTATTAAGATGAAGAAAGATTGTTGTTAATAATCATCCAGTTAGAACTGGTTCACCAGTTTCAGAAGACTCCAAAAGAATACATACCTAGAGTTGCAAACATAATAACCATTAAGTGTGACCTAATCAGCACAAATTAGCTAAATTCTCGGTAATATGTACAGAAACTGTTTAATTCTAAAAATCCTGTTCCTGAAAGTACAACTTTCACTATTTGCAGATGACATGATTCTATATTTAGAAAACCATAAAGACTCCACTAAAAAACTAGAACTGATAAATGAATTCAGTAAGGTCACAAGATACAAAATTGATATACAATATATACAGTGAAATATTACAGTCATAAAAAAGGATGAAATTGTACCATTTGAGACAACACGGATGAACCCAGAAGGCGTTATGCTAAGTGAACTAAGTCAGACTGAGAAAGACAAATCCCACATGATTCCACTCATAAATTGAATCAAAAAAAATGAATAAACAAATAAAAAATAGAATCAGAACAATAAATATGGAGAAGAAATTGATGGTTGCCAGAGGGGAGTGGTGGGGGATTGGGCAACATGGGGTAGAGGAATGGAAAATACAGATCTCCACTAATGGAATAAATCACAAGAACAAAAGGCAGAGCATAAGGAATATACTCAAGGATATTCCAACAGTGATGTAAAGGGACAGATGGTGAACAGAGCATAACGTATAAATAAACTTGTTAAATCATTGGGTTGTACACCTGAAACTAATGTAACATTGTGTGTCAACTACTAAAATAGAAAACTTTCCTAAAAGGGAAAAAAAATCAGTATACAGAAATCTGTTACATTTCCATGCACTGATAATGAAGTATCAAATGAGAAATTAAGAAAACATTCCCATTTACAATTGCACCAAAAATAACAAAAAAAAAAACTAGGAAAAAACTTAATGGAGGAAGTGAAACACCTGTACTCTGAAAACTATGAAACACTGATGAGAGTTAATTGAAGGCAACACAAATGGTAAGATGTTCCATGCTGATGGATTAGAAGAACAAATATTGTTAAAATGTCCATACTACTCAAAACAACCTACAGATTTAATGCAATGCCTATAAAAATACCAAAAGAATTCTTCACAGAACTAGAACAAATAATCCTATAATTTGTATGGATCCACACTAGATACAGAATAGCCAAAGCAATCTTGAAAATGAAGAACAAAACTGGGAAGTATCACAATCCCAGACATAAAGAGATACTACCACCAAGCTGTAGTAATCAAAACAGTATGGTACTGGCACAACAAAAGACACACAGATAAACGGAACAGAATAGACAGCCTAGAAATGAACCCACGAAAAAAATATGGTCAAAGGAGGCAGGGATATGCAATGAGAAAAAGGCCATCTCTTCAACAAATGGTGTTGGGAAAAGTGGACAGCGATATGCAAAAGAATGAAACCGGACCACTTGCTTACACCACACACAAAAGTAAACTCAAAATGGATTAAGGACCTGAAATCATAAAAATCTTAGAAGAGAGCACAGGCAGTTATTTCTCTGACATTGGTCATACCAACATTTTTCTAGGTATATCTCCTGAGGCAAGGGAAACAAAAGCAAAAATAAAACTATTGGGACTACATCAAAATAAAGAGCTTCTGCACAGCAAAGGAAATCATCCAGAAGACTAAAAGACAACCTACTGAATGGGAGGAGATATTTGCAAATTATTTGCCTGATAAAGGGTTAGTATCCAAAACATATAAAGAATTTATAAAACTCAACACCCAAAACCCAAATAATCCAATTAAAAATGGCCAGAAGACATGAATAGACAGTTCTCCAAAGGAGACATCCAGATGACCAACAGACACAGGAAAAGATGCTCAACATCATTTATCACCAAGGAAATACAAATCAAAACCACAATGAGGTATCAGCTCACACCTGTCAGAAAGGCTAAACTCAAGAACACAAGAAACAACAAGGGTTGGTAATGATGTGGAGAAAAAGGAACCCTGTACACTGTTGGTGGGAATGCAGTCTGGTGGTGCAGCCACTTTGGAAAACAGTATGGAAGTTCCTCAAAAAATTAAAAATAGAATTACCGTACCAGTAATTCCACTCTTGGGTATTTACCCAAAGAATCCAAAAACACTAACTCAAAAGATATATCCATCCCTAGTTTACTGCAGCATTATATACAATAGCCAAATTATGGAAGCAACCCAAATACACACACACACACACACACACACACACAAAATGGAATACTCAACCATAAAAAAGAAGGAAATCTTACCATTTGCAACAGCATGGACACATCTAGAGAGTATAATGCTAAATGAGAAGTCAGTCATAGAAAGACAAATACCATATGATTTCACTCATATGAGGAATGTGAGAAACTAAGTAAACATAGAAAAAAAGAGAGAAAAAAAAAACAGACTCTTAAATATAAAGAAAAACTGGTGGTTGCCAGAGGGGAGGTGGGGGGATGGGTCAAATAGGTGAAGGGGTTTAAGAGTATACTTACAACGATGAGCACTGAGTAATGTACAGAATTGTTGACTCACTATATTGTACACCTGAAACTAATACAACACTCTATGTTTAAAATATACAGGGACTTAAAAATAAAAATAAAAAATAAAAATTCCTGTTCCTGAAATTCAAGCAAAAACTATTGTTTTGCTTTGTCCCCATTGTCATAGGTAAATTCCACTTTCTAAGAACAGTCAACATAAATGGGGCAGGGGGTGGGGGGTGGAAATAATTATCTAAGAATCAGAAGACCTGCTCTCCAGGTCAGCTCTGTAACTAACAAGCTAAGGGCACTAGTTCTAGTTCCTTCTCTCCATATCTTAACTGCTTAATCAGTAAACTGCATAGTTGGCTTTAACTATGTATAAGGTCCCTTTGGGCTATGCATGAACTTATTTAGTTTTTTAATTTACTTACACCCTGCCTGTCAAATCAATAACGTTAATAAAATAGAAAATTAGAACCAAATGGTAAAAAAGAAAAATGAAAATATGCTTAATAAGAAAAGTTAACACAATTGCCAATTAAGTTCTATATTTGACTCTGAGCAATCAGAAAAATCACAAATGCAAGATTCACAACTTTTCATTTTTAGAAAGGGAGAAAACTTTCCTTTTTTTGAGATACGACTTTCTATGGTTATAATTCCTGCCGTAGTTGAGAAGATAAACTGTGACCCTAGGTTCACAAGATCATCTTCAAACAAGAAACCTCTCCATATATTCTCCGTATTTAGGTAAAGATTAAACATTTGAACGGCACCATTTTTCATAGGTAGTGAAATGTCGCTGCAAGGTGACTGGGTACCACACAATCGAGGGAATCAGAACACGGAGGCATTAAATAATATTTCGGAGGCCACCCAGCTAGCCATGAACAGCAGAGAGATTTAAACACTCAGGAGTTCCTGACCTGGGATCAGAGGCTGGTTTTAGGTGACAGCGAAGGCGGAGGGGCAGCGGGGTCCAGAGCAGGCTGTCCGTGGAATCTGACGCGAGCTGCAAGGAGCACAGGAGGAAGCTAAAACGCAGGGGGACACTGGGGTCCCCTGCAGAGTCTGCGGGTCCCTTTCAATCCAACCCAGTCCTGTGGCCTCAGCTCCTTCTTGAACTGTTCAGTAAAGGGCGCCGTTCACTTCCTGTTCTGCGCAGAAGACCTTTCCGGTGACAGACCCGGGCAGCCGAAGTATCAGCACGGTCTTAGTGTGGCACCCTGTTTGTCAGAGACTCTGGTTGGCGACATTGTAGGTTAGGGGCTGAGGAAACATCTGACTTGGTGGGGACAGGATGGTCCTCGACAAACCTCAAACACAACTCAACTCGGGCCTGTCATCCTATTGCCCTGAGGAGGTGCCTCCAGGGACGAGGTCACCAAACCAGTGCCTACAGAAAACTATTAACTAAATTTTGAGGGCAGTTTGTAGTCTTATCTCAGCTGAGGTGGGGGAAACCTAAAAAATATGCTGGAACACAGCTTCCAGAGAAAACATGGTATTCAGGCACACCGTTCCGAAGAACAATTTTTTTTTTTTTGAAACCTCAAAATACCTTGCCAGTCAGTGTTCCCCTTGCCCCACCCAAGTTTTATCTCCCATTAGCCAGCAGGGACAATATTTCTGATAAGCATCTAAAAATCATCAATTACTTCTACAGTATCTGTAAAGAGTCCTAGAAATAAAAGGAACCTTAAGAAACACGTGTGGCCACTAGAATAGCAAAATAATTATGCCACAGCCAGTCAGTGGAAACTCCAGGAATACGGATTAGCTATCCCATCTTCTAAACTGGGACTTTTCTCTTTCATTAGTATTTTTTCAACAAACATTGACGGTGTGCCTATGAAGGTAAAAGGAAGCACACACAACCAGGCTCTGGCTCTGAAAACTTCTGTCTCAAAAGTAACACACATCCTTTCTGCCCACATTTCATGGGCAAGTCACTGGTCATGCCAAATTTATTTCCATAGGATGGATTTTCCTTCCATGGAAAAATCATCAAGTGTTTGTGAATAGTAAAACAGTCCTCCACAAGAACTGAGGATAAGTCTTGGTTTCACCCAGATTAGTTAAGGAGTTAGGACTCCAGAAAATAAATAGCCCAATAAAGGGGAAACAACCACAGCACCTCATTCCTCAACCAAAACTACAGACACTCTGAAGATACACACATCAGTGAGGAACACAGGGCAGAAAAGCTCTCTGGAAGCTCTTTGGGTAGAAGAATGTTTTTTTCAACCTGAGAAATTCAAAAACATATGTACATAAGCCGCTGACACATGATCTGAAATTTTTCATGTACATACAAATTCCACCAGATGTAGGGCTGTGAGGATGAGACACATCACCATGATGGTGTCTGCTCTTGCTTTTCTTCAGTATTCTAGATGCTAAAGCTAGAATGCTCTTTTAAAAGTAGAAAACTGGTTGCATTTGCTCAACCCTTCTTCAACTTTCCCCAAGCACAACTTTCCATTGTGAAAACACATCAATGGCTTCCCACTGCTTTTACTCTAAAGATTATAATTCTAACAGTTCTGTACTCTCTCTGCTCCAGGCACACTGGCCTTCTTTTAGTTCTTTAGGATTTTATGCTTCTTCCACCCACAGAGCCATTCTGCATGCTGTGCCTAGCATTTGGAATGCTCTTTTCTACCCTCTTCATCCTGGAAAGAGGACAATCTTTTGATTATGGCTTATTGCCATTGCCTTCAGAACATGTTCCTTGACCTCCTTCACCAAATCAATCTCTTTATTCATACAATAAACATATTCTGAGTGCCTTCTAAGTGCCAGGCATCTGCACCATAAAGGTAAGAAAACAATGAATATGGCAGGGAAGGACAATAAGCAATAAATATAAACCCTGTCAGATATGATAGGTGCTATGAACCACAAATAAATAGACTAAAGGCAAAAAGGATAGGATATGCACCATTTCAGATAAAGTGGTCAGTGAATACCTCTCTAAAGAGTAGACACTCAACAGAGCCACAAATGAAGTGGAAGAACCAAAAATGCCATCTGGAAGAAAAAAGTTCCAGGTAGAAGGAACAACAGTGTAAAGGTCCTAAAGGTAGAGTGTTGGAGGAACAGTCATAGTTTGATTTATTTCGATATTGTGTATCTTAGAACTTTTCACAGTTGCAAGTTAAAACATTCATTTATATTATCTGATTGATGCTAATTACTTTTCTAGGTTGTTCCTTCTATTGACATAAAGACGGGAATAGTGTCCATTTTTGCTCATCATTGAATGTT
The DNA here is from genome assembly GCA_028646485.1 of Cryptoprocta ferox. Lineage (NCBI taxonomy): Eukaryota > Metazoa > Chordata > Mammalia > Carnivora > Eupleridae > Cryptoprocta > Cryptoprocta ferox. The sequence continues at coordinate 115,938,583 of CM053572.1, forward strand.
GAATGCCCTGTGTCCTGCCTGATGCCTAGCACATAATAGATCCTTGATATACATCTTTAGCATGAAGAAATGATGACTACATGAATGAATGATGAAGCAGATTCCTAGATGACCACATATAGTAGGTGTTGTCTGTGTGCCACCCAACTTACCTATAAATGCCAAGAGCTATTTATCCTGAAATCTCTGCCTACAGGATTTTCCTTCTGGCCAAGATGGCATGTTGGGCCAATGAGTTTCAGGGAGTTCATGTCTCTAGAAATAGTCCTCTACCAATGTCAATGGATAGTCAGATGATAAATATATCCCAGTGCCCTCATCCCTTGAATGGGATAACTCATAGGAAGTGATTCTTAACCCTGGGAGATTGTGTCTCTAGGGAACATTTGGCAATGTCTGCAGTCCTTTGGGGTTGTTACAATTAAGGGTGGGATGCAACTTGCATCCAGTGGGTAGAGGCTAGAGAGACTCCTAAACATCTAACAACATACAGGATAGCCCCCTAAAACAAACAAAAAAATGACCCAGCTCAAAAGGCCAACAGTGCTGAGGTGAGAAAACCTCTCTAAGGTGTGTTCTACACAGTTTCCCAAGGTCCTCAGCAGAACTGAGCTCTAGTTGCCCACAGTGGTAGCCGGTTTAATAACACAGCATGTACTGGCTTCCTTCCCTTGTTTCCTGAGATCACCTCCCAAATAAACTACTTGCCTTCAAATCTTTGTTTGAGGGTCTGCTTGTGGTCAAACCCAAACCATAAAATAGCTCTCAAACTTTATATTTCTCAAAAACCAGTCTCCCTTACTCTTCAGCCATGTAATAAAGCCAAGGGATTGGTCAAGGAAACCAAGATGTAAACAGGTGACAGTGGCTTCTTGAAAATGGCAGCACCTGGGCTGCAGCTTTTTAAGAAAAGGCTGTGGCACCTGACAAATGATCTGGTTTGGGAAAAGAAGCTCTTTTCCCATTTGTAGCTCTAAAGGGTCACTCAATTTGGATAGTTAGCTGGCACAAGATGATGGAAAGAACACAAGGGCAGGCAATCGAAGCCCTGGCCTAAAGCTTGCCTCTGTTGCTAACTAGATCCCTCCCCTAGCTGAGTCCCTAATTTGTCTTGTACTTGGTTTCCCCAAAGGACTTTGTTGGGTAGGATGATCACTAAGGATTCTTTGAGCCCAAGAAGTCTATAATTATAAGAAACAATCTCACTTCCCATGTCCCCTCCACCATAACCCAAGCATTTTCTGCTCTGTTTGGAAGCCTCTTCCCCTCCAGTCCAAACATGGACTCCTAGAGCAGTGCTCCACGTTGCAGGCCTCATGCATCTACATTCTTGCAATTCAGTTCAGCTCTTCAAAATCCGCACGTCTTGGGGTGCTTGGGTGGTTCAGTCGGTTAAGCATCGGACTCTTGATCTCAGCTCAGGTCTTGATCTCAGGGTCCTGAGTTCAAGCCCCATGTTGGGCTGAGACTACTTTAAACAAAATAAATCGGGCAGGTCTCCAGGCTTCATTTCCTTGAGGCAAACCAAGGCACAAAAATGTTCACTTTCTCAAGGTCGCAAAGTTGTAAAACTCAGTTTAGACACTTAACTGAAAAAATGCACCTAAGTGTCCACTACTTGTATACGGGGTGTGAGGTTTCAAGTGCAAATTGAGGAAAACATTAAAACCTTTCCTCCCAATTAATAGAAGGAATGAAGTGTTCTGATTGAGGATGACCATATGCTGTAGAATGATCAGTTTTTGAATAGAAAATAAAAGCCCACATACTTTAAAACTCACATTGAAGGTAAGTATATATTTTCTTAAAAATTCCAAAGGTGTTTCAGATTGGCAGAAATAACAAGAATGTTTGCCATTGGTTTAGCTTTGGGTCATTTACAGTCCCACTTTTCAAAAGGTCTGTATTATATTCAGAAAAGCTGGGCATGTAATTTCATTAAAGCTGTAAATGTCAGTCAAGTTTATAGAATATGAGAAAAGGAATTATTGCCGTGTCTAATGTGATGAGAAAAATAGCATATTTTACTCTTATTTTTCACAAAAATGAAGTTATTTGCTGAGTGAAAAACTTCAAAGATAAGTGGTTTTATAAATAAGTTCTAAATACTTTATTGTATTACTAAAACAACACACTCATTTGAAAGTTTTAAAATTTAAAAAATAAAACAAAAATCATGAAAATAAAATTAAAATTGACTACAATTCTATACCTAGGGACCAACATTGTATATGTTTTCACGTACTTCCTACCAATTTTTCAGACTTTTTTTCATCAAAATGTTCATACTTTATTTGCTTAAATTTCAGTATAATTAACATAGAGTGTCATATTAGTTTTAGGTGTACAATATAGTGAGCCTACAATTCCATACATTACTCAGTGCACATCAAGATAAGTGTACTCTTAATCCCCTTCACATATTTCACTCATCCCCCCCACCCATCTCTTCTGGCTCCCACCAGTTTCTTTTCTATAGTTAAAAGCCTATTCTTTGGTTTACCTCTTTTTTCTTTGTTCATTTGTTTTGTTTCTTAAATTCCACACTAGTTAAACCTTATGGAATTTGTCTTTCTCTGACTTATTTCATTTAGCATTGTATTCTCCAGAACCATCCATGTTGTTGCCAATGGCAAGATTTTTTTCCTTAATGGTTGAGTATTCTATTGTGTGTATATGCATGTTGATAGATATATATCACATCTTCTTCATCCATTCATCTACCAATGGACACTTGGGTTGCTTCCATAATTTGGCTATTGTATATAATGCTGCAATAAACTAGGGATGGAGTTAGTGTTTTTGGATTCTTTGGATAAACTAGTGGAATTACTGGATCTTACAGTAATTCTATTTTTAATTTTTTGAGGAACTTCCATACTGTTTTCCACAGTGGCTACACCACCAGACTGCATTCCCACCAACAGTGTACAAGGGTTCCTTTTTCTCTACATCGTTACCAACACTTGTTGTTTCTTGTGTTTTTGATTTTAGCCATTCTGACAGGTGTGAGCTGATACCTCATTGTGGTTTTGTTGCATTTCCCTGATGATAAGTGATGTTGGGCATCTTTTCCTGTGTCTGTTGGTCATCTAGATGTCTCCTTTGGAGAACTGTCTATTCATGTCTTCTGGCCATTTTTAATTGGATTATTTGGGTTTTGGGTGTTGAGTTTTATAAATTCTTTATATGTTTTGGATGCTAACCCTTTATCAGGTAAATAATTTGCAAATATCTCCTCCCATTCAGTAGGTTGTCTTTTAGTTTTCTGGATGGTTTTCTTTGCTGTAGTCCCAATAGCTTATCTTTGCTTTTGTTTCCCTTGCCTCAGAAGACATAGCTAGAAAAATGTTGCTATGACCAATGTCAGAGAAATGGCTGCCTGTGCTCTCTTCTAAGATTTTTATGGTTTCAGGCCTCAATTTGGGTCCTTAATCCATTTTGAGTTTACTTTTGTGTATGGTGTAAGCAAGTGGTCCAGTTTCATTCTTTTGCATGTAGCTGTCTACTTTTCCCAACACCATTTGTTGAAGAGATGGTCTTTTTTCTCATTGCATATTCCTGCCTCCTTTGTCGAAGATTAATTGACCATATTTTTTTTCATGGGTTCTTTTCTGGGCTGTCTATTCTGTTCCATTGATCTACATATGTTTTTTTGTGCCAGTATCATACTGTTTTGATTACTAGAGCTTGGTAGTATCTCCTTATATCTGGGATTGTGATACTTCCAGTTTTGTTTTTAAAGTTTTTTTTAATGTTTATTTATTTTTGAGAAAGAGACAGAGCATGAGCAGAGGAGGGACCAGAGCAAGGAAGACACAGAATCCAAAGCAGGCTCCAGGCTCTGAGCTGTCCACGCAGAGCTCGATGTGGGGCTTGAACTCACGAACCGTGAGATCATGACCTGAACTGAAGCCAGAAGCTTAACCAACTGAGCCACCAAAAAGCCCCATTTTGTTCTCCTTTTTTAAGATTGCTTTCGCTATTCTAGATCTTGTGTGTATCCATACTAGTTGTAGGATTATTTGTTCTAGTTCTGTGAAGAATGCTATTGGCATTTTAATAGGGATTGTATTAAATCTGTAGGTTTGAGTAGTATGGACATTTTAACAATATTTGTTCTTCTAATCCATCAACATGGAACATCTTACCATTTGTGTTGCCTTTAATTACTTTCATCAGTGTTTTACAGTTTTCAGAGTACAGGTCTTTCACTTCCTCAGTGTTTTCCTAGGTATTTTTTGTTATTTTGGTGCAATTATCAATGGGAATGTTTTCCTAATTTCTCTTTCTGCTGCTTCATTATTAGTATATAGAAACACAACAGATTTCTGTATATTGACCTTATAACCTGCAACCTTACTAAATTCATTTATCAGTTCTACTAGCCTTTGGTGTAGTCTATAGGGTTTCTATATATAGTATAATATCATCTGTAAATAATGAAAGTTTTACTTTTTATTTCTTTTTCTTGTCTGATTGCTCTAGCTAGGTCTTCCAGTACTATATATTTTGTATAAAAGTGGGGAAAGTGGACATCCGTGTCTTCTTCCTGATCTTAGGGGAAAAGCTCTCAGTTTTTCAACATTGAGTATGATGCTAGAGTTTTTCCTATATTGCCTTTATTATGTTAAGATATGTTCCCTCTAAATCTACTTTGTTAATGGCTTTTATCATGATGTTGTACTTTGTCAAATGCTTTTTCTGCATCTATTGAAATGATCATATGGTTTTTAACCTTTCTCTTGATATGATGTATCACACTGATTTGCAAATTTTAAACCACCCTTGTATTCCAGGAATAAATCCCACTTGATCATGGTCAATGAATTTTTTAATGTATTGTTAGATTGTTTGCTAATACAATGTTGACAATTTTTGCATCTATATTCATCAGAGACATTGGCCTGTAGTTCCTTTTTTTGTATTGTCTTTATCTGATTTTTGTATCAAGTTAGGTAATGCTGGACTCACAGAATGAATTTGGAACCTTTCTCTCCTCTTTCCTCTTCTATTTTTTGGAGTAGTTTGAGAGGAATAGGTATTAACTCTTCTTTAAATGTTTGGTAGAATCACCTGTGAAGCCATCTGGTCCTAGACTTCTGTTTTGGGGGAGATTTTTGATAACTGATTCAATTTCATTGCTGGTGATCAATCTGTTCAAATTTTCTATTTCTTCATGATTCAGTTTGGGGAGGTTATATGTTTCTAAGAATTATTGCATTTCTTCTAGTTTGTCCAATTTGTTGGCATATAATTTTTCATGATATTCTCTTATAATCCTTTCTTTTTCTATGGTGTATTTCTCCTCTTTCAGTTCTGATTTTGAGCCCTGTGTGTGTGTGTGTGTGTGAGAGAGAGAGAGAGAGACAGAGAGAGAGAGCGAGAGAGCGCGCGTCTGGCTTAAGGTTTATCAGTTTTTTGATCTTTTCAAAGAAACAGCCCCTAGTCTCATTGATCTGCTTTGTTTATTTGCTTTGTTTATTTCTGCTCTAATAATCTTTATTGTTTCTTTCCTTCCACTGGCTTTGGGTTTGGTTTGTTCTTTTTCTAGCTCCTTTAGGTGTAAGGTTAGGTTTATTTGAAAATTTTCTTGCTTCTGGAGGTAGGCCTGAACTGCTAATAAGCTTTCTCTTAGAACAGCTTTTGCTGCATCCCAAAGATTTTGGACCACTGTATATTCATTTTCATTTGTTTCCCTGTATTTGTTGATTTCCTCTTTGATTTATTGGTTGACTTATTCACTGTTTAGAAGCATGTTATTTAGCTTCCACATATTTGTATTCTTTTCAGATTTTTCCCCTGTGGTTGATTTCAACATTCATAGCATTGTGGGTGGAAAAGACACATGGTATGACTTCTCCTTCAATTAATACATTTTTTGTGGCCTAATATGTGATCTATTCTGGAGAATGTTCCATGTACATTTGGAAAGAATGTGTATTCTGCTGTTTTGGGATGGAATGATCTGAATATATCTATTACATCCATCTAGTCCAATTTGTCATTCAAAGCCACTGTTTGTTGATTTTCTGTTTGGATGATCAGTCCATTAATCTAATGCAGTGTTAAAGTCCCCTACTATTCTGTTAGTAGCAACACACAGGAATGGTTAGGTTTGAGGAAGTAGGGAAGTTGGGGCAGATGGGTACTTTTCCTTACCTTATTGCTTGAATGTTTTACATTGAAAGAGCCTTGGTTTCTTAATTAAAATAAAACTTAATTGGGATTTTTCTTAATTCAGTAAATACATACACGCATACATAAAGTTCCCTACTATTGTTGTATTACTATTGATTACTTCCTTTATGTTTGCTATTAGCTGCTTTACATATTTGGGTGCTCTCATGTTGGGTGCATAAATATTCCATAGATATCACAACTGTTATATCTTCTTGTTGGATTGGTCCCTTTATGATTATATAGCATCCTTCTTTGTCTCTTGTTACAGTCTTTGTTTTAAAGTCTATTTTGTCTGACATAAGTATTGCTACCCTGGCTTTCTTTCACTTTCATTTGCATGATAAATGCTTTTTCATCCCTTTACTTTCAATCTTCATGTGTCTTTAGGCCTGAAGTAAGTCTTTTATAGGCAACGTATAAATGTCTTGCTTTTTTATCCGTTCTGTCACGCTATGTCTTTTGACTGGAGCATTTAGTCCATTTACATTCAAAGTAATTATTGATAGGTATGAAGTTATTACCATTTTGTTACTTGCTTTATGTTATTTTTGTAGTTCTTCTCTGTTCCTTTCTTCTCTTGTTTTCTTGGTTGCTGGCTTTCTTTAGTGAAATACTTGGATTCCTTTCTCTTTGTTTTTTGCATATCTACTACAGGTTTTTGATTTGTGGTTACCATTAGGTTTGTACATAACATCTTCTGCATATAGCAATCTATATTAAGTTGATGTTCACTTAAGTTTGAACTCATTCTTTACTCCTCTCCCTCAACCATGTTTTAGGTTTATGGTGTCATACTTTACATCCTCTTATTTTGTGAATCCCTTGACTGATTTTAATATATGTACTTAATTTTACTGCTTTTGTGCTTCAGATTTTTTTACTTCTACTTATGGTCTTTCCTCTTAAAGAGTCCACTTCAACATATCTTGGAGGGCTGGATTAATAGTGACGAATTCTTTTAACTTTTGTCTGAGAAATTCTTTATCTGGCCTTCTATACTTAATGATAGCCTTGCTGGATTGAGTATTGTTGGTTGCAAGTTTTTTTCTTTCAGCACTTTTTTATGTTTTTATTTATTATTGAGATAGAAACAGAGAGTGGATGGGGGAGGGGCAGAGAGAGAGGGAGACACAGAATCCAAAGCAGGCTCCAGGCTCTGAGATGTCAGCACAGAGCCCGACGCGGGGCTCAAACCCACAAACCGTGAGATCATGACCTGAGCCGAAGTTGGCCGCTTAACCGACTGAGCCACCCAGGCGCCTCTTTCTTTCAGCAGTTTGAACATATCATGTCACTTCCTCTGGCCTGCAAAATTCCTGCTGAAAAGCTGATTGGCCTTATGGGGTTTCCCTTGTATTCAACAGTTTTTTTTTTCTCTTGCTGCTTTTAAAATTCTCTTTATTACTACTTTTTGCCATTATAATTACTGTGTGTCTTGGTGTGGACCTCCTTGGGTTGATTTTGTGGGGGCTCTCTGTGAACTCTGGATCTAGATTTTTATTTCCTTCCTTCAATTTAGGAAGTTTTCAGCTATTATTTCCTTAAATAGATTTTCTGCCCCCTTTCCTCTCTCTCCTTTCTGGGATCCCTTAATGTGAATGTTACTACACTTGATGGTGTCACCAAGTTCCCTAAGTCTATTTTCATTTTTTATTTACTCTCCCTCTTGTTCAGCTTGATTTTTTCCCATTACTCTGTCTTCCAGGTCACTGATCCATTCTTCTGCTACCTCTAGTCTACTATTTATTCTATATTTTTAATTTCATTTATTGATTTCTTCATCTCTTATTGGTTCTTTTTATGCTTCCTATCTCTGTTAATGGTCTCACTGAGGTCCTCCACTCTTTTCTCAAGTCCAGTGAGTATCTTTAAGACCATTACCTTTAAAAAAATTCTTTTTAATGTTTATTTTTGAGAGAGAGAGAGAGAGAGAGAGAGAGAGAGAGACAAAGTGAGAATGGGGGAAGGGCAGAGAGAGGCAGACACAGAATCTGAAGCAGGATCCAGGCTCTCAGTTGTCAGCACAGAACCCGATGTGGGGCTTGAACCCATGAACCATAAGATCATGACCTCAGCTGAAGTCAGACGCTTGACTGAACCACACAGGTGCCCCCCCCTACTTTTTTAAGAGAGTGTGTGAGTGGGGGAGAGGGGCAGAGGGAGAGAGAAAATCTTAAGTGGGGCTCAATACCATGACCCTGATATCATAACCCAAACCAAAATCAAGAGTCAGACACTCAAATGACTGAGCCATTTCAGGCATATTATCTCCATTTCATTTAGCTCTCTTGCTGTTATTTTGTCCTGTTCTTTCATTTAGGACATATTCCTCTGACTTCTCATTTTGTCTAACTCTGTGAATAGTTCTATGTTAGGAAAGTCAGCTAAGTCTCCTATCTTGCAAATCATGGCCATATGAAGAAGTGGCCCATAGTGCCTTACAGTGCAATATTCCCTGTTCACTAGGACCTGGCACTTTGAGAGTGTCCCTATGCATGTTGCATTGCCCTTTAGTTGTGGCTGAGCTGCTTCAATCCAATTGTCTGCAATGGCTCCCTTTGCCTGTTGTGGACAGGGTTTAGTCCTTGTATTGTTAGTGGGCTACTCTGGGACTGCCTTAGGCCTGAGTTTAGTCATATCAGGCATTTTCCAGAGATGCAGTAGCACCAAACTGCAGGGTACTTTCCCTGTGTTGTCCCCTGAGAAGCTTTTGTTGGTGGGCGGGGCCTGCAGTCAGACCAGATGTCTATTCCTAGTGCACTGCTGGGGCTACAGTCTGACAGTGTGTGTGGTTATCTGCCCCTCTCCCTGGGGCAGAAGTCACTTTGGAGTGGTGCAGTCCCTTCAGAGCTGCTTATACACTGCCAGGCTTGTGGCACTGCTTTGGGTGGGCTCTGGCCAAAGGCATATTGGAGGGGACAAATCCACAGGAGAATCCAGGGGCAGGGCTCATGCTGTTAGTAACATTTGCATGGGTCTGCTCTGGGAGGGAACTTGAAACCAAGGCCTGGCTGGAGGGGCATGTCTACAGAATGCAGGGACAGGGTACACTGTTAGCAAGCTAGATAGAGTGTGTTGTGCTGTGCTGGCTCCTATAGGTGTCCATATATGTAGGCCGGGGTGTGGGGGAAGGAAATAGCACCTGCCAGCTCCTTTGTTCCTGGCTAAGTCTCCAAACAATCCTTGCCCCTTCAGCACAGCTCTGTGATCAGTAAATAAATCTTCCCCAGGCATTTTTCGAACTGCTGCTTCTACGCTATATCTCTGAGGAGATGTTTGTTGGATCTTTAAGGTCTTTAAGGGTGGAGACTCAATTTCTTCTTGCCCTCCTAGCTCTTCCAGAGCTAAGCCCACTGAGTTTTAAAATTCCAAAGATGTTAAGTCTTCCTAACCAAATGTTATAGGGATTTGTCTTCCCCATGCATGTTCCCTGGTATGAGAGTCTGTTTCTCTCCCCTCTGTGTCCAGGGCATCCCTCCCTCCTATGGATAGTCTGAAGGGCCATTTAGCTTTCAACAGCATCTCCACCCTTCCTACCCTCTTCAGTGTGGCCTCCTTCCTACATTTAGCTGTGGAGAGTCTGGTTTACGAGTCTTCAGGTTGCTTTCTAGGTTATTCACACTGATGTGGGTGTTATCTAGTTGTGTCCATTGGACGCAATGAGCTTAGGCTCCTCCTACTCTGCCATCTTCCCACTTTTCCAGACATTTTTTTTACCAAAAATTGAGATTATTGTCTAATATGTGCACAATTCTTATATCTTGCCCTGCTCATTTCTCACTGTATCATGAACATTTAAGCAAAGATTCTGATTTGTTTAATCATTGCATAATATTCCATTTTTCAGTCTATGAAAAATTGATTTAGCCCTCACTGCTGGATGTTTAGGTTGAATCCAATTTCTCAACTTCTACAAAAAACTCTCTCATAGATTCTAAGAAAACAAAATCATTGGGTAGATAAACATTTTTAAGGTTCAGAGAAGGTTTAAAAACAATAGAAGCTAGGAATTATTTAATACCTTTCTCATTCATTCTTAAATTGTCAAGCACAGGATTAACCTAACCCTGGTCTGCCTGACAGATTTAACAAGAATTTCTCATCCTCACCTCAAAGCCTTATGTTGGAATTATCTCTTTGAAACTCTCAGGATCTTTCAGAAGTATCTAGAATCATTTTTAGAGGAAAAGGATTTCTGGGGTACTGCTAATATTCTATTTCTTGATCTGGGAGGGGGTTATATAGATGCATTCAGTCTGTAAAAATTCATTGAGCTGTATACTTATGATCTGTGTACTTCTATGTGTTATATTTCAATAAAAAGTACACTTAGAAAAAAGTTTTTAGTGCTTATTAAAGTCATTAATCATGAATTTCCTCAAGGGAGTCCTCAACAGCCATAAAAGCCTTATGGTCTTGGGAATAAAATACTGTATGTATTTGAAAACCGTTAGGTGCTTTTTAGATGTAAAGAATTATTTTCACCACCTGAGTGAAGTCATTTATGTTAACATGAATGAGACAATGCTCTCAGAGGGCAATTTAATTTTATCATCAAATTAGGTATTCTGAAATTGGTAGGCTGATATGTAGGGAAGGAAACTTTTGAAGAGGAGGGTTTTGCCCTGTCCACACTTCCCTTGGCTCCCTTGCCCAAAGAATAAGGTACATGTCATCAGGCCACTCAGACTCTAGTTTTAGAATCTAAAATTCGAAATACAAGATTACCTGAGACACACCCTTTGACAAGTTCATTAGTATCTGGGGTTAATTTCTTACCTATACAATGAGACTTGGTTCTCCCTGAGCAAGGTCAATGCATATGGTCAGGGGTGTTGTTCACTAAACAAGAATATGTGGCTCAAGTGTCCAGTAAGGCATGACATCCAATGCTCGCCAAGTTATACATCCTCACCAGGGATTGTATCTACTCAAAGGAAGAGGGACCTTTTTCTAATTTAATCAAAGATGCCAAAGGGGCTACCAGAGGTTCTGTTTCTGAGGACCCTCACCTTAATATTCTGTGATTCAGGGACATAAATCTGCTACCTCATATGTTCCACCTCCCCCGCTTTCAGGCCAGGTCCTGTGGATTGACTAGGTTGATTCACCATGAAATACAGTTTGTATTATTTAGACTCAAGGTTACAAGCAGTGTGGGTTTCCCACAACCACACATGGGTTTTACTTTAATTCTAAGACAAGCCCTGTCAGCCTTCTGCTCTAGACATGATCCCCAGACACCCCTGGGTTCTAGACTTCTGTGATGGCTGACTTTGTCACTGAAGTTATGATGCCCAATGGTTTAGTCAAACACTAGTTCAGACGTTGCTGTGGAGGTATTTTTAAGATGTAATTAATATTTATAATCTGTAGACTCTAAGTAAAGCAGATTGCCCTCTATAATGTGGGTGGACATCATCCAATCTACTGAAGGGCTTAGAATTTATGGCAAACACAGAGATTCCCTGAAGAAGACAGAATTTGGTCTCCAGACTGCAACATACAAACCCTGCCTGAGTTTGCAGCCTGCTGGCCTGCACTACAGATTTCAGACTTACTAGCCACCACAATGTCATAAGCCAATTCCTTAATAAATTTGTCTGTCTATACACACACACAGACACAGACACAGACACAGACACACACACACACACACACACACACACACACACAGTTTCTGTTCCCTGGGAAACATTGACTAGTATAGCACCTGAACACTGTGCCTTTCCAGTGGAGCAAGGCCTGCTAAACAACCCCCATGTTCTCCTGAGGGCTCTCAGTAGAAGTGGCCAGGAGCACAGTGATTCATGGCAATCCAAAAAAGCAAAAACCTACATATGCAGAAACACCATTTTAGCACTCAGTTTAGAGAACTAACAACAAATACAAGCTCAGAACAGATCAGTTTAAGAAAACTGGATATCGAAACAGAAGGGGTAAGGCTTTGCAGAGTCAGGATCTTAAGATGATTTCATGACCATTTTTAATAATTCAGAAACTGTTTTACATGCTCGACTTTCCTTGATCTTGCAGGATCTCTCAGGAATATAGTCTTAAACTCAATTCTCATTAAATTCTGGTCCTTTGAGAGAAATGGAATAAAATGTCAGAAGAAGCACGTTGTATTCTTCTACGGGAGACCATATGATTTCATAGATCCTTGGGTAGTGTGCATTTTAAATAATCCATGTCATTCAGCTGATATTAAAAGCAAAGTAAACATCTAAAAATAGTTCAGACAAGAACCTCGTCCCTTGATTTTCACGAGCAGGCCCAGAGTTTGAAATGGCATGTAAAGTCTACCGAAAAAAAAATTCTATTTAGGAATTGCAATCAATCATCTTCTTTTCTCCCCTCCCTGTCCCCCTTAATCTTTCTGGCAGATTAATCTGAAGAACTCTGCCCAACCATCTCATTTCCTGTGTGCACACACCCTGTAGACACATAGAAGCAGATCATTATCATTCCGGGAGTGATCACGGACCAAATGTTATTTTCACCTTCTCCAGCTTTGCGCCATCTCATTCTGAAGACTCTGGCTGTCAGTCTGTCCTTCACATCTTGGTGGTATTTTTAGCACCATTTCCTTTCAGGTCTGCCTTTCTCCTGTCAGAATTTCCCTGGCCAAGAGATAGTTGCCTTCTAGCTTTTTCTACCTTCAGCAATTAATGTTCAGGGGGAAAATTCTTAAGTCTTAATAGAGTAGCCTCAGTTATCTGCTATGTCTGCCAATGATGATGAAGATGAGGAGGAGGATGGAGGAGGAGAAATGGCAGTAAAGAAGCAAAGATACCTGCAAGTTTCTGGCAAGTATGATCTGAGTCTTGCTCATCTTTGAATTCTTGCCTCTTAACATCACGCCTAGTGCAGAGGATGTACTTATTCAATGTTTGGAGATTTTAAAAAAGATAAAGAAAATGAGCAAATGGAAAAGAATGAAATCTGCAGAGAGGAAGAGAAAGAGGGAGAGAGGAGAGAAGGAGGAAAGAAATATTAACTTAAACCTGGAAATATATGGAGACAGTAAATAGAACACAGTTTCTAGAGTCAGAATGACTGGTTTGAATCTGATTTCTGGCATTCACTAGCTGTGTCACCTTGGGCAAGTTTGTTAAGCTTTCTAAGCTCCAATTTCCTCACCAGCAAAACGAGGATTATTATAGATAGCACCTTCTTCATTGGGTTGTTCTGAGAACTAAGTGTAGTAATACATGTAAATAACCTTCCACAAATTTTAATTACTATTATTTCTTCATCATCACCATCAAAGTCATTATTCCCCATTGATCTTGAAACTGGGTCTCTTCTTATAGAAATATCTTGATTTGGTAACCAGTGAAAATTTAGAAATCCATTTTGCAGATGCTTATAGGTGTCACTCAAGAAGAAATTCACCCTGTCAGTTTCATATTCTGCCAGTGCTTCAGGACATGGTGGGGTACACTAAGAACTTCTGTTGCATTCTGATATCTTAATCAATTAATTTAACATTCTTCTGAATGCTCAAGGCTAAATCTAGGAATGTGAAGCAGATGCATCTTGTGTCACAGTTTTAGTCACGTTACAGTGAATTTTACTCCCTGGTTTACAGGGTTCCCTTACATCCCAGAATATTTTCAACAGCCAAACCTGAACAAGCTTGGCAGGGCCCCAGAACTCATGGGTGCTTACTCACCTGACAAGCAATCACATTTCATTTGCAACAAAGAGGAATTCCCTTTCTGATGACAAATGTACTTCAGGGACACACCTGCTAGGATGGGCAGTGTCTCATGACCACTCAGGGGAACTGACCCAACAAGCGTTCCCAAATAGCAGGTAAACATCAGTCCCAAGCTATTCATCCATCTCCTCAAGGAAATGAAGGCAGAGGGATCAGCGAGTTTCTAGGCAAGAGCAGAGATGGGAAAAAACAAAAGGAGTCATTAGGATCTATGTTTTAATCCCATGTCTATCCACCATTTTTTCCTTCCCACTTACTGACCCAAGAATAAAATATATAATCACTGGGGGTAGGGGGAAGACTGGTCCTGAATCACCATCTACTCATATGCTTGTTTTACAAAATTACTACCCGAAGGTTATAATGTTTTATAGGTTCTTGGCCCTCCTCTTCCCTCTCCTTCCCCATGGAGCAAGTCTAATCATATAACCTTTCACCCGGATCAGAATCATGGGCCTAATGATCAAGATTATTTTTTAAGTGAAAGAAAAAAATAATGATCATCTATGTTGTGGTAGACTTTATAGTCTATGTGTGTACACACCACACACACCACTATGTGTGCAGAGTTTATAGACTGCAGAAAACACATGGCTGTTAGTGTTTGATTTTAACAAACCTTGTTCCAAATCTGTGATTCCCCTAACTCCAAGAGTCTCTTTCTTTGAAATTTCAGGAATAAAGCTATGAACAACAGCAGTTCATCTCAATTGCGCATAATAATTATAATGACAGCATTTATATTTGATAAGTTAAATTCACAAGGAACTCTATCTCCATTTACAAGAGTTTTAAAAAAAAATATGCTACCCAATAAAGAACAGCATAACAAGAGAGAATTTTTCTTGAACATAGACTGGAAAGGAGCTTATAGAGGAAGTCCTGGCCTCAGGAGCTTACCAAAGGCTGAGACATGGTAAGTCAACCTGGAATCCACTGGCTGTGAGTTTCCTGAAAAATGCCCATCCTTCTTCACAATGCCGGACAAGCTCAGGTTTGGAATCACAGCTCCAGAGACTGTCTTAGTCTGTTCAGACTGCTAGTATAGAAATATCATATATTGGTAATTCACAAAAAACATTTATTCCTCAGAGTTCTAAAAACTAGAAGTCCAAGGTCAAGGATCCAGCAGATTTGGTGTCCAGTGAAGAGTTCCTGGTTTACGGACGGCTGTTTTCTTGCAGTGTCCTCACATGGTGGGAGGGGCCAGAGAACTCTCTAGGGTGTCTTATATAAGGACACTAATCCCATTCATGGGGGCTCCACTCTCATGACCTAATCACCTCCGAATACCACCACACTGGGGGTTGGGTTCCAACATGTAAATTTTGGGAGACATGAACATTCCATCTATTGTAGAGACTGAGTCCCCAGACTTGCAAGTGCTGGGTGAACTTGAGCAGTTCACTGGAATACGTTGCCTGTTCTTTCCATCTGTAAAATGGAGATGTGTACGTGTACACAAATGTAACAGCACTGTTATGGGAACAAATTATTTCACATGTGAGAGCACCTAGTAAACTAGCAAGATAACTTTTAGCTAGAGCAACTAGGGAACACATCATGACAGAGGGAGGCTCCAAACTGAGTATTAAAAAGGAGCAAGATCTCAATAGGTATGAGAAGGGGAAAAATGTGGCAGGTAATAATCATGACAGCAACAAAGACAATACAGATACAAGGGCTAAATTAGACTAATAGGGGCAGGAAAGAGTGCTGGAATCATGGGAAATAGGCCTTTGATCCTTCTGTCTGGTGGTCCACAAGAATCTTGGGATTAATATTTCACCAAGTTGTATTTTGCATAAAATTTTGATAAAAACTTAAACCACACAAAATGCTAATTTTCCATAAGACATGCATTTTCCTGCCCAATTTTACCGACAAGCAGTCTTCCTCATAACTATGCACCCTCTAATTAGTCTCTCAAGTCACTAAACCAAAGGTTCTCAAAGTGTGGTCCCCTGGCATGGTGTAGAAAGAATCACGGTCCCCCCAAAGATGTCCACATCCTAATCCCTGAGACCTGTGAATATGTTTCATGGCAAAGAGAATTAAGTTTCAGGTGAAATTAAGGCTGCTAATCAGCTCACTTTAAAACAAAGAATTATCCACATGAGCCCAATGTAATCACAAGGATCATTAAATGGGGAAGAGGGAAGCAGAAGAGTTAAAACCCAGACAGAGAGCTCGGTGTGACTCAACCAGTCATTGCTGGCTTTGAAGATGGGAGACAGCCACAGGTAAAGGAATGCAGGCAGCCTCTAGAAGCTGGAAAATTCAAGGAAACAGATTCTTCCCTAGGGCCTCTACACAACCCTGCCAACACCTTAATTTTAGTCCAATGAGACCCACTTTGGACTCTGTCCTACAGAACTATGGAACAATAAAGTTATGTTGTTATAGTGGCTATATTTCTAATAATTTGTTACAGCAGCATTAGAAAACTAATACATTTGGAAAGTTGCTAAAAAGGCAAAATTCTCTGGCCACAACTCAGACCTACTGAATCAGAAAATTGGAGGGTGGGGCCCAGAAATCTGCCTTTAAACACACTATTGGGGTAATTCTGATGCACACTAAACTTTGAGAGCCACTCACTAGACTTAGCAAGCACATTCACACAGAGATCCCCAAGAAACGTCGTCAACACTGACAACTAATGACTTGATTAATCATGATAAAATCTACTAGTGCCATGTCCTGCCTTGACAAGCATAGAATAGGAAACCCAATCAAATCATTGGTGATTTAGATTCCTTCCGGGCCCAGGGTCCTCACTTGGAATAGCAGTGATGAATGTGCCCTAGTCCAAAACCTATCCTGGAAGCTCCTTTTAAAATTCATTTCTGATTCCAACTAGACTTTTAGCAAGGGTGAAGTCATTTGCCTCTTTCTCACTAAATGAGTACTATGAGGGAAATGTGGGTGGGTGAGCATCCAAGTAAACTGAGGATTTATGAGGGCTTGTTCCAGGAAGGAGAGGCAGACTTGAAAAACTCATAGATATAGAGGGGTGGGAGTTCTTACTGTCCATGAAGCTGGTCCCTCCATTTTGAGTATAGGCCCTGCTCACCATCACCCCCCCCCACAACAGCACTGCCAGTATCTCCAATGACAAGGACCTCACTACGTCCCATGGAAAACTACTCCATTCAGAGAGGGCTCTAATTTGTGAGATCTGAATTCCTTTCATCTGCCAGCTGATTTTCTTTGGACTTCATGATTGATTTCATATTGGCCTACACTGAATTATTTGAAGTCTCCAATGCACACTCATATGCAAGAATGAAGTACGGCTAGGTTGTAACCGCCACTGCATACATTGACTTGTTTTCTCAGCACTATTAGCCTCTACTGACCTCAAAGGGAGGCATGTGTGTAAGCTAGGCAGGAGGTAGACATGGACCCGGTTAAAGGCAAAGTGCTTTAAAAGCCTTTGATGAAAGGCATTAAGGCTTGAAAGGGTTGTTTCTGAAATACTACACCTCCCTTTTAAGAACTCTTAAGATCTGGAGGGTGATACTCTCTCACCCCAGAAGAATTTGAGCATGAATGTTCTTAGAGCCTCCAATTAAGAGTCCAATTCCATCTCCCCAGATGCTCATTTCCCCCAAAATTACCTAGTTGATTTTTTTAAAAGAACAAACAAAACCAGGCTGAACAATATCTCAGTTAAATAACCACTAGATGAGTGGTGACAAATTAAGATATAAAACCCCAATAGCTCGACTTCATACATATAGCTATAAATGAAAAGAAAATCCCAAACCATTCTTGCATTACTTATTAATTAATCCAACTGTTAAGTGCATCTATTGTCTGCCAGTCACTAAAATAGATACTAGAACATGATGATGAACTAGACAGACATATTGCCTGCCCTCTTAAGGCTTGGAGACTCTATTTAAACATCAACTCATCTGTATTCATTTGGTCCTGGGGCATTAATATTCAGATATTTCTATCATTTATAAAGTAATTTAGGAAAATTTGCCTATTATATTGGAATGCACCTAGATTCTTGAATCAGATGGCTAAATGATGTTATATATTATTTTTTAATGTTTATTTTATTTTTGAGAGAGAGAGACAGACAGATCATGAATGGGGGAGGGGCAGAGAGAGAGGGGGACACAGAATCTGAAGCAGGCTCCTGGCTCTGAGCTGTCAGCACACAGCCCGACATGGGGCTCAAACCCACGAACCATGAGATCACGACCTGAGCTGAAGTCGGATGCTTAACTGATTGAGCCACCCAGGTGCCCCTAGTTCGTATATTATTTTTAGGGAAGGGAGTTAAAAGTCCAAGACAAAACAGTCCTTGGATTTTCTGGATGGTGCATGTTAAATACATAAGAGAATCATGAGATTCTTATCCATTGTTATATTGGTGTCTTTATGGAAATGACGGTTGTCCAAGAGGGGATTATATTAATATGATGCTTTTCTTCATTCTTACTCTATGTCTTAATGTTGATTCCATTTGCAGAGAGTTCAAACTTGGTGGCCAGTGTCACTGGATATCAGCAGTAATTGTGAGCCCACAGTCTTCCCTGTGATCTCTGCCAACCTCTGGGGGTTAGCTCCCCTCATTTCATTTTTAGCAAAAAGGTATGAACTACCAATGGCTGTCACAGCACCATCTCTTACCACTACCTCAAATGCTAGCATCATCTGTGGATTCTCCTATATACCCAATCCTGGAAGATCAGAAGATACTTAAGACATGTGCAAATTCTTCTATAAAAACAAAAGAGCTGCTCTTCTGGATCAGGATAATAGCTGTAACAGAGATCCCAAGAAGCACCTTATGGAAGAATACAGTTGTGCTCTTTAATGTGAACTCAAAAAGTCAGACTGGAACTTAAAAAAAAAAAAAAAAAACCCTGTTCCCTCCACAGCCAACTCTATCAACCACAAACATGTAACCACTGTAAATCTGTATTTACAGAGCTTCCCTCGATTCTTGAGTAGTGAGAAACAAAAGTACATTTACCCCATATGAAGTAGGACTTTTTTATATTAAGTTTGCCTTTCAAAGAATACTTCTTTAGAAATTCAGAACTTTTGAACTCTCAGTCTTTACTTTTATAGGCCGAAAAATACTGGCCTCTTCACCTGTTTTCATAAACACAGACCCTGACTCTTCCTGCCCCCTTCCATCTCTTTACCTCCCACCTTCATGCTTCAATTTTATTTATCTCCCCATAGCCTTCTTTTCTGGCAGCATCTTTTCTTTTTTTCGTGGCACAGTGCTTGTGCTCAAACCCAGCACAGTTGGTCAGGGGGTGAACCCATCTTTCTCTCCCTTAATGGTAAGACAATGCTGTTCAGTTTCCAATACACCTAAATGATGACCAGAATTTGTTGGGTTTTTTGCAACCAATGTCTTCATTGACTCCTGTGCCCTTTTCTAGATTGTATCTGGTAACCTAGAAAGGATTAATTCATCTGAATACTTTATTCTCCCACATATTCAAGACCTTTATCTATCTTGAACAAGAAAATGGAAAAATGTTATGATTCTCATCAGGTTACTTCTTGAGATGGCATCTAGGCCATAAGAAACTGTGGCTGAAATTCTCACTAAAGCAAGCTTCCCTGTCATGGGGGCACTCAACAGTCCTGTGGGAAAGCCCAAATGTAGAGAGACCACATGGAGAGGAACCTAACAGTCTCGCCTTGCCAGTCATGTGAGTGAACCACCTTAGAAGCAGATCCTCCATCCTCTATCAAGCCTTCAGATGATTCCAGCCCCCCAGGTTTTGGGTCTTCCAACTGAGACTTCAGACATCATGGAGCAGAGACAAGCCACCCTTGCTGTGCCCTCTGTGAATTCCTGGCCCACAGTAACTAGAAGATAAAAGACACTGGCATTTTGGAGTAATTTGCTACACCAATTGGTAACTATCACAGTATATATGTATGCAAAGATAACTTTTCTTAGAAAAGCAAAAAAAAATTACAAAATTCAAGGTAGTGGTTACCTCTGCATAGGAGGCAACAAAGCAGGGTAGGATAAGAAGATACAAATAATAAATAAGTAATCAGTATAGATCTACATCTTGGTTAGATGGTAATGTTCTTTAACAGGTAAATAGATGAATAGACAGAATCCTGCATGGTCCAATGATGATAGTGTTTCATGAGCAAAGAATTGTATTTAATCCATTTTAAACAGATGTCTAATGATAAGGAAAGAAGAAAAGGGAAGGAGAAAGAAGGGGAAAAGGAAGAGACGAGGGAGGGATGGAAGGAAGGAAAGAAAAGTGGAGAGGAAGAAGGAAGAGAGAGAGGAAAGATGGAAGGAAGGAGCGAAGTTATTAGGTTACTACTTGGTGACATTTGAACATATTTCCATCCGTCAGCCAGCACAGCTACTCCTGGGTAGAAGGAGCTTCTCCATAGAGACATTCTAGCACTAGGACACAGGTACAATATTCATGTAAACATTTTGGAGGAGCAAAAAAATAGAAATATACCAAATATCCAGCAACTGTAAAATGAATAAATACATGGTGGTTATTCAGACAGTAGAACATTATACAGTGATGAATACTAATGACCGACATCATGGATGAATCTCCACTCAACACCATAGATAAATATCTAGAGGTGTGCAGTCCAACAGAACTTTCTGCAATGATATAAATGTCCTAGAGCATGATGCTGAGCAGAAGACAAGAAATGACTCCATTTCTATGAAGCTAAAGGCAGACAAAACTAAATCAGTATACTGATTGCAGATGGTAGTAAAACTATAGTGAAAAGCGAGAAAATATGCAGAATTTACACTGGTGGCTAGAGGAAACAGGTGGGATTCAGCAGAAGCAGAGAGATTCGAGAGTCTGGAAATATTCTAAAGTGGAGGGGGAGGTCCATAGGTATTCATATTTTTATTCTTAAACTATACACTGATGTACACACTTTCATATGTACTGTAAATTTAAAAAAAATAAAAGATGTAATCACAAACCAACAAAAGAGGGAATCGCCATCCCACGAATGGACTTAAGCAGAATTTCCTTCTAGTACAGTGTTACTCTTTCTTTCTCCAATGTCTCTGGAGTCAAATCTGCAAGAAACCTCACCATCCCAGGTTTCATCTTGCCCTCCTCTGAAGATAAAACAAACAAACAAAAACACATGCAGCACCAATCATGTCTTCCCACTAACAGATCTCCAACTCAGCTTTGTGGACTGTCAGTTTATTTAATGCCACATGGTGCAGTGGACATGGAACTGGATTCTCAGAGACCAAGATTGGGGACTGCTGAATCACTCCCAGTTTCAATGACTTTGGGCAAATCATTTCACCTCTCTGCTCAGCCCCCTCAGAAGAGTCCCTGGGTTTAACCAGCATGGCTCCTTTTTTAAATGCTCTTTTGTTGGACTTCTTGGTTTAGTTTCTTTTGCAGAAAAGATTATACCACTTAAAAAAAAGTTCAAAAGCCTCTAGACCAAATGATCACTAAGAATTCTTGCTGGAACATTTTAGAATTCTGTGTTTTGTGAAAGCCACATTGGGTCTGGCACACTGTTAGATAGGTAGATGAAAAGGGACTAAAACTAGATCACAAACCTGGCATCTTACAGAAAAAGCCTAAATGTGTATTGCCTAGAATGATGGATTATTCCAGAAGTTCTCTCAGACTTTTCTTCCTTGCTCCTGCTTCAGAATTCACCTCTTATCCTACTACCCTTACTCCTTACTCCTAGGTATCTGACAGCAAATCTGGATAACTAGTTCAATCACTATTGAAGAGAAATAATGTGAGAGGGAGTGTAGATCAGGGGCATTTTCTGCATGGGAATTTTCATAGAAGTGCCTGGTGGTCCACAGCTCTCTCCTCTGACCCTGTCCATCCTCTAATGTCTACACTGCTCAGGGGTGGGCTGTGCAGGCCCCTCAGCTATTTTATCTTCAGGTGTTTTTCTTCCATCCATTCCTGGGTTTCTTCTACACTCTGCTAGGTATCAAGTGTTCCAGATCAGACATTATCATTTAAATCCCTATTTTCTGGGCATGATGAATTTCAGGTACCAGGTAGAGATGTCTGCATGGCACAATCTTCTGTATACAAAGTCATCCCTGCTGGGGATCACTTGGTCCATAATAGCCACCACTGCCTGACAGGACAGCATGGAAGATTTATCCTCTGGCCAGGATCTCAACATTATGTCTCGATAAAAGATTAGCCATTGGAGCGTCACCCTACTTTGGGCCATACTCTCTACTTTAACTCATTCTAATTTCCAAATAGTATGTGCCAATTGTTGTTCTAAAAAATAAGAGAAGAAAAAATAGTAATTTTTAGGATATATGAGCTTGTTATATAGATTTATTGATATAGCTTATAGTTCTTCAGACTGGTCAGATTAATGAGAAATTGAAGATTCAAGATCACAACGATTTCTGCAAGATGCAATTCTGAAATGAAATCATGATGCATCCTCTGGAGAAACAAAGACTGTTCCTTTTTCTTCTCTTCCCCCCTGTACTTCACTCAAGGGGAGTGGAGCTGAACTCCCAGGAGAATCACACAGCCACGCTGTGTCAATTTCTAGACACTCACATTGAGTTTGAAACGAAAAGATTTTAAGTGTTGCCAGTAAAGATAAGTAATTTTCTCCTTGGGAGAAAAAAAAAATCAGCATAGGAAGAAATAAACCGTTCCTGCCTCAGCCATCCCAGAAATCAGCAGTTTCCTCAAATCACAAAAATAAGTTTGCTGTCTGCTCCTATTGCAAAAAAGCATCTTCATTTGTTTATAGGATCACTACTAAACATACTGGCTTCCTCCACCCATGGTCTGGAAAATCATTCTCCAGGATTTTTATAAACAAGTTGAGTGGAGGAAGCTCAAAGCAATCCTCTCTCTAAAGGAAATTACACCCATCCCCCAAACTCCAGCAAGCATGAACTCAGTACCCAAAGAATTCAAGCTAATCCACCCCATTTTCAGTGGCCCACTGAGAATGAATATGCATGGTCCACATGCATATCCTCCAATCCAAAGGAAATGGGCACCGTTTCAGTAAGTGGGACTATACAAAGTAGAATCCCTCCCATTTATCATATTACCATTTTGTTTTAAAAAAAAAGGAAACAAGTAATATTTGATGGTTCTCATTTTTTGAGAAATTTAACCCATTCTCCTTTGTCCAACATTCCGTACTATACCAACAACCCATGGATGTCCATCCCAACCTCATCTCTCACTGCTTCCTGAGCCTCTGCCAGAACCAAGCTATTTTAATTTCTATCCCCTATGCCCCCCTTACCTTACACAGTTCCTACTTGGGATGCATCCCCTACCTCTGAAATTCTTTCCAACATTCAAAGCCCAGCCAAATGCTCACCTCCTCTTTAAAACCTTCCTAAACATTCCAGCCCTAAATCTCTCTACTTCCTATGAATGTTAGATCTTCTGGCTTATACTCTTCTTAACTTGCCATTTTTATACACTAATTTTCTGGTGAGATTTTTGGTTTATTTGGTTTGAAATTTAAAATAACATCTACCTATCCAAGTTCCCTTGCTAGACTGAAAGTTTCAATGGCCAAGGGGGTTGCAAGAAAGATATCTTAAACTTTTGTGGATAACCTATAGCATCTACCACTTATCTTTACACAAAGTAGCTGACTCAATAAAGTCAGCTTTCTTATTTTGAGCTTTCTTGAGCTTTCTTATTGTTTCTTATTTTGAGAAATAAAAATTCCAGACAAAGAAACCCAAAATATGCTGTCGAAGGTAGGAACAGATTCCTCTTTAGTAAAACAATTGATCTATATATTCACAATAGTCCATAGACTGAGCCAAATCCCTAGAATTAGGTCTACATCAATTTCATAGACATTACCAGACTGCCAGTTAAACTCTCACATTTAGGGATAATGGGATAGAGACCCAAAAATCCCCCAAGGTGTCCCTAGGTTTGCCATTCCAACTATATCATGCTTGATCCTGAGGACCCTGGGAAATCCTTGAATTTGGGATTACTCAGAATCATTTTGTCCATGTCAATCCAAAGGGGGTAATAGGAAGCAGAACCATCACTCCCATCTCCCAGTACCCTCAGAACCCAAAACCTGACCAGTCCTGACTTGTAGCTGTTCAAGCAAGATTATCCAGTTTCAGGCATTTACCTCATTGAATGACTTCCATATTTGTTGTTGCCAAATGAATACATGAATAATCTTTATCTACTTAATAGGTCGATAATCACTAAGTGGTCCCTATGATTGTTACTTGATTTTGTCTTTGCTGTTTTAATAAGAAGTAGGGCTTATCTAAAGAATTTCTTTGGACTCTGAGTCCTCAGGACTCAAGTTCTCCAACATCCAGTAAAGATATATACATATATACCATATAAATAAATATCAATGTATCAATACATATTAACGATAGAAAGTGACCATCTCCTTTCTTCATTTTTCCTGTCCTCATTTTTCATGTCAAAATACTTTTCTTCTTAATAAATTATTAGTTTAGGAGATAGTTGCTGTTAACTATTTTTAGTGGCATTACTTGACAAAGTAAGAAGTCTGGCTATCCTGTTTCCTCAAAATTATTAAAAAATTGTATCCACCTATAAAAATCAAAGCTTGGGAGCCACTGGCTGGAGAAGGTAGACCTAATTTTAGTACTAACATGATATCTCTGCCTTTTACTCTCATTTGGACCTTTCTTTAAACTATTATTGATGGAGGCACCCATTGGGTACCTGCCATTATACCAGGGGCTGGGATTACAGATACAGTATACAGATGTCATTAGCAGTTTGCCTAAGGTCTAAGGAAGAGGCAAGCAGACAGTTATCCTATAAAAAAAAAAAAGTCATTGTTTCCATGTTCCAACCATGGTGGTTCTAGAAAAGGAGCATCTGGTCCTCCAGGACTCAACCTCTCATCCTTTTGAAGAGCTCTGTCTATATTAAGGCATTTGTCCATTTTTTTCCCTAGAAACCTAAAAATTAGAAGTGGCCTGGGCCTCTCTCCGAGATGCTCTCCTTTGATGCTCAGTCAATAAGTCCCAGGCTCACTTTGACCTTTAAGTTGTATCCTTCAGCTTCAGTTAACATTCAACAAAACAAAACACACCCTCCTGTGTGTTCCATGGTTCCTCAGCATATGTTAATTTTAACTGTACTTTGTTACTCTTGAAATATTTCTCTTATTATAAGATATCACCTTTCCCAAAGGAGATTCCAATCAAGACCCAGAAGAAAACAATTAAGGTGTTATTCAAACAAGAAATACATGGCAGATAAGAATAATAAATTAGGGTAATCAAAAGGATCATAAAATTTAATGAGGACAAAAGGGAAAAATGATAAAAGGTTTTCTTGTCTACAGAGAAGGTAAGAAGTTCCTCTACTCCAACTTTCAACTTTCACACTCCATATCCTGTGGCTACAGAGATTTTTTTGGTAACACGTCACTTGGATACCATATAGCAAGTGAGGAGGGATAGGCGCAATGACATGTTGGGAAGCTGGCTCTCTGAAGAAGAAACAAAATCTGATTTGCAGCAGTTACCAGTTTCCAATGGGGACAAATACTCCTGCTATGGCCAATTTCAAGCTGCTAACAATTTAGCAACCAGATCAGAAAAGTCCTAAATATTTAACTGCTAGTTTTCATGAGCCCATGTGAATAGCTTCTACATACCACCAGATGAGTGGTATTTGAGAAGTGACTGCTCTGATCCTCGGTCCTCATCAGTTGGTAAAAAAACAAGGCCTTTTAGTGGGGCTAGGTAACTCCCTGAGTTAGATGAGAACAAGCGAGCACATCAGCAGGGTACATTTAGTCACAGTCACTACACACCTGAAGATGAGAACCAATGGCCTGGGAATCAAAGCCAAAGAAAAGTTGATAGTTCAAGGAGGAAATGCCCATTCTCAGCCTGGCACTGTCCAGACACTGGTGGGCAGGGAGGGACTGATTACAGGCAAGCTGAGGGCACAAAGGGCCAGAGAGGAGAGCTGGGGAGAGAGAGGGGGAACCTGGGGGCAAGAGATGAGATGAAGATGACATACAGAGGTTCCACCCCAAAGCAGCCAAGTATAAAATAGGCTCATTTCACAACTTCAACTGATACGTGTTTGTTGAATTGAGTTTCCTGAAAAGTTTCATTTGGCTTCCAAGGGAAACAACCATGAAGATATGGTTTTCTGTCTTGTGGTCTGTCCCCCACAGGAATGTGATTGCGGGAATGTGAACTCAAGCTGATAGCTCCTTTCTACACATATGGAACAGCTTTAGGATGGGAAAAAGATTTTTTAAAAGACTGAAAAAAAAATCCCTGAAGAGCAACTTGGCTTTTGGTTAATGGGTCTGATGAACAATTTGGGGGAAATGAGAACTGTGGCAAAATGGAGTTTTTGAAATTCTAAGTTGCTCCTTAGAACAGGACTTTAAGTAGCCCAACTGTGGGTCTCCTGGGCCTAAGGCTATTAATTTGATTACTTTTAATATAAAATTTAAAAAAAAAACATTGCTGGAAGTCACTTCTGAAGTAAGGCAGGTTTGCAAGGCAGGGGCCTCCCACTGTCAGATGGCAACCGAAGTCTACCCCACTCAAATTTTGCTTGAGCACCGACCCCCCAAGGCACCTGGCTGACTGAAATCAGGAGTGACTTGTCTTCTTATGCTAAAAATATGCAAATTGTACCTTATGAAAAAACTTATTATAGGAGTTTCTTCTTTTGTGATTATAGGAGCAAATATTACATTTCCTGAGAAACCTGTTTTACTTCCCCTCAAGAAAACAGGCTATTGAACCCTGCTCACAAAGAACTAACCTTTGCTTTTGCTATGCTAAAAATAATGCCTTGTATTTGAATGCAAAAGATACCTTCCTTCCCCATGTGATAAGCATCTAGTCACCTACATCAATCACTATTGATAGAGATTATGCATGAGTCTTCTACCAATCTATGTTCTGGGAAATTTTTACATACCAAAGAATTTGTCATCAGGAATCTTTGTCTAAGGCAATTGCCACTTCTGTTTTGTACCCCATACATTTTTTCAATAAATAAAGCTGACTCTCCGGTCAGTGCAGATATGCCTGCCTGAAGTGCAGAGATGCCTGCTTGCAGTGCAGAGGTGCCTGACTGGAGAGCAGAGATGCCTGCCTGAAGAGCAGAGATGCCTTCATGCAGAGCAGAGATGCCTGCCTGGTGATCAGAAAGAAGCCGAGGCTCTCTCACTCCCTTTCACTAATACCATCCATCCTTCAGGGAGCCCCGGACCTGCTGGAGCTGGACTCTGGCAAAACATTTTCATTTCAGTGGGATGAATGGATAAATAAATGATAAATAGACAGAGGTGACTATCAAACACTTGGCTTCCCTCCTTTCAGCTCCTACTGGCACCTTCCTCACTTTTGTTCGAGGGAGTCAACATCCTCCCATCTGGAGCATTGAGAACTACTGAGATTCTAATCAGAGGCAGATTCAGGCCCATACTGTGGCCAAGTCTGGTGCAATTTTCACCAGTATCTCTAAGAACCTGTTTGCAAGTCATCTCACTAAAGGTGGTGATTCATGCATTCAAGGTTCAGAGACAGAGAAAGAGACACAGAGAGAGACACAGAGATGAGATATATATTTATGTAAAATGTTTATATTAAGGAATTAGTTCACACAATTTGGGGGCCAGCAAGTCTGAAATTTCTAAGGCAGGCCAGCAAGCGAGAAACTCAACAGGAGTTAACTCCACAACCCTGAGGCAGGATTTTTCTTCTTTCCTGGAAACCCCAAGTTTTGCTCTTAAGCCATTCAGCTAATTAGACGTGGCCCACCCACATCATCAAGAGTAATCTCCTTTAAAGTAAACTGACTGTAGGTGTCAATCTCTTCCCCACAATATCTTTACAGCAACATCTAGACCAGTGTTTGGCCAAACAACTGGTCACCATAGTCAACCTGACACAAAATTTACTATCACAGGGGGGATCCTAGCTCACCCTCTTTGGCCCCAGGCTGGAATTTTTTCTCCACTGCTCCTCTAGTACTCTTGGGTCTCATTGCCACCATCTGTGGTTGTGTTAATGTGGCCCACATCAGGTCTGCTCTCTGACTCCTAAATGCCTTCTACTACCTTCTGGTCCTCTTCTCTCTGATATGTTCTGTTGGGAAAGATGACTTTACCATCTTTTGAGGCTCAGTCTCTCAAATTTTTTGTTCTAATATCTGGGTCCAAAGGGGGCAAATACCATTACCCAGAGTCCCTCATCAGCCCCCTGTAAGGACCCATGAGCATACTCCACTTCCTCCTTCAAAGGATAGTGTGCATTATAGATCAATGTGGGCTCTGGTCTGTGTCAACCTTGCTCTAAGACCCACATGGGTCTGCCATCCTTTGGAAGCTTGCCAGTCACTAAGGAAGAGGGAACATGGAAAACTATGCCGTGGTTCTTAAAGCTGCCATCTGAAAATGACACTCATCCCTTCCATTCACATTTCATTGGCCAAACCATGTCACATGGCCGTATGAACCAGAGGGGAGCAGAGGAAGTACAACCCCACTATGTGCCTAGAAAGAGATCAGCTAGTGAATGTTTGGTGACCAATACTAACCATTACCCCAAGTTCTCTCAGCTCACCTGCAGAGCTAATGGACACACCTCAAGTGGGCTGTCAAATCTTTTTGAGATCAGATCATCAGCCCCTCTTCCTTACTTCCCCAGGTGCTTGTGACTCTCCATCCAGTGCACTCACAACATTCCTTTTCCATCCTCTTCTGTGTCTCAGCCTTTCCTATACTGCCCACATGCAGAAACAATCTTCTTTCCAAAGTCAGTGCTAGAAATGTATCATGGAAACACACTTTGCACAACATTAATAGACAGCGTCTATTAAAGAGGAAGAGGATTATTTCCCCAAGATTTTCTGATCCAAAATCTTGACTCACTCATTGCAAACCACCCAAGACCAGTGGCTGCCTGGTACTTAAACTGTCCACTCTAAGAAAATACAGTTAATGATGAGAAAGAATTCTTATGATAAAATATAATATGTAATTAAAAGTATGTTCTATAATATAGAATAGTCTCAATTTTGTGAAACAAAATATTCACATATGCAACTTTTAATGGGTCAAAAAAAGACTTCAAAATGCTAGAGGATTTTTTTCTGGAAAGTGGAAGGAGAATTGATTGATATGTTCTTAGGTTTTTAAGAGAAGAATGTATGTATATTCTTTTAACTAGAAAAACTATTTTTTAAGGTTTTAAAATCCATATGGATGCGAGTTTTTCATCCTCTCATTGCCTTGTAATCAGTCTTCTAAGCAAAAATCTTCCCTTACATCTCCTTAAACTCTTTTTTACAGTAATATAAATCTGTTGCACCCTGTTTGGTTAACAACAACAACAAAAAAAGCAGGGAAGGGGTTTAGGAGGTATGATGTCTCCTTAGATTATTGTAACATGGCGGAAAAGTAACCTGGAAAACTACTTCAACTCTTCCCGTGGCTGCAGAGAATCCACTTATTGGAAGTCTTGGGGCCCCCTCCTCCCTGCTGGACTTACCTACCTGAACAGAGAGGGAACCTGGAAACAGGGTATGGCCAAGGATGGGCAGATGCAGCAGATTCGGCACTCTCTGCCCGAAGAGAAGGCACGCCAAGTTAAGCCAGGGCTTCCCTGGGCATCGTTCTGGATTTATCCCCTTATCTGCAAGTCCTCGGGCTGGGCAGAGTATGTGTGGCTAGCGAAACTATGCAGGGGGGCAGACTTGTGTTGGCTTTAAAATATGGATGCACCACATATGCTTAAAAGGTGGTGCGTGGCCCCCATCAAAGGTTGACCAGAGTCATGAGGCACCAGGGACAACAGCACATTTGAGCAGTTATTATAAGCTCTGGAATATTTTTTGTTTTCTAAATTTATCTAGGATCATAAGCCCTCTGGTCTTACCTACTTCCCATGGTCACAAAGAGGGGGCACAGGGAAAGACAGCTGGAAAAATAAAAAAAGAGGATGCACTGGGTTACAATGAATAGTAATAAAAGCAAACATGTATTGAGCACTTACTATGTGCTAAACTCTTTCTACATAGTATCTCAATTCTCCAGAAACCTCACACAGCAGAGATTAGGATAACACGCATTTTGTGGCTAAGGAAACCAAAGTTCTGAAAGCTCAAGTGCAAGAGTGGAGCACACCGGTTCAGACCATGGACTTAGGAGCCAGACTATAAGGTTTGAATCCTGGTTCTGCCATTTACTAAGGTGTCTGAACTTGGCATGTTACAGAACCTCCACGTGCCTCAATTTCCTCACTGGCAAAATGAGGACCATACGTGTACCTTCCTCACCAGGTGATGGTAAGGACTAAAAGTTACTCTATGCAGGAGGCACACAGAACTCCCTTCAGATGTAACTTGAACTGAACTTCTGCAGGACATATTGTAGTGAATACAAAGATAAAGAGAGAATTCTGAAAGCAGCTAGGGATAAACCTACAAGGGTGGACATGTAAGGGTAGTAGCAGACCTATCTACTGAAACTTGGCAGGCCAGAAAGGAGTGGCAGGAAATTTTCAATGAAAGGAGTGGCAGGAAATTTTCAATGTGCTGAATAGGAAAAATATGCAGCCAAGAATCCTTTATTATGCAAAAAGCTTAGAAACAGTACATAGCCCTTTACAAATGCTGTAAAGCATTAGGTCTCATTAAGTCATTGCCCAAGGCCACAAGGTCAGGAAGGGGCAGTGCCAAGAACTGAAGGTCAACAGTGTCACACCAAAGCCCCCACACCTAAAATCAACTTGACCCTGACAACACGACCTATCTAGCTGGCCCTTGTGATGCCCCCAAAGGCATTCTATTTGGAATCTAAAGGTATCCTCTGGGCAGTCATTTAAGCAAACATGATAGTGCAACAACAACCTTGCCTCTCTATGGCATTCTAAAACAAATAGATACTGAAGTTTTAAGTCACTGGTTGGTCACCAACATACGGCAAAAGCTGAGGACTGTCCTTGAAGGGAAGGAAAGCAGCACAGAGACTCTCTGTGCTCACTCCCCCTTGGGCCAAACACCTCACACGGGAGCTGATTCCCCACCCTGGGCCTCTGTCCACTGGGTGTGGCTGGAGTGTCCAGCTATGGGCACACCTCAGTGGGAGCAGCCTGGCCACCTCCCAGCCCTGTCTGCTGCCTTTCAGGCTGCCCCAAGCAACGACAAGCATGTTAAATCTGCAGCACCCCTGGGTTTTTAGGCCTTGCCTTGGATTTTGATGTAGGTCCAAATTGGAAGCTTAGTTTAAGGGAGAAAAAAGGCAACCCTTCCAGCTGACACCAAAGTTGAATAAAGGAAGTGTAGGGAGGAGGAGCACTAGTCCAGACAAGAACTTCCTTCC
Source organism: Cryptoprocta ferox (assembly GCA_028646485.1). Lineage (NCBI taxonomy): Eukaryota > Metazoa > Chordata > Mammalia > Carnivora > Eupleridae > Cryptoprocta > Cryptoprocta ferox. Next base: position 115,969,871 of record CM053572.1, read on the forward strand.
CTTTGCTTAGCTTGTGCTAAACTCACAGGCCTAATTACCACAATTTACATTCCCTGCACCTTAACAACCTCAGTGCTGCCTCAAGTGGCAGATGGAACAAAAGAGTCTCCTCTGTGAGATGCAATAATGCCCCAGGGAATAGCAGAATTTTTGAGAATGAATCCCTGCTCCATCAGCTGCTAGCTGTATGCCCAAGGGCAAACCATTTTGGTGTCTTCACTTGTGAAATGGGGATGATCATCTCCATTCATCACATAGCTGGGAGTAACTGAAGGAATGGTGTACATGAAAGGGCTCTCTGAATTTTCTGCAGTCTAGTCGCTACAGAAGTAAGGCCATATTAATCATGTTTTTTTGTTTTGTTTTGTTTTTTTTACTCTCTATATTTTATAATGCTTTGACATCCTGAGGACCTGGCTGGCTGGGGAGAGACTGCCCCTAGGGACAGAAACAACTTGCCTGTGATGGTTTTTACCTGCAAACCAACCAATCCAGAGCCAGTGTCCCAAACCACCACCACTGTCTAACTCACACACACCAAGCCAAGTTTTCCTCTGCCCTAAAATCACCCCACGGCCAGGTATTAGACATCTAGAGACCAACCCCTATAGCCCAGAGCTTGCCAAAATTATTCAAACTACCAACCCTAACAGTCCCTGTAAATTTCCCAGGGTAAATCTGATCATTAAAGGATGCTTATGTTATATATGTTGAGTCCTTAATACTCTCAAGATCAAAGATACTGCTGGGCACCAGTAGCTATTTCCCCAAAGAGATGGCACAAACCGGAAAGCCAACAGAGCTACAGACGTGTGAAACCTCATGCCAGAGATGCTCATAAAGGTATAGAGGCTCTGCTCTTTGCCTCCAAAAGACATGGAGGGGCGCCTGGGTGGCTCAGTCGGTTGAGCATCCGACTTCGGCTCAGGTCATGATCTCATGGTTCATGGGTTTGAGCCCCGCGTCGGGCTCTGTGCTGACAGCTAGCTCAGAACCTGGAGCCTGCTTCATATTCTGTGTCTCCCTCTCTCTCTGCCTTCCCCTGCTCACGCTGTCTCTCTCTCCCTCAAAAATAAATTAAAAAAAAACATTAAAAAAAAAGACATGGAAACTGTTAGAGCAAATGACATTCAACTTGCCAAATACATGTGTTTATTATATACATTATATACAGTAGTACATGAAAAATACCATGTGAATGTTACGTACTACCAAAAGTCAGAGTAGGAAGAAAGCATCAATAACATAAATAAAAGTAAACAGTGAGTCAAACATAACAGCTTAAAGAAAATGAGAATGTTCTAGGTCCAACTTCAACTCTGAGGTTGATTTCCATGGTGTTCTTACACACAAGGGAAAACACTCCACTTGGCAATTCTTGGCATTCAGTCCCCTTTGCCTCTCTGACTGCTACTGCTTCCTTCTTGAAAACACTCTCTGGCCTGAGCCTGGCCCCCCAGTTGTGGTTGTTTCTTTAATGGGCCATGATGCCACCCATACTTCAGTGAGGCTTTGAGCACATCTTCATTCCACCATCCATCCACTTCAATGCATCACCTAAAAACTGCCTAATATCCAGCTGATGCATTCTTTTTTTAATGTTTATTTACTTATTTTGAGAGAAAGAAAGAGAGCAGGGGAGGGGCAGAGAGAGAGAGAAGAGAGAGAATCCCAATCAGGCTCTGCCCGATGTGGGGCTAGAGCCCAATGCAGGGCTTGAACTCACGAACCACAAGATCATGACCTGAGCTGAAACTAAGAGTCAGACACTTAACCGACTGAGCCACCCGGGTGCCCCCAGCTGATGCATTCTTGAGGAAACATGTTTCTGAGAACACGGTACCAAGGCTAGAGGCTGGGCCATGTGATCGTGCCTTGTCATTGGTCATCAGTACATGTTCACAGAGGCAACTAAGGAAACTGGTCCAGAAATCAGCGCTGCCAACCAGAATTGGGCCAAGCAAGCAGTGCTCTGGGCTGGCTTTCCCTCTGGACTGCAGGTGGAATTTTGACTGGCTTTTCCTTGAGAACTGTAAAGTTATCTAAAGAATTCCCCATTTCCATTAGATGCTAAAAATATGTTTCCAATTTTGTTTATTTACTTACATGTGTTCAGTCCTTATTTATTTGTCCTTTACAAGGCTCATGACAGGAAAGTCTGCTTTGACAGGAACCTCCCAGCAGGCAGATCTTTCTTCATCTGTCACTCCTAGGTTTGCATGCGATGGAATGGGTTGGGCTTCAGAATCAGATCCACTTAGGTTTGGCTGCTAGTTCTGCCTCTCCCCAGAGATTGGACCAATGAGGAAGTCACCTAAACCCCTCTGAGCCTCCTTTCCTTCCAGCAAAACTGTAATAGTCATTCCTACTTCACAGGATTGTTATAATAATTAAATGAAATAACATGGGTAAAATCCTTAGCACAGTGCCAAGTATACTGCAGATGCTCAAAAATTGATGAATTCTAGCCTAGCACTAGCTAACAAGTATTTTAAGTGCCCACTCTATAGTCCTTGACCTCAAAGAAATGGTCAACTGATGTTAAAAGATAAGGCAATGACTATGATAAAAATATATTAGTCAGGCTAGATTAGGTTATGCTGCAACAAACAACCCCAACATCCCAGTGGCTTAAAACAACAAAGGTTTATTTCTTGCTCATATTCTGTGCCCATCATGAATAAATGGGGGGGGGGGGGCTCCACTTCACACTCATTCAGACACATAGGCTAACAGAGACTCCATTCTGGTGGGCAGTCTTGGCAGACGGATGAGGAGATAGAGAATCATACTCCAGCTCTTCAATACACTTCAACACAACTCCATTTATATATTAGCCAGAGAGAATCACGTGGCCATATGTAATTTCAGAGGAACAGAAAAATGTAACATTCCTGAGTGCCAGAAGTAGAATGGAGCCCAAGACTGATTAAAGTACTCATGTCTTCCACAGAAGGTACACAATGTATGATAAAGTCACAAAGAAAGGAAAGCCTAAGGTTGCCTTGAGTGTCCAGAAGAGCCTATCTCAGGGAGGTAATTCTTGTGATAAAACCTTAAAAATTAAATTTAACTTTCCAAATAGGCAAAGGAACAGGAGGTGTCCCACACAGGGTGCAAAGAGTTGCAGACCTAAGAGAGCATGATGCTCTCTGGGACAAGTTGTTCAGTGTTAACAGGATAAAAGAATGACTTGGGAAGAAGTGAGAACTGAGGTTAGACCAGTCCTAGATCATGTCATGATGAGAAACACAGATTTATCATTTAGGTGATAAGGGATGGGGTATTGAAAATCCTGAGCAAGAGACTGACAAAATCAAATTTGCTCACCTATTCAATCAACAAATACCCACTGAGTGCCTACTAAGAGCAAGGCACTGTTCAAAGAGTTTGGGATATAATGGTGAACAAAGACAAAAGTTCTTGCCCTCACAGAATTCAAACACCAATGTTGGAAAAGGCAGTGTGGCAGCATTACAGGGAATGGATTAGAAGGAGTTGGTTGAGATGAGAAGCAGAGAAACCGAAGAAGAGGTTACTGTAATATTATAGGTGACTCATAACAGGGACCTCAACTATACATAGCAGCAAGAGTACCAAGTTGAGGACAGATAAGAGACATTGAGAGAATCAACAGAACTGGGGAACAATGCAACATAAGAGTAAAGAAGTGGATAAATTAAGAATGATTCTCTTTTCCTACATGGACAACTAGATAAATGTCAATGCCATTCACCAAGACTGAGAACTCAGAAGAACAAACAGGTTAGAAAGAAGTGATGGGGTTTGTCACAAATATATGGACTTTTGACAGAGTTTTTCCCCACAGGAATTTGTGTATCTGGAACTCAAGAGATGGCTATACCCTGAAAAAATATACAGTATTGGGGAATAAACAGAAGGAAACAGAAAAATGGGGGCAAATGTAGACTAATGGCAAGCATAGATGTTCTCTCACTCCCAAGACCATTCAGTATGATATTAAAGTACTTGAAAAGATACATGGGGCCCCTGGGTGGCTCAGTTAGTTGAGTGTCCAACTTTAGCTCAGGTCATGATCTCACAGTTTGTGTGTTTGAGCACCACATTGGGCTCTCTACTGTCAGCAAGGGGCTTGCTTCAGATCCTCTGTCCCCCTCTCTCTGTGCCCCTCCCCTGTTTGTACTCGCTCTCTCTCTCTCTCTCTCAAAAATAAATAAACACTAAAAAAAAAAGATATAAACATACAACCGCACAGGGAACAAGAAACTGGATAGCACTGAACAACAGTAAGTGGTTGGAAGAAGGCAAACCAATTTCACAAAAGAGAAGGCTCAACTGAAAATGCTTGCAAAGGGGCTGACTAGCCTTCCAAAAACACTGAAGAAAATTCTGTTGGAAATAAAAAGTGATAACTAAAACAACTAGAAGTAAAGGAAAACAATGATGTTGAAGAAATCTATAAAGTGTATAAAAAGTCAGAGAAATGGAAAATAAGAAAGAAAAGACTGAAGACTTAGATAATCAATCATGGGTAATCACCTGCTGATTAAAAGAAGTCTAGAAAGAGAATGGAATGGGAGGATACAGGAAATTATCATGAAATAATATCCAGAAAATGTCTCAGAACTGAAGAACAAATCCCCAGATTGAAAGGGCCCTCCAAGTACATATACAGTGACCAAATACAGGCCTCCATCAAAACATAGAAAGTAAAATTTCAAAACACCTAGGTTATAAACATAAAACCAAAATCTCCCAGGGATATAACCATAGCTCATATACAAAGGAATAGGAATCATAATGATACAGGTAGATCATAGACTAAAATGTAAAACAATATAGAATCCAGAAGAATCATAAGGAAAGTATCTTTGTGTCATTGAGGTAGGCAAAGATTTCTTAAACAGGACAAAAAACATGCCAACTACTAAAAAAATGAATAAACTGGTACCTTTGTAAAACTAAATACACCACTAACAAACTAAACAAGCAAGTCATAGCCTATGAGAAGATAGTCTGAATACATATATCTGACAAATGACTTATATCCAGAATATATAAAGAATTCCTTCAAATGAATAAAGAATATATAAAGAATTCTTTCAAATGAATAAAGATAAGCAAGCTAATTTTTTTAAATGGGAAAAAGAATTGAATAGACATTTCACAAAAAAAGGGTATCTAATTGGCTGGTAAATAAAAAATATTTAATGTATGGTTACTCATTAGGAAAACGCAAATGACAGCTTCAATGAGATATTGCTACTCACCCAAAAGTTTAAAAGGCTGACCATTCCATGTGTTAGGGAAGGTATAGAGCAACTGCAAGTCTCATAATTGGGAAAAGTGGTTCATCTACTTTGGAAAACTGTCAGACTTTCTGATAATATCTATAACCCCAGTGTCCAGAAATTCTATTTCCAGGTATTTACTCAAGAGAAATAAAAGTGTATGTTCTCAAAAAGACATGCACCGAATGTTCTTAACAGCTTTTTCATAGTAGTCAAAATCTGAAAACCACCCAAAAGTCCAACAACAGGAGAATGGATAGAAGTTGTGGAATACTACATACTGTAAATATAAACAAACAACTAATATCCACAACCACATGGAGGAATCTCAGATATTTTCTTGAGCAGAAGCTGCCAGCCACAAAAGAGTACTATATGATTCCATGCATAAGTTCAAGAACTAATAAAGGTAATCTGTGTGATAGAAGTCAGATAAGTGGTTATCTCTAGGGTGGGGGTGAGGTAGTATTGACAGGAAATAGGTACCAAGGCACCTTCTTGGGTGGTGATCTGATAGTGTTGCACAGGTAGATATATGTGTAAAAATCTATCAAGCTATATATTTAATATGTATTTCTTTATATTTTAAAAAGACATTGTTTTATAAGATTATGTCTGTTTTTTAAAAAAGAAAAGTAATTAAGAGGGAAAAAAAAAGAATGGCATTAGGCTTATCAGTTGTAACACAGGAATCTAAAAGACCATGAAGGAATGTCTTCAAAATTCTGAGAGAAAATGGCTTCAAACCTAGAATTCCAGACCCATTTGAACTTTCAATCCAGTGTGAGGTTAAATTAGAAACATTTTCAGATGAGGATGAGCAAGCACTCAAAAAAAATTTTTTTTTTTTAATTCCCATGCATTCTTTCTTTGGAAGCTTCAGAAGATTTCTCTGCCAAACATGGGAGAACCCAGTGGATCCAGAGAACAAGGAATGTGACTGGAGTAGGAGGAGGGAGGGCCATGGTGGAATCTGTTCAGGAAAAAGAAAAGGAGAACTGAAATATAACCAGATATAAGTGAGCATTTAGAAAAAAAAAAATGATAGGTTTGTAACAGATATATAATATGGCATTCAGGAACAAAAGAAGAAATTGCTACATTCAAAAATCTGCAAGTGAGAATTAGGAGCAGTGACTGACACTAGGAGAAATAAAAATGATACTAGAAAGTAAATATCAACAGTTCTCTACTTGGGTCTAAAATGAATATTAATATAGTAATCTTGTAAATGCTAATCATTGGCTTAACGAGAAATATAACTATCTTAGGAGGATGAGGGAGGGATGTGCAAGGAATAAGTTTAGGAATTCCTTGAGTTTGCACAGATGGATTAACAAAGCATAAAGAAATAGAAAGCCACAGGATGTACTCATCCAAGATTAGGTAAACAAGATTAGGTAAACAGGGCAAAGGCCCCAGTTTAGGACAAAGGTATAGAAATAGGAAACCTCAGGATGAAAGCATCCAAAATTAGGTAAACAAGATGAGGTATTCAGGGCAGAACACCTCCAAACTAATGCAGTAGCAGACAGCTACTTTCATAGGAAGGAAGGACCAAAATAGGTAAACAGGTAAACAGAGCTATAGACCACAGCAGGGTGAAGTTGCCCTGATTGGAGCTAATTAGCAAAAGAAAGGTGTCTTGTTGACCCTGAGGTAGCACGCTTTGCCTTTCTGGTCCCTCAGGCAAGTTTAGGCAAACAGAGGTGGTGCCTCATGCCTGCTGTAAACAATCAGGATTTTGTTTTGTATTGACCCAAACCCCTAACACCACATATCTTCAAAACCCCCTTTCCCTCACACCCATGAGTTAATGTTCAGGGTTTCATTGTCTCTTTGTGCACGTTCCATCACACTTGTAAGCCTTCTGATCCTAATAAAAATGGAGCAAGGACCTTACTCAGGGATCTTGTCTCCTCCCGGACATTAGCCTCTCTCGCATTTCAATCCTGCGTCCACTCTCTTGCTGGACAAGAGAGAACTTCAGATCCAGAGTCTACGACACAAGGAGACGGAAGAGAGCTAAATCCTCATCGACACTGGAAGAAATGTATTAATTTCAAGCATTGTCTACAATTGACAAATGAGAGCTAGCGGTATCAAATATTATAGAACTAAGGAGATAACTATGAAAAGAAACTGCCGAAAGATTAAAAAGTATTGTCTCCACAGAGTGGAAATGGACACAGGATAAAGATGTGCAGGAGGCTGATTTGTGCATTTAAGCCTTTAAAAACTATTTTTAAATAGAATTTTTAAGAAACAGGAGAAAATAGAGGCATGTATAAGATTACGCAGGGAGAGGAAAATGAATGAGAAGCGAAAAATTGTGAGAATTATAAGGAATATCAACGTTTAAAGGGCAAAGGAGGAGGGCTGCAAACAAAGACTGAGGAGGCAACATCAAAGAATCAGCAAGACAACCCTAAAAGGGCTTCAGGGAAACCAGAGGAGGAGTTCTAACCTGCTGTGGGGTCAAGGTAGGGCGAGAATTTTACTGAGCAACTACACGTGCTTGTATCTATTTATCATTGTCCCCCACACAGGCAGGCCAAGACCTAGTGAAGGTCCTGGAATTATTAGGCACCCAGCTACAACTTTTGCTATTGCGCTGCCAGAACAGGTGAACACGTACCTGGCCCTGGGAAAGCAGCTGGAGCCAACAAAGTCTCTCAGAAAAAGCTCAACCCTTCCACCACCACCTGCCTCCCCATCTACCTACCCTCCCCTGCCCCAAAGGCTGTGAACTTGGGCACCTGTTTCAAGGGTGGGATTCTGGGACTCTCCTCTGGCTCTCTGTGGCTTCCATTCAGATATTCTAAATTTTTAAAAAAAATTTTTTACATTTATTTATTTTTGAGAAACAGAGAGACAGAGCATGAGCAGGGGAGGGGCAGAGAGAGAGGGAGACACAGAATCTGAAACAGGCTCCAGGCTCTGAGCTGTCAGCACAGAGCCCAACACAGGGCTTGAACCCACAGACCATGAGATCATAACCTGAGCCGAAGTCAGCTGCTTAACTGACTGAGCCACCCAGGTGTCCCATAATTTAAAAAAAATTTTTTTAATGTTTATTTATCCTTGAGAGAGAGAGAGACGGGGAGAGACAGAACACTAGCAGGGGAGGGGCAGAGAGAGGGAGACAGAGAATCTGAAACAGGCCCCAGGCTCTGAGCTGTCAGCATTGAGCCCAACAACAAGAACCCACAAACCACAAGATCATGACGTAAGCTGAAGTCGGATGCCCAACCCAGTGAACCACCCAGGAGCCCCTAATTTTTTTAAATGTTTATTTGGTTGAGACAGAGAGTGTGTGCAACATGTGGGGGAAGGGCAGAGAGGGAAGGAGAGAGAGAGAATCCCAAGCAGGCTCCACACTGTCAGAGCAGAGCCCAACACAAGGCTTGATCTCATGAACTGTGGGATCATGACCTGAGCCAAAATCAAGAGTCAGACACTTAACCAACTGAGCTACCCAGGTGCCCCCAGATAGCCTAATTCTTACTTACATTGAGACTCTGTCCTTTGCTCTGTGGACTGGATCTAACATTCACCAGGTGCCTGTCTATGTGTCCCCACCTGCTCCTGGGGTCCATAAGGTGTGCTGTTCCCACCTATGGCCACACATGACAGGAACAGATCCTGAAGCACAGGCAGCTTCACCTTTCCTGAGATAATAACAGCCCAACATTCACAGGACTTGTCAATGAGCATTCTCCATTTAAACTGCTTTCCAGCTAGATAATATGCCAATGCTTACTTACAGATACACTAATTATCTAACTGGAAATAAAAAGCACTAATTCTTTTTTTTAATGTTTTATTTATTTATTTTTTAATGTTTATTTTTTTATTTTTTATTAACTTTATAGTTTATTGTCAGGTTGGTTTCCATATAACACCCAGTGCTCTTCCCCACAAGTGACCTCCACCATGACCATCACCCCCCTTCCTCTTTCCCCCTCCCCCTTCCGCCCTCAGTTTGTTTTCAGTATT